>OZ025290.1:457653354-458253354 GCA_964019185.1 Maratus speculifer | reverse complement strand
TATCAAATAAATGTCATTCTAATTGGACGTACCGTTGAATGTATTTTTCAGAAAAATTGATAAAATAAGCTGATATCTTTAGCGACGAATATATTACTTTAAATACTGAATTCAATTTTTGTTTGTTTGGGTAATATTTATTTTTGTTTCGTGCTAAACAGCCTTCCAATACATTTTATTATGTCAGTTTAAGAAAATTTACTTTAAAAAATTGCCTATCGCTTTTTTTCTTAAGGATAACATTTAGAAGAGGAATTAGTTTAAAGTTGAACCGTTTAAATTTCATAATCGTGTTTTTTCGTCACATAATTTGAATTCAATGGTCGATTAAACACAAAATTTATATATATGAACATCCCCAGTAGCCAAACAATATTGGATCAATATTGGCTATATCTTGGAGCAAAATTGACCCATTGGTGCAATATCGAGTTGAAATATTGCTCCAATGCTGGGGTGTTTACATTTTGCCCTTATTTAGCCAATATTTGCAACCAATATTATGTCAATATTGGGGTTTCATTGAAAATATTTCCAATGTAACGCTAATATTTAGCCCATATTGGGATTTCATTAGAAATATTTCCGATGTAACGCCAACATTTGTAAAATATTGGGAATTCATTGGAAATATTTCGAATATAACGCCACCATTTGTACAATATTGGGAGTTTATTGGAAATATTACCGATGAAATGCCAATATTTAACCTATGTTGGCGATTTATTGGCAATATTTCCAATAAGTGAAATATTGGCGCAACTTTGGGCTAATATTGGTTTGCTACTAGAGGTCGATCAATCTATCTATCTATATTATCTATCTACCTATCTATATATATATATACATATATTTGAATGCATAAGGTAAACAGAAATGTAATGCAATAGAAATCCTCGTGCAAATACTTTTTTCCCAAGCATTACTGCTGTGAAATTGTGAAAATCTAGTGTAGCAGGGCCTTCACTTAAGAGATTTGCATCAAAACGTAATAAGTACTGAAATATTTTAGGATAAATTGAATGTACTTTTTTATAAAATTCCTTGCATTAGTTCTTGAGATAATACTATTCTAGAAATTATAAAAATTTCATCACTCAATCGCCACGTATTGAACTATATACACGAAATACTACTAAACTTCATTTTATATATATGTATATATTAATGATATTGAGACATATACTTGTCATTATATACGTGGATTTTTGAAATTCCGTACTTGAGAGAATCAAAATTTCAAAACTTTCTCAAATTTTTTGTCGCGTCATACACAGACAGACGTTTATTAAATACCATCAAATGGTGTTCAGAACCTAGTATAACGTATAAATCTATCGAAAACCGGAAGTTGGAATTTTCAACGAATCCAATATTTTCTTCTTGTAAAGATAGAGAAAGTAAAAATAAGTAGCTATGTAAAATAAATTAATAACGTGCATATATGAAACAGTGCGAGATAATTTTTTAAGGGCGACTCACAGACCATGAAATTTAATTTTATTTTTTATTTCACTCTATCTTTTACAAGAATAAAGTATTTTATTCGTAAAAATTTTCGAATTCCAGTTTTTGACGAATTTACATGTACGTATAAAAACATTTATATTTAATTACTTAAAACAGGTGTCACAAATAAAAATTAAAAAGTTGACATGTTTCGGTTCATTCCTAAGAACCGTATTCATAACACATAAAATCAGTAGAAAACTAAATGACACTGGATATAAATATAATTTAAAAACCCAAAACACAAAACACTGCGCCCCCTATGATCGTAAATAGCCAATGCCACCGCGGCTCCCTCTATTAGGCTCACCCTCTAAATATTTATTAAGTAATTCTAACCACAAACTCGGAATGTCATAAGAAAAAGAATCATTACAAACCCTATCCCTCCTAGAATATATCTCAATGGATTCGAGACCATTGAGATATATTCTAGGAGGGATAGGGTTTGTAATGATTCTTTTTCTTATGACATTCCGAGTTTGTGGTTAGAATTACTTAATAAATATTTAGAGGGTGAGCCTAATGGAGGGAGCCGCGGTGGCATTGGCTATTTATGATCATAGGGGGCGCAGTGTTTTGTGTTTTGGGTTTTTAAATTATATTTATATCGAGTGTCATTTAGTTTTTCTACTGATTTTATTTGTTATGAATACGGTTCTTATGAATGAACCGAAACATGTCAACTTCTTAATTTTTATTTGTGACACCTGTTTTAAGTAATTAAATATAAATGTTTTTATACGTAAATGAAAAAGGTGATGTGATTTTGTTTTAGTTTTTAGCTTTTGAAAAAACGAAAGCTAACAACTGTTTTAACATTGAATTTACATGTATTCATTCATGTTCAGAGATTCCTAGAAATTTTTTTTTAACAAATGTCTGTCTGTGAATCTGTCTCTGTCTGTAAATATTTTGGGCTCTCTATATCAAGAACGAATGAACGAAATTTAATAAAAACTTGAGGTAATCCTTGATAGATATTGATTCTTATTCGTTTTAGTATAAATCGCTCAGCAGATGGCGCTGCTATGCAGCATTTTTAGGATTTAGCAACAGCTCCATGACAACTATAACGATTATTTCGTTATATATTGGTTATTTTATTAAATTATTCCTTCCCCCCTGTCTCTGTTCAATTCAAAATCAGTTTTAAATGTCCTTCATTCACTTTCCATTTTTTCCCTCGGCTAGCTTTTCTCTAACCGAAAAATCGGCAGCTGCTTAACTTTGTGAGAAATACACTCACATATTAATCAACCGTTTAAAACATTTCCAGATGTCTGCTATTTCCGATCGAAGCAATTCTGCATTACCTTATTTGGACATCATCTCTGTTTCGCGGTTAAAATTTATGCTTACGCTTCTTTTTCCGTTCTCGACAAAAACCTAAAAAGAATTTAACATCTGCGCAGTAAAATCTGATGTCCCTTTGGTGTGCCTCTTTATTAGACAAAACAACACGTGTAACATTTTATCGTTTGGCAACCTTTTCCTTTCCCATCCTAGCTAGGTATCCAAATTGAATTCTTATCTTGCCGGCTGCATTTTAACTGTTATTTGGCGTATACTATCCATTGTGCATGGGCGAACTTGTGTGTGTTGGCGATTTTCTATCATGCCAAAAGTGGCAATTTGTTGCTATGTACGAGGACACTCGACTCTCGGCTCTCGTCTGGTAAACTTGCTAATCGCTGTTCGGAGATTTTCTCCGAGTACTGTATGCGTACCCCCCTAGTATCATATGTATGAATAAAAAATAACTTAGCAATCATTGTGGGGTTTTTTCGTACATCTGAACCTGGATACATGATCATTTCGTTCTTCTAAATGCCTTAACAAATATTTTCAACTACCAATCTCCCTTACAAAACCTCCATGACAACTAAGGTTTTTTTTCTTTTTAAATCAAACTTCATATTTAATTAGTCCTTAATAAGAACTGATGTTGTTAAAATTTTGGTGTGAATCACTCGGCACTTCTATGGTGCATTTTTACGATTTTTGCAAGAGGCTTATCTCAAGAATTAATTCACGGATTTTCATCACACTTCAAATTCAGTAAATCTGTGATATTAACTAGTCCTGTTTATGTTTTGGTGTCAATAGCCCAACAGATTGCACTACTGTGCTGAAATTTCCAGATTCTTGCAGTAGCTCTATCTCAAGTACTTAGCCAAAAGATTTTTCATCAAATTTCGGTTTGTTTATGCTTTGATATCAGTCACCCAACAATTTGTTCTTTTATCTTATATTTTTTCAGATATTCGCAATAGTCATCCCTCAAGAATTAATGAACGGAACTTCAAGTCTTTAGAATCCTCACGATCATAGATTGCCGTTTAATTTTGATACCGTGGTAGTGACGTTTGAAGTACTAACACGTGACATAGAAGAAAGTTTTGGTATTGCCACATCCGGCTTGTTATTCATTTGGTTCGAAAATGATTAGGATCGAGTTGAAATGTATAAATAGTTGATATTTTTACTGTTTCAAAAGTTTTAATTTATCCCTTTTAGAAATTAAATTAGCCGAAACTTTTTAATATTTGTTATCTATTTAAAAGATTAGCCCTCTTATAAATGAAATTTTCGTTCCCTTTTAAATATTATTGATTTTTGCAGGTGTTAGTTGAATTTTTTATTTAGCTCTTGTTAGTCAGCCTTAAATTAAACTCTTAAGGTGTCATCATTAAGCAATTACTAAACTTCTAAACTGAAATTTTCGTCACGATTTAATTAAAAGTTTTTCTTTTTCGAAAAACAAAACCCTTGATTGAAATTGTTGTGTTTTGGGCATTTTCTGCTGAAAATATTGTTTTAAATGAATCTCCAAGTAAATTTATATATATATAAAAACTTAAATAAATATGAATATATGTGAATTATTTAGTTTATTTTATAAATTGAGGGGGGTGGGTGTTTTACTATGTGCTAATATATTAAGAAAAAATTAGAAACGTTAGATAACACAAATGAAGGTACACAAAGACTGCATACAGTTGTTTCTAAATTTCTAAAGCTACTTTATCAACTAGATATTTTAAATTGAAAACTAAAACATAGCGAGCAAGAGAGACGCACCTCGCAGCTCGGATTTTTCTGACAAAATGGTGATGGGAATCACAAAAATCGGCTAAGCCCAACTTCTTCCTATATGCGAATAGAAAAACTAGATATTGTGAATGATTTTCTACAAGTTTAAGCAGAATGAAGAAAAAAAACTATTCGTTGGAGGGCACCGTAATACTTACCCATGATGGATATGCATAATATAATATATGAAAATAAAACATGTGTAAAGTATTCATAAAGTGCATTGCAATTTCAAAACAAAATTTAAATGCATATTTAGATGTTTTCAATGTACATAGTAATGTTCTATTAATGAATTGCTGATGAACCCATTTCGACAACTTATATAAACGCCAATATACTCGAATAGTACCAAATTGTGTAAAAAAACATCCTTATAACTTAAAAAATAATAATCATATTAACTAACATGTTGCTCCGTGAGATTAAGAGTCTCATTTATAATTAAAACATATATATGAATTGAAATTTAAATGAAATACAGGGTTATGAAAAATCGAAGAATGTTGAAAATAGGATTACAAATATCTCAGTGATTAATAATCCAATCAACTTCGTTCTTTATGCAAAATTTGTTATTTTATTGTCTTTTACGTCCACTCCTTAAAATCAAAATTTCGAAAAGTTTTACAAGCCTCTCATCAGAACGAATTTTCGTGAGTCTGAAGAAAACAATTCCGAATAATCGAGGTTATTAAATAGGTTTCGTTTCATTCTTACATACTGAATACATTCAAAATTTCAAGTCTATATCTGTTTCGGGAGATTTACAGACATACAAACAGACAGGCGCACTGGCGGACGGGCAGCAATTTTTTTTCTCTAAAACTATATTTTTCGGAATCGCCAGTATCTGTAAAGTTTAAATCCGTCCAAAAAATTTTCGATTTTCAAAACAGATGCAAGACTTACCCAATACTATGACAAGTTTGTAACTAGTCGTTGGGGGCCACCGTAATACTTACCCATCAAGGATATGTATATGAAAATAAAACATGTGAAACTCTTTATACAATGCATTGCAATTCATAAACAAAATTTAAATATTGTTAATATACATAGTAACGCCATATTAAAGAACTGCTGATGTACCAATTTCGACAAATTATATAAAACGCCAAACTACTCAAGTAGTACCGAACTGCGTAAAAGAAACATCCTTATAACTTCAAAAATAATAATTCTATTAACTAACAATTAACTGCGTCGGATTAAGCGTCTCATTTCCAATTAAAATATACTTCTGAATTGAAATTTGAATGAAATACAGAGTCATGAAAAATCGAAGAATGTGGAAAACAAGATTACAAATATCTCGGCAACTAATAATCCGATCGACTTTGTTCTACATTCAAAATGTGTGTTATTTTATTGCCTTTTACGCCCATTCCTTAGAACAAAAAAATTCAAAAAATTTTATGTACCTTTCATCAGAACGAATTTTTCGAGAGTCTGAAAAAAAATAGTTCCGGGTAATCGAGGTTGCTGATATTAAATAGGGTTCTTTCAATTCTTACATACTAACTACATACAAAATTTCAAGTCTCTATCTCAATTTGTTCGGGAGATAGAGCGTTTACAGACAGACAGACAGACGGACGGCAAAATTTTTTTTCTAAAAATATGTTTTTCGGAATCTCCACTATCTAAAACGTGTAAATCCTTAAAAACAAAATTTCGATTTTCAAAACGATTGCAAGACATACCCTATACTACGTATGATGGGTAAGTAAAAAGAGAAAGAGAGAGCTTGTTAAAGAAATAGGAACCACAGTTTTTAAAAATGGAGTGGATAAATCATTAACTAAACTGTTGAAATTCTCCTATATATGATAAAATAGCGATTAAAAGTAAGTACTTGGTTTGTTTTCCCACGTAATTAAGTGTTAAATACTAAAGCCTTCGAGGAATAAAAGTGATTTTCTTACTGTAACTGAAACAGCTCAGAGTTAATTGCTTTCTCGCCCTAATTTCAAACGCATACCTTCAAATACATTTAATTTCGGTGATTGACCGGGAGTAGCCGTCAAGTATTCTTATATAGGCAAAGTTTCTTTATGATCAAATTTATAATAAAAAGTATGATGCCCAGTTAAACTGATGGAATAGAGCTCACAGCTTATGTAGCCTAATTGTATATTACAGCCTTATATAATAATATCTTCCGAAAAAAAGAAAAAAATGAGGAAGGAAGTACCGCCCCCCATTTTCTTTCTTTATACTTAATCATTGAAGCCCTAAAACTAATCAGGTATACGCCTTATCATATAAAAAAATTGAATCCAAAATTCGAAGCAAGTCAAATTATTCTGCATAAAAACCTATTTGTGTAGTTTAAGAAACGTTGTCCCCCGTGCCCTCTTTTATAATTAACCATTAAACCTCCAAAACTGTTCAGATATTCAGCTTATCAGAAAAAACCTACATCCAAAATTTGAAGCAAATCGGATAACTCTGAATAAAATTCCAGTTAGATAACTTAAGGGGGAAGTAATCTCTTGTACCCCCTTAATAATTAACAAAAAAACACCGCAACAAATGAACAAAGCTTCTTACTACTATGAACCTGTATCCAAAAATTGAAACAAATTGGTTAATTCTTTATGAAAAACCATTTACGTAAATTATCAGAGGTAGTTTCCCCTATCCTTTCTTTACACTTGTCCAGTGAATTCCAAAAACAAATCAGGGAAGCGCTGTTTCAGAATAAACCTATATACAAAATTTGAAGCAAATCGGTAAATTTTGCGTGAAAAACCTAAATTAAGATTGGGGCATTACCCCACCCATGCCTCATCTTCAAACTTATCCAATGAACACCCAATACTAATCACCTCATTAGAGACACCTCATTAGAATGATCCTACATCTAAGATTTGAACGAAGTCTTCTAATTCTGCATGAAAAACCCATTTATATAAATTTTGCGGAGGTGCAATAGCCCCTGTTCCCCTTCTTATACTTATGAAATGAACACTCAAAACTAATCAGGGAAGCGTCTTATCATAATAAGCCTATATCCAAAATCTATACATATAATAAAACAGTAGGACCCGGTGTGTCTGTACATTGAAGATAATTGACAAAAATGGAGTCAGGGCGATAAAAGAAAACCAATGAAACACAAAAAAAAAATTTTTGAATTTTTTGTCTGTCTGTCTGTCTGTCTGTTTGTTCGAGGTTATCTTCGTAACTACTGAATGGATTTTTATGCGGTTTTCACTAATGAAGAATGCACTCTCCCGGGCAGTGTATAGGCTTTGTTTCATCAAAATCGGACAACAGACAAAAAAGTAACAAAAAGAAACAAAAGAAACTATTAGGTGCGCTGCTCACGTTTTTTAGTACATAACGTTTTTTAGTACATATAAAATCCAATAGATGTCACTGTGCGATTTTAAAACGCGCTATCGTTATGTTTTCGCCAGTCTACTTAAGTATGAGAAAGTTTCAAGCTGGCTGTCGTTCCATGTGGTTTAGTCGGTAGAACGTCAGTGCGCCATACTGATGGCCCGGGTTCGATTCCCAGCATGGAATTTTTTTTCACTATGTTGGCATTAACGCCTATAAGCAATTAAAAGAATTTGAAATATTGTATTCAAGGCGAATTTTCTCTCTGGGAAAATTTCCTTGCATTAATATGTCAGTGTAATTTTTTTTTCGATTTAATTTTTTTTTTCGAAACTTTGTTTTTCTTAAAAAATTACAGTAAATATTTGATATTTCCCAACGTTTTTTGAATGATCGACCTGCTTTTTTTTTTTAATGTATGTCTGAACCTTATCTAACTACTTCTTCAAGATTTCTTTAGATAAACCGACCAGCGTAGCGGGCGAAGGCCGCTAGTTTCATATAAATCGGATATTTTTATCATGAATTATCGAGTTACGTACGTAGGCACGTACATACATACAAAACGGGCGAGCACATAAGCTCTCTGGCGTTGATAGCCTATGAGCTGTAAAATTGTGTAAATACACCATTTTATTCGCTTATCAACAGGTAGAGTTTAACATAAAAAAGTAAATATAAAAAAATCGACAGCAATTGGTAGTTATAATTGTTTATATTATACTTTGTTAAGTAATTAGTAATGCCTTTACTATTAATTTTATTCCTAATTCATATTAGTACTTTTAAATGGTGAATTGTTTTTCAAAGAATTAAACAGGTATTCTTTGAAAAATTTAAGGCTTAGTCACTTTTAATACAATTAAAATTTGGCTAACGTTCAAAGTTTTCATTTAGGTAATAAATGACTGAGCCGTTACGAATTGTTTTAAGTGAAAATTAATTTTTTTAAACAGCTGAAAAAAAACTGTCGTTATAATATTGAAATTTTGAAAAATATTACAGTTAAAATGACTTTTTATTCATATAATAAGAAACATATTTGGTAATTAAGATAGTCGTTGACATGTAATTCATGCGGGTTTGTTATAAATACGAAAAAACATGCGACATTTTCCAGCAATTTTAAAACCAATATAATTTAGTATTAAACATCACATGTTGCGTAAATATTTGTTTTGTTCTGCATATCTCGTAAATTGATATATGCATCAAATGACTTTACAACTACCATTTTCTTTTTTATGAACATACATACATATTCAATCATGGAATACAAAATTTTTTAAAATATTATTATAACTACAGACATATATGTTAACTCAATCAATTTAGTTTTAATCTTTTAACGAAAAGTTCAAGGTGTAATCATTAAATAATTACTAAAAAAACTTAAAATATCGTCAGAATTTTAATTCAAGTTTTCGTTTTTTGAAAAGAAAAACACTTCATTGAAATTTTGCAGTTATTTTGAGCAAACATTGAGGAGAATTATACTAAAAGTACAAGTAAAACACTTGAAATACAATTATTTAATTAAATGTATTGTAAAAGTATATACCGGATGACTGATGAAATTTAAAATTCAATAACTTGCAAACGATGACAGCTATTAAAAATTTTTTGCAGTAGGCTTATGTATAATTTCAGGAGTTTTTTGACCGTAATTTTTTATTTTAGTTCGAATTTCAAACAATAGGTGGCACTGATAGCTATTGAAGGCCAAGTGATCAGTGCTGAGTGAAGCGTCGACCTGGCCTTCAATCGCCGCCAGCACCACCTATTGTTTGAAATTCGAACTAAAATGAAAAAAAATGGTAAAAAAAATATCTGACATTATACATAACCCTCCTGCAAATTTCTTATAAATAGCTGTCACCGTTTGCAAGTTATTGAATTTTAAAATCCATCAGTGATTTTTGGGACACCCGGTACTTATTACAAATAAAGTTCAATATGCTTAAACATGAATACAAGATACGTTAATTAACTAAGTAAAATTCCGTGTTTGATACCTGTTGGTAATGAAACATATGACAATAATTATAATATTTTTTAAGAATTTCGTATTTCTAGTTTGTTTATGTAAGCTCTAAAAAAATTCGGATTGTGAAGACATTTGCCGCAAATATCAATATACGAGGTGGTATCAATAAATAATCATTTAAACATAAAACATAAGGCAGAAAGGAAGTAAAAAAACCCTCTCAAATAAATAAAGGTGATTTAATGAAATTTTCATCAGTTTCTAAATCATCAAATAATATTTATTCATATTGTAATTATTTTTTAACACATGAAGCGTGATTTATTTCCGTTATTTGTTTATTCTCTAATTGGATTCCAATGCTTAGCGTCTTTTTCATCAGATATTTTTTTCAGGCAAGAATGTAATCGAGTAATAAATGTGTAGGTAGATATTAACATGTTGAATATATATATATATATATATATATATATATATATATATATATATATATATATATATATAACCATTAATCGTATTACAATATATGAACCATTGAATTTAACAACTTACATTGAACATGGAGGTAAAAATAAACAATAAAAAATTAAAATTAATACAAATTTAATTTTTAGAACCAAAGCAGAATCTTCAGGTCCCAAATACTTTGGAACTACAAATGAAGTGTGTGGTTTCATCTTCGTATTTGCCATGAAAAGCAAAACAACAGGAATTTGGGACTACCAACACAAAACCAAAACCAAATGAAGAAAAAAGATCAGAAACAAGGCACACAAAAACTATCTGATTGGATAGCAAAATGGAAAGGGAAAAAATAATAATGATCTTCAATATGATAATAGGTAAATAAATAAATTAATTAAAAACGGTATATTTGTATGTATGTATGTATATATATATATATAATATTTGTCATCGTTGATTTAGATTTATGCGTAGAGAAAAAGAATATCAATTGCTATGATACTATAGTTGTAGATTTTATTTGACAAATCTGTTATATATTAACATGGAATTTAAAATTAAGCTAAGCGGAATAAATAAAAAAAATTTCTCTCAAGTGGTATAAATTTTCTTATTATATTAACAAAATGGATTTTCAGTTGTTGGTAATTAACGCTCATCATTAGTATTTCTAAATGCAATTTCTTTATTGAATAATAGTTCAATTATTCTTGTAATGTAATGTTTAAACAATATAAGTGGTAATTACTTATTTTGAAAATTAAATATTACTAAGTTGTTTGAACTTTCAGTAGTAGGAAAATCTACAATATTTTTGGCTTTCATTAAAAAAATTACGGTTAAACGAAAATTTTCAGGAATAACATATTTGATTAAAGAAAATTTTTAAAATATTAGCATATGCATTTAATAACATTTTGAAGTGGTTAGTGAGTTTTAAAAAATACAAAAGTGGAAAGATTGAACTTCCTATATTTTGATAGGTTGCAATGTGATAAGATAATTAAATTGTTCTTCTTAAATTTAAAGTTTTAAAAACTTTCCATCACGATCACCTGAGAAGTTTGAGAAGTTAGACAGGCTTAAAACAGTTATTTTATTACGACATTCCTAATTTATATCTTTATTATATGCCAAGGATAAATGTTTGTTTCTTTTAAAATTCTTGTGTAAGGAACTTGTTTACAAGTATTCTCACTGAAAATCTTGAATATAATATTTACAAGAAAGGCAAAGATAATTATATAATAACCACTTCACCGGCTGCCCCGAAATAAGTCGGGGGTTAAAGCACTGTTTTCCCATATCCGTAGCCGGTTAAGTGGTATACCCTTGGATTTTTGAACTGTTTTACTACCGTTCAATTTTATGCACTTTATAATTCATAAATTAAAGATTTCTTTTATTATTATGTGTGTTGATCATCTGCACTATAAATTTTTTTCACGTTTCTTTTTTTCTTTTTTTTTGAGGGGGAGGGGGGGGCGCAGGGGCAGAAATTTGATTACAGCAAGCAAGCGACTAAAATAATGCATCAAATATAAATTATTCAAGGCTTTCCAACATATTCAGAATATTTCACTTTTCATAACTCATCTAGATAAACAACGTGGAAAATTCGTAACAAATCTGAAAACCCAATTTCATTATCATTTGTAATCGGAAAACTAGTCGTTTGGGGCCACCGTAATACTTACCCATCATGGACATGCATATCATGTAATATGCAAATAAAACCATTTATAAAATGCATTGCAATTCCAGATTAAAATTTAAATGTATATTTAAATATTTTTAGTATAGAGAGTAATACGTTATTAATGAGATGCTGACGAACTACTTTCCAGAAATTATATAAAGCGCCAATCTAAACAAGTAGTACCTAATTGCCTCAAAGAAACATCCTTATCGATCCAAAAATAATTATCATATTAACCAACAGTTTACTGCGTCGGATTAAATGCCTCATATCCAATTAAAATATACCTTTGAATTGAAATTTGAAAGAAATATACGAACATGAATAATCGAAGAGTGTGGAAAATATTATTACAAATATCTCAGCGAATAATTATCTGACCGACTTCGTTTTTTATGAAAATTTTGTAGTATATTGTTGTTTTTAACAACCACTCATTAAAATAAACAAAATCAAAAAATTTTATATACCATTCATCACAACGAATATTTCGAGGGTCGTAAAAAATCAGTTACGGATAATCGAGCTTACTGATATTCGATAAATTTCTTCCCATTTTTACATACTTAGTAAAATTTTTTTATCTCAGTTCGTTCGGTAGATAAAGCGTTTGGAGACAGATAGACAGACGGACAGACAGACAGACGGGCGGCAACTTTTTTCTTCGAAAAATAAGTTATTCGTAATATCCAGTGTCTGAAACGTGTAAATCCGTCAGCAAAAGTTTTTCATTTTCAAAACGATTTTAAGACTTACCCTATACTATGTAAGATGGGTGAATAAAAGCATATTTTTTTTAAACTCTGTATATGGTCCAAATATTTGTATATGATATTTTTATTTACTACTTTGAAAGATAAAAACTTAGCTGTATGACACAGCGTGCTGTATGACACAGAATGCAAAACACAGTTGAAAATTGTTGAAGCAATGAAAAATACAATTTCTTAGTGTACATTTTCTTTTGTTCATCCCTGTATGTCAAACGTGCACTAAAAAACTTGGAAACATTTTAAAACGCATACCACACTTGAAAACGCATTTCTGGCAATTATCAGACTTGGACAATACTGTTGTCAAATTATTTTTCAAGGTCCTGTAAATTAACGGTCAGAATGAATTATCGTTGCACAATACAAATATGTGGATACTTATACAACATGTACACTGATTTGTGTAAGAATAGCATTTATATTAAAGTGGGTCGATTTTTTTTTTCGATAATGGCGGGTGCGGAAAAGTGCCTACTTGTGGCACTTAGTTCACACAAAAAAAATTGAGATTTTTGGACAATTCATTACCCTGCCGCAAATGGCTTAAAGTTTTGCCAAAGTGCTGATTTTTGAATTTTTTTAAGCAAAAAAATTTTAATATTATATTAAGTTTTTTATTTTTGGTTGTATTTAGTTGAAAAAAATTATTTAATGTCCAAATGTTTTAATAGCCTCAAATTATGCATTTGTTTAGTGCTATGTTCTTTAAAAATGCACTTTATTTTAACTTGTTTTGCATTCCGTACCAACACGAAACAACCGAGAACTCCTCGCGTGGATGTAGCTGCACGCCGAGTATTACTCGTCTATAAAAATCGGCTAATTTAAAGTACACATAGCAATTAAATAATGCATTATCAGAACTTATTTAAACATTAGATACGTTAAATATGCCTTTCCAAGTAAATACAGCCAAAATAAACTTAATTTAATATTTTAAAAGTTTTTACTAAAAAAGTTCAAAAATCAGCATTTTGGCAAAAATTCAAGCCATTTGTGGCAGGGTAAGAAATTGTCCAAAAAATCTCAAATTTTTTGTGTGAACTGAGTTCCACTATTGGCCACTTTTCCGTACCTGCCATTATCGAAAATCGGAAAAAAAAAATTTCGGCCCACCGTAATGTACATTCATGGAAAAAGAGTGATTTTTTTGAAAAATTTAATAAAATTTTGGTATGTTTTTTGTTTATATCATGCAGGGTTTTTGACCAAATTTAACGTAAATTTCAGAAGAATTAGCAAAATGTAGTAGAAAAAATATTGCACAGTTAGAATATAAATATATTAAATATTTTATGAAATATGAGTATCATATAAAATAATTTCTAACTGCGCATGCGCGAACGATAAAAAACATTTTTGTACCTCATTTAATAGTAAATTTTATGGTGTAACTCATAAAAAAAATCCAATCAAATATAATGAAAATTCAAAAAGATATCATAAGCTGTTTTTACTTTGCTCTCTAAAAACGGCTGAATGAAAAGGGATTCTCCACAAATTGACATTTTTTATTAACTGACTTTTAGAAAAAAATCGGTATTTAATGAATACAATATTTAATACAATAAAGCTGCTAATATGTATCTTGACACCTGTGATAGAAAAGAAAAATAGCTTTTATTCACATTCAAGGCCATAACTAAGTGAGAGGGCAAGAAGGGCGCCCCGGGCAGCAGATCAAAAAGGTGCCATCACCTTTTTTTTTTAGTCAAAGGTGGATTTTGGCGAACTCCCTCTCCCCCCCCCTCCTTTGCAAAGTATATTTACAAAGATAATTTATCTAATTTATTAATAGCCGACTTATTTTAAAACTTGAAATATATAATACTGAACAACGTAATCTGCTTTGTTAAAAAATGGCACTTTAAAATCGTGAAACCGAATCGAAAAAAAGAAAAATCTGCTTTATGCAGTATTTTTATGCCATCATCATTAGACTCTTCTATATTTTGGCATACCCCAGATAAGAAGATTTAACAATATCATTATAAAGATAGACATTTAAAAAATCGCCAAACAAATCTACATTTGACGTCCTTTCGCCATGGCGCCCCGGGCATACGCCCTTCTTCCCCCGTCTCTTAGTTTTGGCCCTGAATGTGAAGAAAAGCTCTTTCTTTTCTGTGACAGGTGTCAAGATACATATTAGCAGCAATATTGCGTTAGATAGTGTATTCATTGAATGCTAATTTTTTTCCTCAGAGTCAGTTAATAAAAAAAATCAATTTGTGGAGAATCCCTTATCATTCAGCTGTTTTTAGAAAGCAAAGTAAAAACAGCTTCTATAATAGTGATATCGTTTTGAATTTTCACGATATTTGATTGGATTTTTTTTTTTATGAGTTACACCTTAGAATTGTCTATTAAATAATGTAAAAAATATTTTTTATCTTTCGCGCATGCGGAGATAAAAATTATTTCATACAACTACTCATATTTCATAAAATATTTAATATATCTATATTCCAACTATGCTATATTTTTTCTACTACATTTTACTAATTTTTTCTGAAATTTGCGTCAAATTTGGTGAAAAACCCCTCATGATATAAACAAAAAACATACCAGATTTTTTTTTTAATTTTTCAAAGAAATCTCTGTTTCTCCATGAATATATATGCTAGTCTTACAAAAATCAATGTACATGTTGTATAGTATACACATATTTGTATTCCGAAACGATAAATCGTTTCATGCATATTCATGTACAGGGTGATCCTAAATATTTCTTTTATTCTTTGATTTTTTGTCGGCCCCCTAATTGCCCTGCTTATCAAATGGATGTTGATAAATATGAGGTCAAACATAATCTTTATAATCCTAAAGTTCCAGAAGAATCCGATACGTATATTTTTAAATATTTGATAAAATGTCAAAAATTGAAAGTGTCCAAATACTTATTGGTAGATAGTGTAGTTCATATTTGGAGTACATATTAAAGATTCAACAAAATAAAAGCATTTTAAATTTTTTAAACATTTTATCTATGATATATTTAATTGGAGCTGAATTAACAAAGTTATTCTAATTTATCATTTTGGAGTGAAAATAAAATATTTTGTTAATTAAAATTTTTATATATAGCCATCAAGTAGTGTTAATATGTTTGGAGCATGTATTACAGAACCAACAAAATTAAAGCATCTAAACATTTTGAAACACTTTATCTTCAGTATTCTTAATTGTAGCTAAATTAATACAGTTATGCTAATTTACCATGAAAGTGTGAAAATAAATATTTTTAATAATTAAAATTTTTAATATAACCGTGTAAAATAATTTAAGCTGATTGAATAATTTTAGATTAAGGTATTTTTAAATGTTTATAGAATGGAAAATATGCAAATTGAAATTTTATTGATGTTAGCTTCAACATATTTCTATGCTAAAATCAATATTTATTTCAATCAGTTCGTAAAGAAAAAAAAAGTTTAAGATAAACTCTTTCACAAAGATTGGATCTTTCAAAATTAATTACAACAAGTGGCCCTCACATGAAAAGTTCTATCGTTAAGCATCTAATTCCTTATTGTGAAACAATAATAAAAAAAAACTATTAACGTATTTTGCATTTTATGTTTAATAATTGTCCGAAGGAAATTATGGCGGCTTAAAGGCGAAAGAATTTTGATTTTGGTTACTTAACATAATTAAATTGGTTAAAGGAGATTTCATTTTTATAATAAATATTAAAGTGCATGTTAAGTAGAAATATAGTGATACTGTTTATTTAAATAAATAAATAATAATTAGAAAATAAAAAAAAGCATTTCATTAAATAACATCATAACGATGAAAGAGACATTTTTATTAGGATTTTGTTCCGTAAAATGTGTTTTGATTGTTTGGTTTTTAAGTAATACATGGAAAATACAATAATAATAATAATAATAATAATAATAATAATAATAATAATAATACAAAAATGATCCATTAATGCAAGAATTTCAACAGTACAGGACTACAAAATAGGCATTTACACATTATCCTATTGAAAATATCTAGAAAAATAAACTTGAAACTTTCAATTTTAAATATATATAAATATGGTATTCTTGCATAAATATTCTGGGCAATATTGTTTACACAAAAAAATGAAATATTATCCAGCATTTTTTCAAATAAATTATTGTTTCATTTACGTTTACTACTTTTACTTTAAGAATTGCTATATATCATATTTATTCTATAGAACATTATCAAAAAATAATAATAATTACTGGTGCAAACCATTAAGATTAAAACTAAAAATACAAAAGCATGGCATTACGCTTTATTTAAAATACAGCGTCGTACATACAGGGACGTACATATTCCATTTTTGTTTATTTTGTTAATAAGTCAACATAATACATTATCATTACACATTATTATTTTATTGTTATTTTCCAAACTTATACTACAAAATGCATTTTGTTTTAAAGTTAACTTTCTTCTAATTAACCTTTTCATGCATAAATTATTTTTCATAATTATTATTTAAAATAATTTTTATGTAGTAAATCAGAAAGCAATAATAAAATAATTTTATTATTGTTTTGCATGCTATTAACTTTTCAGAAATCAGATATACATGAAAGAATGCTATTTTTTTTCGACATTGGACAAAACTTATCTGTCCTCATATGTGCCCACATAAATGAAAGGGTTAACAATAACTCCATAAATTTCATAGACTGAAATCTCTGTTCACTTAAAAATAGTAACGATTTTCAGTCCACGAATTTTCACATTATATCATAATTAATAAAATATAGTGATAAAGAAAATTTAAAGAGAATTAAAATATTTGCTGATTCTGTTTTTTTATACATTTAAATTTGTACATATATACAGTCTATTTACAACGAAATATTTTCTACTAATTTTTTAAACAATAATTATTCGCTTCAGGGAACGCAAGTTAAATCAAGAGAATTTAATTTTCTTCCATTTTGGAAGGCCAATAATAACTAGAGATTAGTGCTGAGATCAAGTTTTAACTTACATTACTACTATAAAACTTAAAGAACAAGAAAAATGTTTTTAATACCAATTTTCTAAGTAGGTCACATGACCTCGCGTCTCCCATCTGGTCGAGAAAGGAAGGAGTTTGCGAAATATTCTACAAAAAAGAAATACAGTAGAAGCCTGAATTCAAGCGGTCCGATATACCGCGAATTCGAATTTAACGAGGGAAAGAGTAAATGCTCTCAAAAAAAAAAATCAATTTTGAAATAAATTTTGCAGTACATTTGAATAGTTGAATTGTGAAATCTTAAATTTTGTTTAATTGTGAAATTATTAAAAATTTTGAAACATAATGAGGTATTTGGAGTCTGCGGTTAGTGCGATGCATTTCAATATCTCTGTTGATGATTTAAATGACTAGACAGAAATTCACAATAGCTAATCCATTTCAAATGTCATAAAAGATCAGGATATCTTTTATGATGCAACATATAAAAATGGCAGTAAGCAATATGATGATGATAATGTTGAAAATGATGTAGTAATAAAAAAAAAAAAACGTTTCAAATGTTAGTGAAATCATTTTATGCTAAACGAATGTAATTTTTTGCATGAAGTGGGTTAAAATATTTCGACTGCGTTCATCTACTCTATCTTGTCAGTGTGAAACAATACACAGAAAAGAAACAAATCACCTCAGCTCGCCAAAAAATATTTATGGACATTTTTAAAATACACTGTAAAAAAAAATCTGCAATGTTACTAAACTTTTTCTAGGAAACTGGGATTCCAAGAACTTTTCCTGTAACGGTAACAGCAAAAATTCAAGTTTCAGAATCGGTTACATGGAATTTTCATGTTACGGTAACATGAAAAGTTCTTGGAATCCCTGTTTCCAAGAAAAAGTTTAGTAACTTTACAGAATTTTTTTTTACAGTGTAGTGTAACAGTAAGTTATAATCAATGAATGATAAAATTAATTACCTGTCGCAACGTGGTAAGTGTCTTTTCATCATATTATACCATTTTTGACACCATCCTGATATAACGCGGTTACGTTATAACAGGGATAAGAAACACGTCTCCCAGCTGCCGCGTAATATCGGGCTTCCACTGTATACTGTAAAAAAAAAAATCTGTAAAGTTACTATACATTTTCTAGGAAACTGGGATTCCAAGAACTTTTCCTGTAACGGTAACAGCAAAAATTCAAGTCTCAGAATCGGTTACATGAAATTTTCATGTTACGGTAGCATGAAAAGTTCTTGGAATCCCAGTTTCCAAGAAAAAGTTTAGTAACTTTACAGAATTTTTTTTACAGTGTAGTGTAACAGTAAGTTATAATCAATGAATGATAAAATTAATTACCTTTCGCAACGTGGTAAGTGTCTTTTCATCATATTATACCATTTTTGACACCATCCTGATATAACGCGGTTACGTTATAACAGGGATAAGAAACACGTCTCCCAACTGCCGCGTAATATCGGGCTTCCACTGTATAGGGGAGAGTGGGGATACTTGAGCATAGGGGATACTTGAGCCACCCCTATTATCTCTACAGTTGGTTAATTTTTCTTTCTAAAACTGCCAATATGATAACATATTTATAATTCTGAACATGTAAAAAAGAAATCACACATCTTGGTACCATTTTGAAAGTATAGTGATTAATAGTTGTCTTTTCCCTATCTGAAGTAAATATTTGGATGCATGGTTTTTTGTTTTTTTTTGTAATCAAAGTTTTGTTTAAAGTTGCAACTATATACATACATTCAATAAGCATAATTTCAATTGTATTTTGAGTATAAAATAGTTCTAATTGCTGCATGCTTTACTTAGTAAAACTCTGGGAAACAAAAATAGTGATAGTGGGGATACTTGAGCCAATGAGAGTGGGGATACTTGAGCCATGTCTTAACCATCCCCACTAGAAATTAAACATGGGTGAAACAAACAAAAATAAAATTCCATCCTTATATTCACTAATAGATATTTTTCTGGAGAAAAGGGAGAATAATTTTTCATTTTATTTTTTTTTCTTAAAAAAATAACGACCTAAAAATGTTTAAAAATGTATATTTTTTAAATGAAAATATCTATTTTATTTTTCGATTTGACTAACAAAATAGCCTGTCCAGATAAATGTAACCATAGTTTTCAATTTAACTTTCATTAAATGAAAATAACTTTTTAAAACGGTTTTACAGGCTATATTCTCTAATACTTTAATTAATTAGGTCCAACATATTAAAATATTTATTTTTTATTATAACATTTTAAGATTAGTATTTTATATTGAAATCGTAACCTCTGTTGCTGTAACTTTTTTTTTTAACTAAGAAAATTGAAGAAAAATTGGTAAAAAGAGCGCACAAAAACAAGAGATGCAACAAAAATCCCAGTTCAAACTTACCTACATGGAGCCAAAGAGGAAGACAAAATCTTTTCCTGTGAAATCAAAAAAGTGTTTGAAATAGTAGAATGATACATCTGGCTTAAATTCCGACAGCTACTAAACTAAAAGCATGAGTTCGACAATATCATTAGAGGAAAATTCTGTCAATGATGGTGATGATGTGAAAGAAAACCTTCTATTGATGGTTGGTTACTAATTAAATATGCCAGAAGGAAAACTGTAAAAATATTTGTTGGATAAGTGCTTAATATTTTAAAAAATGAAATGTGCCCGAAGAATTGCAGATTGCAAAATTAAATGGCTTTGAACTGAGGATGTTTCTACCGTCGTTATAACTGAAGTTCAAATTATCCTTCGACAACCAGTTTTAACGACAAAAAATGATCGTATTACTAGCTTTGTTTTCTCAATTGGTTTGAAAGACTTTACGTTTCATAATTTATCATTCTGTAAAATGTTTGTGCAAAATTAAAGTGAAAAAATTTACTTTTGTAGGTATTTTTCCGTAGTGGCTCAAGTATCCCTTCGCTATGGCTCAAGTATCCCCGCCATGGGGATACTTGAGCCATGATGTAAAACAAAAAATAAAAATTTTTTATACATAGAAAAATAGTTCAAAATTAATTGAAAGTGGTTTTCAGTTGAAGAAAAAATATCAAATTTTCATTTTCATTATTTTATTTTATTATAAGAAATTATAAAAAATTTAAAAAAATTAAAATTCAAAAAATGGCTCAAGTATCCCCATCTTCCCCTACTGTAAAAAAAAAAAAAATCTGTAAAGTTACTATACATTTTCTAGGAAACTGGGATTCCAAGTTGGTTGGTTGGTTGGTTGTATAAGGTTTAGTGGCACAAAATCCCTTGAGGGACATGCTGCGCCAAAACAAAGACAGAAAAAAACAAAATACAAAAGAAACAAAAGCAGGATATCTGGATGGGGTATCCCATCCAGATATAGTGTAAGAGGTTAAAAAGTTAAAAAATATATTACAGCATAATATAAATGGTAAAAATAAATCAGTAGAAGACTCATTTGGACAGGATTCCTATCCAAATGTCGTTAACACTTCAAAGTCATAAGAACAAGGTCCAAGTCATAAGACCAAAAATAGAGATAAAAAATTCATAATTCAAAATAAAATCCTGCATGTTTTAAAAAAGTAAAAAGTGCCCCATGAGGTATTTCTCCAATGAGGTTTGTCAAAACAGGTGATGATGAGTTAAAATATATTCTGTACAGATGCCGGAGGCCCGGACAGTCAGTCAAAAGATGATGAATGGTTAGGCAATCAAAATGACAATGAGGACACATGGGTGCATCCTCCCTAAATAACAAATGTTTATGAGTGATTCTAGAGTGTCCAATTCTCAGACGAGTCAGAAGAACATCTATTTTCCTTGGATAATTTTGAGGCCAGGTTATGATTGTTGGTTTGATGTGGTGCAGTTTATTATTGTATTCTAAATTCCAACTTTCCTGCCATTTATTATGAATGAAGTGTGTTATAATTAGTTTTATGTCTGAGAATGGAATCTTATGATTTAAAGGGCTAAGGGCAAGCTTTGCTGCCTTGTCCGCTTTTTCATTCCCAAAGATACCCACGTGTCCAGGTACCCAGCAAAATAAAATATTGTAACCTCGATTAGTCAAATTATTATAAAGTTACAAGATTGCTGAGACATAAGGATGTTTATTAAGTGATTTTATTGCGTAAATAGCACTATTTGAGTCCGTATAAATGATGAGTTATGATGGTGAGAAATGTGCAACAAGGCTCTCTCAATGGCAATCAACTCGGCTGTAAACACAAAAGTTGAAGGATGGAGCCGATAGCTGAAACTGGTGTTTTCAAAGAAAACACCACATCCAACAACAGTACTACTCTTAGAGCCATCTGTGTAAATATCTGTATAATTTCTGAAAGTGGAGCGATGTGCAGCAAACAAATTTTGAAAGATAATAGGTGCAAGATTCTTTTTGTCATAACCTTTAAAAGGATGGAGAGTGGTAATGCTAGGAATTATCCAAGGAGGAAACTTGTGTAATGGGCATGAACTCACCTCAATATTATTTAAATGGCTATTGCTAACAATGCTCCTTATTCGGACACCAAATGAAGGGATGCAAGATGGACGATGCTGATAAAGAATGTCATTGTCAGAATTTAAAATATGAGTATGAAGAGGATGGTTATGATGTGATAGAATACGATAGTATAGGATCAAAGAAAGCTTTTCGCGAATGTGGTGTAATGATGGTTCATTACACTCGACATATAGGCTTAAAACTGGGGATGTACGAAATGCACCAGAGCAAAAGCGGAGAGCGCTATGGTGCACAGGTGACTGTATTCGGAGGTTCGATCTCATTATTTAAATGAGACTCATTCCGTTCTATGAAAAAAATGGCCGGTTATTAGAGGTGACCGCTCTTCAGAGGCGACCATTAATGGAGGTTTTACTGTGTATCAACCGACAAATCAAATACAGAGCTGTTCAAAAGTATTGGTATACAAAATTGCTTATGGACAGTAACACCTTATTTCCCTGGATAACGAAGTTTTGTTAAACAATTCAGGAAGCGTTGGAAAGTGTTTCATAATGTTTGCTTAACGTATAATTTCTTACTTGTTTTAGTTCTCAAAATGCTTGTAAAATCTTTTTTAATTTAATATTTTAAGTTTTAAAAAATGCCAAAGTGGGAGTAAAATTTTAACAGTTCATATAAAATGACGCATAATTTAGTCTTTTTTGTTATGTGAATGTTTGTATGATCCTATTTTTAATTGAATCGATTGCATGTCAAAGTGTATTCACTCTTGTTTGAAATCCGGCTTGTTATTCGTTATTGCCGTACAGAAATTTAACATTAACAGAAATACACTACAAAAAATTTAAAGATGCAAGTATACAGATTTAAAGTTACAGAAAATTCTTACTAAAAAATTATCGTTACTCTGCATATAAAAAGAAGTTGTAAATTTGCAAAACTACGCTGTAAAAATATCGGAAAAGTTTGAGACGCTTTTCTTGGAAACCGGGGTCATAGAATATTTATGTATGGGCAACAGCAAACATTATTGTAACAGATACACATTTGCACTGTCGATAAAAAAATCTGTAAGGTTACTAACATGTTTCAAAGAAATTCGGATGCCTAGAACATTTATGTAACGGCAACCCGAGTTACAGATAAAAATGTTTAGTAAGATTTCGGTAATTTTAGTAGATTCCTTTGTAAAGCTACTGGTTTTTGTAGCTTTACAAAAACTAGCTTTGTCGATTGAAGTTTTTTTTTAACAGTGTACTATTACATGAATATTTGGTGTTAACGTTACACAAAATATTTGGTGTTAACGTTACACAAAAAGTTTTAAAAAATTCAGTTTCCTAGAAAAAAATTTAAAACTTTACATTTTAATATTTAACTATTAATATTTAACTATTAATTTAACTTTTAATATTATTAATTTAATTTTTAATATTATTAATTTAATATTATTAATTTAACTTTTAATATTATTAATTTAATATTATTAATTTAACTTTTAATATTATTAATTTAATATTATTTATTTAACTTTTAATATTATTAATTTAATATTATTAATTTAACTTTTAATATTATTAATTTAATATTATTAATTTAACTTTTAATATTATTAATTTAATATTATTAATTTAACTTTTAATATTATTAATTTAATATTATTAATTTAACTTTTAATATTATTAATTTAACTTTTAATATTAAAAATTTAATCCTAGAAAAAAATTTAAAACTTTACAATTTAATATTTAACTATTAATATTTAACTATTAATTTAACTTTTAATATTTATTACTATTAATTTAACTTTTAATATTTAACTATTAATATTTAACTTTACGTTTTAATATTTAACTTAATATTTGGTGTTAACGTTACACAAAAAGTTTTAAAAAATTCAGTTTCCTAGAAAAAAATTTAAAACTTTACATTTTTTTTCTTTACAGTGTTGTATATTTTATCCTATCAAAAATTTTCCTCAAATCAGGGAAATGTCATCTGTACAATACATTTACTTTACGCTTTTTAATGTAAAATGCATGAAACTTTTCAAAGAATATTATTCGTTGAAAATTAATAATTTTTTTTTTCATCTACTCAGAATGACATTGATAGAGTATTAAAGAGAACACGGACGCAAAAGATTGATTGCATTTTAGAGTAGTTAATCTTGTTTTCCAGTCTCAAACTAACTAAAAGAACTTCGAATGAAATTCAAAATTAAGAGCAGTTTTTAAGGTAGTGATTTTTTCCGTATTAAGAAAGATATATTTTCTTCATCAAGACTCTATAAACATTACCAAAGTGAAAAAAAAAACAGTTGTTTTGAAGTGATGCTTTTAATTTCCAGTTATCCGAAACTTAAAAAGAGCAGCCTTGATTAAAAAAAAAAAGTTATAATGATAACCTTTAAGAAATTTCAAGCATAAATAATTCTAATAATTGATAAGATGCTATTTAGCATAGAATAATATTAATTCTGAAACAATGTTAGAAATGCCAGAATATTTAAAGTTTGAACAGAAAAGTTTCGTTAGCATGTATTGCACCGTCGTCAGTGCAAAGAATAATGAAAATTTTCAAGATAGAAAGCCAACGATTATAAATTCACAAATAAAGTATGAAAAGGTAGCAAACAACTGTTTCGAATCTACTATCCAGATTCTTTATCAGTGCAAAACTCAGCGAGCTAGAAAAAGCAAAACTGAGCGAAGAGACAGAGAGACTCAGGCATATATACCGCTCTAAAGAGCTTCTTTTAGGCGGGATCGTTCCCGTAGCGGGTATATAAGCCTGCGTCCCTCTGTCTCTTTGCTCGGTTTTGCTTTTCCTAGTTAGCTGAGTTTTGCACTGATGAAGAATCTTGATAGTAGATTCGAAACAGTTGTTTGCTACCTTTTCATACTTTATTTGTGAATTTATAATCGTTGGCTTTCTATCTTGAAAATTTTCATTATTCTTTGCACTGACGACGGTGCAATACATGCTAACGAAACTTTTCTGTTCAAACTTTAAATATTCTGGCATTTCTAACATTGTTTCAGAATTAATATTATTCTATGCTAAATAGCATCTTATCAATTATTAGAATTATTTATGCTTGAAATTTCTTAAAAAAGGTTATCATTATAACTTTTTTTTTTTTTAATCAAGGCTGCTCTTTTTAAGTTTCAGATAACTGGAAATTAAAAGCATCACTTCAAAACAACTGTTTTTTTTTCACTTTGGTAATGTTTATAGAGTCTTGATGAAGAAAATAAATCTTTCTTAATACGGAAAAAATCACTACCTTAAAAACTGCTCTTAATTTTGAATTTCATTCGAAGTTCTTTTAGTTAGTTTGAGACTGGAAAACATTTTTGCTCAAAGGATTTATTTGCTATTTTAATGAAAACTTTCTCATTTGTACAACATAGAAACTTTTCACACGAATCCGCTTCTCTCCTCTACAAATAAGAAAGTCTTCGTTATTCTTTGCACTACGATACGCTGACTATGGTGACTAAATGCTACTGAAACTAACGTGCTCAAAATTTACATAGTCGAATTTTTAATTTTGTTTTTAAATTTATAGTTAAAAAATATCACTTTCATCAATATTAAATTACAGTAGACTCTCTCAAATCCGCAATTCTCTGAAATCCGCACATATTTTATGGATGTAAACAATGAAACTTTCAGTTCGGATATTGGGACAAAATTTGATTTTTTAGTTTTGTATCAATTCCATATATTTTTTAATTTGTAATTTCCTTAATAATACTCTATTCATGTTTTTTTCATGAAGGAAGAATAAATTTCTTTGGAAAAAATTCAAGATATTACTGATATAACTAGTAATCCGAATTTTCTCCCTAAATATATTTATGCATTAATCAAGCTTTTTTTTGGTTATTAAGCCAGACTAAACTTGAAAAAAAATCCTTATTTTATGATTTTGATGTGAATTAGTTATGCACATTTATGAGGCAAGTTTTGCTCAATAATTTTGGAAAAATACATTTAATCTTTATAATGAATATTTAATCATACACTATTGATTTTTAACTTGACTATTACTTTTAACTATTAGTACTTTAAAATTAACTAAATTTAAAATTTAATCATTTTTAAAATTATCTAAATTTTTATTATTTTAGTTTATTACTTATTTTAATATTTTATTATATTGTAAGCATTCATTATAGTTCGAACTGCACTATTAATTGCACTCAAATTACTGTTTAAAAAATTTAAACAAAGCAACGACCCGAAATCCGCAAAATTCTAAAATCCGCACAACCTCTGGTCCAAGGCTGTGCGGATTTGAGGGAGTCTACTGGTTGGTTGGTTGTATGGGGTTTTATGGCGCAAGGTCCCTTTGGGGACATGCTGCGCCAAGACAAAGACGAAAAGAAAACAGTGTAAATTAAAATTAAAAATCAAAAATCCAATTAAAAGGGGACAAAAGTCATAGAGAACACTAAATGACAGAAAAACTGTAGAAGTCTGAGTAAATGATAAAATATAAACAATGAGCAAGTTGGGTGAATATCACATAAAGATAAGATTAAATAAAACAATGTAATGTCACGATATAATTAAAATCAGTCAATGAGGATAAAATAGAAAACTTAAAGGAGATGCAAGAAGTTAAAACCTGTAAGATCAAAAAACAGTCCTGAGAACCAAGATTATGAAATAAAAAAAAATTTAGTTAAAATAAATTTTTAAGATATAAACAATGCAGAAGAAGATGCACAAAAAATACATAAAAACAATTTAAACAGTTAAAATCACTTAGGCGTATATTCCTCATAAACAATATTTTCTTCCTCTTCACTCGAGTCGTAAGAGGCCGACTCCATAGCCTCTTCCACATACTGATTCATTTGTTTTGGATTTTTCAAGTTGGTAGCAGATGGGCTATGACAAGATTTCCTTTGTTTACTCTTCACAGTTTGCCACCGTGAAGAGCCTCGAATTGTCTTATTTTCTTTAGTTTTTTGGGTTAGTTTTACTGTTTGACTATTATCAATTTTCTGGGAGTTTGATGCAGATGAAACAGGAGTTTTTCCTGTTTCATGTTTGGTTAAATTTTTTGCTTGGCTTGATTTCTGCGCTTGACTAGTCCAATATTCAATTTTTACGGGTTCTGATGAAGGTTTCCAAAGCACTAATTTTGACAAAACTCTGGTAACAGCGGTAGCATGGGCATCACGGGTCTTTTTCTTTATAGAACTAGATGTTTTTTCAAGAGAACAGTTCTGAAAAGGGGCTTCAGTCTGGGTACTAATGTGCCTTACAGGTTTTGTTTGTTGCTTGAGTAAGCTAGAGTAAGAAACTCTAACAGATGCGGTTCTCGATTCCACAGTTTTACGAGCTTCAGGGTAACGAAGTTTTGGGGCTAGTTTGATAGTAATGATCTCTTTTTCACGGGTCCAAATAGGGCAGGAGCTAGAGTATGAAGTATGATCACCTTTGCAATTTGCACAGCGTTCAGGTTTTTCACAAGTTTTACTGTCGTGGCCAACATCTGCACAATGTGCACAGATAACAGTGCCACGACATTGGCCATTAGTATTGGTATGGCCATAACGCTGGCATTTAAAACAACGGATGGGATTAGGTTGGTTGGATAGGGTTTTATGGCGCAAGGTCCCCAGTGGGACATGCTGCGCCAACCACAAGGTAAAGAGTAAAAGAAGCTAAAAGATATAAATATAAAAAATGTAAGACGTGAATTAAAAGATTAATTCACGAATTAAAAGCCACTATAAGAAAGTCATGGTTATAAAATAGATGGAAATAGGCAAAGCAGTGGTATATGAAATTAAAATACAATTAAAATCAGTCAATGAAATTTAAAATATAAATAGTTAAAATTCTAAAGCAATGAGACAACACGATATAAGAAATAGCCAAATACTAAACAAAGTGTAATTAAAACACAAGTTAACCCGTCAATAGTCGCGTGTCGGTCTTTTCGCCGCCCGTATAACTTATCTTCACCTAACTTGTATTACATTACAAATATAATGAAGATCTACCATGTAGCTGACTTTGAAGGTTTCTCGACCACATTAGTAAAGTAACACAACACCTCTGTTTTATTTCAGGTACATTTTTAGAAACAAAGTTGAAATTGGCGAAAAAGTCTACGTAACAATCACTATAGTCAGTTCATTTTTCTTTTTTCTAGTTACTCCAGATCTCATGAATAAAATGCGTTATTTAAGAAAACTGCAAATTTATATATTCATTGGAATGTTATTTTCGTATATTAGGGTGAAAAATATTTCTTATTTTACATATTTGGTATGTAGGGGGCCAGCTGCGAAAAGACCGAGCGCGACTAATGACGTTGTGAAAAAAGTCGCGACTACTCGCGGCTTAATATAAAACAAAATCATTCAGGCACATATTCTTCTAGCATAGTGTTTTCCTCGGAATCCGAGCCACTCTCATAAGTCTCAGATTCCATAGCCTCTTCAACATTGTTCTGTAATTGTTTGGGATCTTTTATATTTCTAATATGTGGGCTAAGTGATGAGTCTTTTTTTCCTTTTCCCTACAGTTTTTCACTGTGGAGACGCCGGGGTATGGATTTTCTTAGTTGCTGATTGTTTTCCACGTATACCTTATTTCTGCAATGTTTTTGAACTCGTCAACGTCTTGTTCTGAATGGAAGATTTTGGTTAGTTTTCATTATTTGACTACTGTTGGGCCTTTTCAAACTAAAGGCAGATGAGGTAGAGGCAGTTTTTGAAGAGGATATAATATTAGTCTCACTTTTAGGTTTAGATTGTGCCTTAGATTGAACTTGAGATTTCTGTCCCTGCTTTTAAGGTTAATAATTTTAACAGGTTCTGAAGATGGTTGGCAACATTCTAATTGTGGGTTTCCAGTCATTTTAGTAGGGAGACATACAACACGGGATTCTTTAATTGGAGTGCTGGTTGATTGTGTTATGGTTGATTTGCTGGGTGGAAATCTGAAATCAGTTTGGGTACTTATGTGTCTTACGGATGTTGATTGTTGCTTGAGTATACTGGAGTAGGAAATTCCAACGGATGGCGTTCTGGATTCTACAATTTTACGAGCTTCAGGATAGGACAGATTTTGAGATATTTTAACAGCAAAGATTTCTTTTTCCCGAATCCATTTAGGACAGGAACGGGAGTATGCAGAATGATCACCCTTGCAGTTAACGCAGTGTTCTGATTTTTCACATGAATTGCTATCATGGTCAACTTCTGCACAGCGTGCACAGGTAAGGGAACCGCGACAGTTAGTTTTAGTGTGGCCGTATCGCTGGCATTTAAAACAACGGAGAGGGTTAGGAATGTATGGTCTGACAGGACAATTCAGGTAAGCAGCTTTAATTCTTGTTGGTAAGGTAGGGCTTGTGCTAAAACCAACTGGTAGGCCTTCCCACCCGGCTGAACCTGGTAAGGTAGAGCTATTGAATGTCAGAATGATGTGCTTCGTAGGAAGCACTTGCCCATTCCGACGGATAGTAATACGGCGGATATCTGTGACATTCTGGTCTTTCAAATTTGTTTGAAGTTCTTCTTTGGTACAGAATAAAAGGTCAGGTTCAGATATTACACCACGGCTTGTATTCAAAGTTTTGTGTTCTTGTACAGAAACGGAAAAAGAGCCTATTGTAGAGCAGTTAGTGAGAAGTCCTGATTGTTTGGCTGAAGGAACCTCGACAAGCAAGTCTCCAGATTGCAAATTTCTTTAGCGAATGACCATCTCCCAAAGACGATTGGAACGTTTTAGCAATAACAAAAGGTGAAGTCCTTTTGAAAGAACTATCGGAGTGACCATCTGTGCGTTTAATAACAAAAAAACGTATAAATGGCAAATTTAGCACAATTTGTTGCTCTCCACAAGGCAGAGATACAGAAGGAATTGAGGTATTTCCATCCATATTTTTAAAAAAAAGCAATTCAGACCTCGGCTGTACCACCCACTACCGAGCCCAACGAGGGGATGCACATTCGTGCACCAGTGCTAACCAAGGCCCATACGGTCACAAGACATTCCTACGCCAGCCTCCACCCTTAACGAGATGGCTAGTAAATGCTCGCTCACTTGATCCCTTAGCCAGTGACAAAAGCCAGCTGACCAGCCGATTATGCATACGGGACCAATATGCACCTCCCGTCTACCTGAAGCAGAGGCCAAAGCAGTGTGTTGGTTTCCCTCAACTGCCAGAATCCCCCTTTCCATGGACACGGGTCGCCACGCACGGCCAACACGTGGGTGGTTTACAATTCTCCATGAGTCGACATACAGGATGATATCGGCTCATACAGAATTGCTCTCACCTCCGAAAAGGAAACCACAATGAGAGTGAAAAGGAAGACGAGAGGAGTTAGAGGAAAAGGAAAAGAGAAAGATCACTCAGGTGCCCGGGGTTGTGAAGCCCGTGAATACCTAAAGAAGGTATCCCCCTGGTTGTCGGATGGGATTAGGGATGTAAGGTCGGACTGGACAATTTAAATAGCCGGCTTTAATTCTGGTAGGTAAATTATGGCTATTGAAGGTTAATATTATATGTTTAGTAGGAATTATCTGCCCATTTCTACGGATAGTGATACGGCGGACATCAATGATATTTTGATCCTTTAAGTTAGTTAGAAGTTCTTCTTTTATGGAAAATAACAGATCTCGTCCAGATACTACACCACGACAAGAATTTAAAGTTGGATGTGCTTTAACAGATACAGAAAATGTGCCTATTGTATTACTATTGGACAGAAATTGTGACTGGTTGGCTGTAGAAACTTCAACTAGTAAGTCCCCAGACTGTAATTTTTTGAGGGAGTGGCCATCACCAAGAACAAATTGGAAGGTTTTAGCAATAAGAAATGGTGAAGTTTTTTTGAAAGAGCTATCAGAGAGGCTATCTTTGCGTTTAATTTTAAAAAATCGAGTAAAAGAGGATTTCTGTGACATTTGTTGCTCTCCATATGGGAGAGAAATAGATGAAAGAGAAGCTTTTCCATCCATTTTAATTCAAAAAGTATTTCGGACCCCGGCCGCACCACCCACTGCCGAGCCCAACACGGGGATGCACATTCGTGCACCAGTGCTAACCAGGGCCCATACGGTCACAAGACAACCCTATGCCAGTCTCCACCCTTAACGAGATGACTAGTAGTTGCTCGATCACTTGATCCCTAAAGCCAGTGACAAAAGTCAGCTGACCAGCCGAATGATGCATACGGGACCAATATGCATCTCCCGTCTACCTGAAGTAGAGGCCAAAGCAGTGTGTTGGTTTCCCTCAACTACCAGGATCCCCCTTTCCAGGGACACGGGTCGCCACCCACGGCCAACACGTGGGTTGTTTACAATTATCCATGAGTCGATATACAGGATGTATCGGCCCATGCAGAATTGCCCTCACCTCAGAAAGAGGAAACCACAATGAGAGTGAAACAAAGAGGAAAGGAAGATCAGAGGAGTAAGAGGAAAAGGAATGGATAAAGATCACTCAGGTTCCCCGGGGTTGTGAAGCCCCTGAATACCTAAAGAAGGTATACCCCCTGGGGGGGTGAGTCTACTGTATTAACGATATTAAAATACTGCAGGAATCAGGAAAATTCAACCATGCAGCCGTCACATGTTGTGATTATTTACACCAGAACTAGTTCATATCGCGGATTTACTAAAACTTAATTTTGATCAAAATCTATGCACAATTCCTTATACTGAGGATATTGTGGAAATCGTGAAAAATGCAGCATAGCATAATCACATGTTGAGCGATTTACACTAAAACATATACAGCATCAAATCATATCAAGGATTCATTGAATCTAAAGTTTGATGGAAATCCGTTATCGAGTTATAGATGTTGAGTATACCGCAGAAAATTTAGTATATTAGCATTACGTGTAGAATGGTTTACGTCAAAAACTAATCAGCATCAATTTATATCGGGGTCTATCTTAATATATAGGGTATTTATAAAGTCCCGGATCCAGTTTGATGTTATAATAACTCATAAAATAATAAAGATAGATTAAAATTACTAACATAAATGGTTAGACTCAAAAAGTTACATGACCCTTGTCAATGGACTACTACGTGTGCTCCCTTCGTCGCACGGAGAATAAAATCGATAGTCAATTTCACGCCAGGTAGCGGCAAGCATGTTAGCATTCACAGAGGCTATTGCGGTTGTAATTCTGGCTTTTAAGTCCTCATTGTTCGACACTCTCCTCCTGTAAACATTGTCATTTACAAATCCCCTCTATATAAATCTACTCTAAATGGCATTTGAAAGAAGGAAAAGTGTACTAAGGTCTGGAAAAATTTTAAATAAATTATGAAAAAATTGAGTTTGAGTTGTAAATTTCGTTCAAACTCGTCTATTTTTTGAGTTTCCGTTCAGTTCACGCTCATTTATAAAATATTGAGCGAAGTTCAGTTCAAAGTTCACAAACAGTGAGCGAAACTCGTGAGTTTTCGTTCAATGAGCGCGTTCATACCAAACACTGTCAGCTATTCTATGCAAAAAAATCATGTAAAAATATAAAAATTTGAGCAAGATATTAGGAAAAATTGCTCCCATAGACATTACATTATCATCCGGGTCTTTTTCTGTGACTAGTGTTGCGTCTTAAATTATATTTTAAGATTTTTAAACTGCGATCTCAACACACTGTTAGTTAATGGAAATGTTACTTATTAAAAAAATATATTTTACCCTTTAATTCTTGCGTATTATTTGTGTATAAAATATTTCGGCATTGCAGTTTCACAGCTAGTAGGCATAATTTGACAAATCTAATTTTGCGAATTAATATTGTAACTCGTATATAATTATTACTATAAATCGATGAATCACAAAGCAAAAGAATAGTTGCGATTTACCATTTGTGGCGGGCTAATGCCCAGACACATGATTTAAAATAGATTATTTTATAGTTAAAAACTAAAAGTATAATCATTACGTCTGGTAATTAGAATTTTGTCTGTAAATGTGATTTTCATAATCCTAATGTGTAAGAAAATGAGCGAAAAATAGATTACAAAATTGCACCCTTACATACAAAAACCAAGATGTGTTATGTAAGGAAGTATGAAAAAAGTAATAATATTTTTATGAAATAACTTCACTGTTGGCTGTTAAAAATAAAAAATAAAAATAATTTAATTTCTGAAGCGAAACAAAATTTTACAGATTTTTGAAATACAATTGCTTTTTATATCTCGCAATACATTCTTTTTGACATTTCGAACAAAGCTTGATTTTTTTTTAAAATTTCTTTCTGTTATGCTCCCTGTATCGAGGTTTCAAAAAATGCAAAAAATTATTAGCCCCCCCCCCCTTCCGATTTCATATGCAATACATACATGGCGCATTTAATTGGTTTCGTAACTGTAATGTCTATTCCGCATTTCAATATCGATCACAAAACATTGTTTATCGTATCACGAAAATTTTCTCTTAAAATTCATAGTCTATTTTTAAATGTATATTTCAAACTTAAATATAATCAATTAAGAATTGATTGTAAAGAAACTTGATTGCACTATGTTATCAGCTTGATTATGATCCATTTACAATATATGTGTACACTTCAATATATTTATAATATATTTCAAACTTGACCTAGAATTTTATATGCTAGAAATGGATCTATACCTGGTAAATGTTTGGCCAAAAAAGATAATTTGAAAATAATAATAACAATAATAATTTGTCGGACGTTGTAATCCCAAAACTTTCTTCTATCTCGCACATGTTAAAACTTCCGGAAAAATTAAACATAGCAGAGTCACTGATTAGGTAATTTACACCAAAATCTAATCTGCAATAACTTATTTCAAGTTTTAACTGAATCTGAAATTTTAGGGAAATTTATGTATTAGTATATGAGATAGAATCATCGTCGAAATCGTAAAAAACTGGATAGCAGCGCCACCTGTAGAACGATTTACTCCAAAAACTAAAGAATTCTAAATTACATTAGGGATAACTGAATTTGAAATTTTATGAAAATTCGTACATTAGGTCCTGAGATAGAGCTATTTTGATAAGCATGAATAATGTAGCATAGTAGCGCAACCTGTCGAGCTATTTACTCCAAAAACTGAAGAATACTATTTTATATCAGAGTCTCACAGAATCTAAACTTATGCAAAATTCCTTTTATTAGTTCTTGAGGTAAAGCTATTGTAATAATCACGAATAATACATCATGGCAGCGTCACCTGTTGTGCGATTTGAAATAAAACATAATCATCATTATGTTATATGTGACGAACGAACTAAACCTAAAATTTTATGAAAATCACTGCACAAGTTCTTAAGATATGGCTAATGTGGAAAATGTGAATAATGCAGAATAGCAGCACCACCTTTTGAGCGCTATACATCAAAAACGAATCAGATTTAGTTCATATCAAAATCTAACAGAATCTAAAGTTTTGTGAATTTCCGTGCATTAGTTCTTGACATAAAGTGCCCACAAAATTTTATCACAGACATTCAGACAGAGATTTTGTAAAAACATGTTTACCGGGTTCTCTGATCCCTAAAATATATAAATACGTCGAAAACCGGATTTCGAAAATTTTTTCGAATCCAATTCTTTCCTCTTGTAAACATAGAAGAAAGTAAAAAGATCAGCAAAAAAAGTTTCAAATTTCAACATTTTGTTTTTTTATCTCCTCCCAATAATAATTTTTAAAAAGTTTAGTTACTAATTATGTAATAAAACAATTTATATCATTTTAAAAAAGAAGATAAAAGCAAACATATAGTTTATTTATAAATAAATAACAATAGCCGGGTTACCATGTGAGGTACATATAATTGCCATTTTGTTGAAATCGCGCCAATATGGTGCGTATATGACATATGTGTCTATTTCTTTAGCAGAATCTTCGAGTTCGGCAAAAAATTTCGCAATTAAAATAAATTATGAATAAAAGCAATAATATTCAATGCTGAGTATACATTTAAGAGAGACCAAACTAGTCGCCAAAAGCGGCTAGCATATTTTTTTAATGTAATTCAAACTTGATTCGAACCAATTATAAATTTATTATAAGAAAAATTGAACTGTTAAAAAGTTGAAGCATTTGCTGCATCGTCACTCCTCCGCTTTTATAGAATATTTCTATGTTCACCAGTAAGAATTGTCCTTAAAAGAATGTAGTAATCGTTTTCTATAAAAGAGATATAGTGACGATGCAGCAAAACTTTAAATTTTTAAGTGTGATTATACTGATTTATGAGCTTGATTATGATCAATTTACACGATATTAGTGCACTTCGATATATTTTTAATATATTTCAAACTTCATACCAGGGTGTTACAGGGAAGAAATAGATCTACAATCTAATATTTTTTGGCCAAAAAAAGAGCATTCTGAGATAACATATATACATATATAATCAGCAAACAGTGATTCATATTTCGGTACATTTTCCATAATCTGTCGAAACTCAGAAATAGAAAAAAATATCGATTACAATAATTTTTTCTATAGAAGATATCAATCACCGCCCATTGTTTATCATACTTTGGAAATGCTTTTGAATGCTCCTGAAAATTTATAATATATTTTAAAAAATATATTTAAATTTGATTATAATTGATTATGACTTGATTATTGTTAATTTATTGGTCCAGAAAGAGCATTCAAAAATAGTAAAAAAAAATTATATCACCTAAAAGTGGCTCATAAATAGGCACTTTACACTGAATCCTTTGAAAACTGGAAGTAAAAAAAAAATGTCGATTACTATATTTAGAGATATATAGCAGAAAATAAAAATAACATGCATGTATTTTACTTTCTTTACTTTACTTTTAGTTCTTTATTTCTTACTTTTACACGTATTTTACTGTTAAACAGAACTTTATAGAATTTTATATTTTGAAATATAATTGTTTTTACATCTCGATATAAAGTTGTTTTCCGCATATCGAATAATGCTTTTGATTTTTTTTATCCCCCCCCCCCTTATGTTCACCGTGTGTCACAATCTCAAAAACTAACTGAAATTAAGATTATTTCAGTTGCTGAAATGAAAATGAATTATCAAAGTCGATTATGATTAAGTTATATTTACAATATATTCCAAACTTGACAAAAGGATCTTATAAGAAAGAAATGAATTATAACTGATAATTTTTGGTCAAAAAAGAGCATATAAGAATAATAACAAAATTACATCAGAAAAAGTGATTGATATTTGGTCACTTTTTCTTAGATCTCTTAAAAACCGGAAGTCTCGATAACCATCGATTATAATATGACTGTGAAAAATAACACTAGTAAGCCTTGATTACGTCCATTAATAACTATATCGTAATATTAATAATATATATTCCACAACTAAAAAGTAAGAATCTATATTATAAATAAATAAATTTATAAACATTTATAAACATTCTGAAGATGGTTCGGTTGAAAAGAGTTGAAACATGTAAATAAAAATTTTTAATGTATTTAAAATGTTTTAATTAATATAGCTACGTCTTATAAGCAAAATACTTATTTATAATATAAATTCTTACTTTTTCGTTGTGGAATAAATATTAAAAATGTTACGATATACCGGGTGTCCCAAAAATGACTGATGGATTTTAAAATTCAATAACTTGCAAACGGTGACAGCTATTTAAAAAAAAAAAAATTGTAGGAGGGTTATGTATAATGTCAGGAGTTTTTTTACAGTCATTTTTTATTTTAGTTCGCATCTCAAACAATAGGTGGCGGTGACGGCGATTGAAGGCCAGGTCGACGCTTCACTCAGCATTGATCACCTGGCCTTCAATCGCCGTCAGCGACACCTATTGTTTGAGATGGAACTAAAATAAAAAATGACGGTAAAAAAAACTCCTGACATTATACATAACCCTCCTGCAAAAATTTTTTAAATAGCTGTCACCGTTTGCAAGTTATTGAATTTTAAAATCCATCAGTCATTTTTGGGACACCCGGTAGATTATAATAGTTTCTGCTATTAAAGAAAATAGAGAGTAAAAATAACATATCCATATTTTACTTTCCGAAACTAAACAAAACTCAAATTCGTATATTTGAAAAACAATTGATTTTATTTTTGTTTATTTATTTATTTACTTATTTATTTTTTAGATATAATTGTATTTGATAATTCGAAAAATAACATTGGTTTTGACATTTCGAAAAATGCTTTCGATTTATTTATTTTTTATTTTTAAAATACAATTGATTTTTTTTAAATACAATTGTATTCGATAATTCGAAAAATAACATTCTTTTTGACATTCCGAGAAATGCTTTCGATTTATTATTTTTTTCTTTTTCCCTCTTATGTTCCCCGTGTGCCACGGATTCAAAAAATGAATGATATTATGCTTCTTTCACCGATTTCATTTGCATATATTCATGGCGCATTTTAGAGGCTTCCTAAATTTAATCTTTATTCCGTGTCTCAGTATTGATTATCACCCGCTGTTTATGATAAGGTTGAAAATACTCTCCAATGTTTCTTTAATTTTGTTTTGATTTTTGAACATGCAATATGACTTATAGCACATAGAAAATGGCTGGGAATACGTTTGTTTATCTTTTGATATGTTCTACTCTGGCAGCGGGATCTTGTGATGGAAATAGTACAGGTAGGTTAAATCGTGTATGTATCTCTCTATTTTAAAATGGGTAACTATTGAGGGCATTACCGCTGAGTATCATCATTTGTGACCTAGGGTTTCTCCCTTAACATTAAGAAAATTACTGCATAACAAAAAACCGAAAAGTTGTAATATTATAAAAGAATATTGCTAAATACGCTTGCGCAGACAAGTTTTAAATCAAATAGTTATTTTATGAGATATTTAATGTAAAAGTTGGTCAAAATCATTCCATTAAAAGGTTTTATCAGAGCCAAAATATAGCACTGTTTTTGACATATCGAAGAATGCTTTTTATTTATTATTTTATTTCCCTTCTTATATTTGTTGTATATTAAGGATTGGAAAAATGAAATTTTAGTTCTTTCACCGATTTCATTTGCATATATTCATGACGCATTTACGAGGTTTCGTAAACGCAATCTTAATTCCACATCCCAATATCGATCACAGCCCGGTGTTTATGATGTGATGAAAGTGCACTCGAATGCTTCTTTACTTTTGTTTTGATTTTTGAACATGCAGTGTGACTTATAGCGCATTGAAAATGGCTGGGAATACGTTTGTTTATCTTTTGATATGTTCTACTCTGGCAACGGTATCTTGTGATGAAAATAGTACAGGTAAGTTAAATCATGCATGTGTTTTTTAAAACAATTCATGCACCAATTATTTTAAAAATAGTATATCTGTAACTTCCGGTAATAACTAGGTAACGCACATTTTCAATATTATGAGTAATTAACATTTAAAGTTTTCAAAAAATGTCTTTTTATCATTACTTTTATAAAATAGATTAGAACTTAAAATTTTTCTCTACATTCAATTCGGATATAAGAACTTTTTTTTTTGCTAAAATAATTTTATAAAAATGGTTTTTTAAATTATTAATTAATATAATTATTAATTAATATTAATTATTATTCGTTTTTATTAATTAATATAATTGAATGTAGTGAAAATTATTAAGTTCTAATCTATTTTATAAAAGTAATGATAAAAATACATTTTTGAAAACTTTAAACGTTAATTAGTCAAAATATTAAAAATGTGCTTTACCTGGTTATTACCGGAAGCCACAGAATTATAGACGATTTAACCCTTTCAGGGGCAAGGTATTTCTGCTCCGAAAATGTTCAAATAATTGATTCACACCACAATTTAAGAACAGATTTATTTGAAAATAATCAGGAGCTGTTTTTCGCGCATATTATAAAATCGAAATTGTACTAAAATTTTACTGGTGCCAGTTCTAAATTGGAAAAGTAATATTAAGTGTTTGCAGACTGCAAACACCGCCCCTGAAAGGGTTAAAGAAATAAATAGAAATCTTATCTGCTTATTACAATACTTTATGCACTTACCCGATTATTACTATTTAAAAAAAAAAAAATTAAATGAAAATTTATAGTCGTCCTGTGACGGAAAGTAGTCGCTTTTCATTTTTCAGTACTATGGCAGATGAAAGTACTCTTTTAAAGCTACATTTTCCCAAATTATCTCGATTTTTTCAAAAATGTACCTTAGCAGATTGTTGCCGGAAGCCACAGATATAATCCCCGGCAAAAATGACTGAATTTAGACCTGCGTTTTCAATTTCATAAGATTCCATGCAAACAAACAGAATGAAGATTTTATTATTGAAGAGTTTGTATTGTAGAAAATCACCTCTTAAAAACAGCAATATATTTCTACAAGTACAAATAATAAGATTTTTTTTAATTGATGTTCAATTTCTAAAATAATTCAACAATTGTGCAAAACAAACAGCAGTAATTATCCCGACAAATAATGATAATTACCAAAGTAAAACATAATTTCTGAAAATTTCACAAAACGTTAAAAAAATACATTGATTTTTTTAAATTAGAAAATGCATTATTTTATTAAAAAAGTGACGACTCGGTAGCGATTTTAGCCATAGATAGAAGAAGGATATAAGATAGATTTCTAGTTCATCGATTAGTTGGTTGGTTGGTTGGTTGATTGGAGTTTAATGGCACAAAGTCCCATTAGGGACATGCTGCGCCAAACAAGGATGAAAAGATTAAAAAGTGAAAATAAAGAGTGCGATTGTATAACAAAGATAAAAAAGCTATCTGGATGGGTACTCCATCCAGATATGGTCAAAGATGTGAAGAACGACAGTGAAGAGTACAAACCAGCAAAGCACAAAAAGTAAGTCTCATAAAAAGTAGGTATCTGGATGGGAATTCCATCCAGAATGTCAACTTATGAAAACAGGTAAGATCTAAATTTCAAAATAAAATCCGGAGTGTTTTAAAAAAGTAAAATGTGCCCCATGGGGTGTTTCCCCAATGAGGTTTGTCAAAGTGGGTGATGAAGTATTAAAATATATCCTGTACAAGTGCCGGAGTCCCGGGCAGTCCGTTAAGATATGATGGATGGTCAGAGTATCAAAATGACAATGAGGACACATGGGTGCATCCTCCCTGAATAACAAATGTTTATGAGTGATCCTAGAATGTCCAATTCTCAGACGAGTAAGAAGAACGTCAATTTTCCTTGGATAAATCGCAGGCCAGGTCTCAACTGTAGGTTTAATATGATGCAACTTATTATTGTATTCTAAATTCCAGCTTTCTTGCCATTTATTATGAATAAAATGTTTTATAATTAGTTTAATATCTGAGAATGGTATTTTATGATGTAATGGATTACGAGCAGATTTTGCCGCCTCATCAGCTTTTTCATTACCAGGGATGCCCATGTGTCCAGGTACCCAGCAAAATAAAATATTATAACCACGTCTAGTCAAGTTAGTATAAAAATCTAGGATAGCTGAGACATAAGAATGTTTTTTAAAAGATTTTAAAGCATCAATAGCACTATTTGAGTCAGTATAGATGATGAAAGAAGTGATATGATGATGAGAGATGTGAGCCAAGGCCCTCTCTATTGCAATTAATTCGGCTGTAAAAACGGAGATAGAAGGATGAAGCCGATAACTAAGGGTAACACCATCACAATAAACTCCACAACCAACAATATTACCATTCTTAGAACCATCTGTATATATGTCCATATGATTACTAAAATTAGCACGGTGCGTGGCAAATAATTGTTTAAAAGCAATAGCGGCTAAATTCTTTCTCTCATAACCTTTAAAAGGATGGAGAGTTGTAATAACAGGCGGGTTCCAAGGGGGATACATATGCAATGGACAGGTGCTCACCTCAACTTTATTTAAAGGGCTATTGTTGATTATACTTCTCATTCTTATACCAAAAGAGGGGATGCAGGATGGACGATGCTGATAAAGAATATCATTGTCTGTGCTTAAAATATATGTATGAAGAGGATGACCAGGATATGAAAGGACACGGTAAAACAATTCTAATGAAAGTTTTTCACGAGTATAGTGTAATGAAGATTCATTACAGTCAACATATAAGCTTACAACAGGAGAGGTACGAAATGCACCACAGCACACACGAAGTGCGCTATGGTGCACAGTGTCAAGTTTCTTAAGAACAGACTTGCAAGCGGAACCGTAGACCTGGCAGGCATAGTCAATTTTTGCACGGATCACAGAACGATAGATCTTAAGAAGAGAACCACGGTCCGCTCCCCAAGAAGTATTAGAAAGGAATTTAAGTAAATTGAGGGATTTTTCGCATTTCGTCCTTAAATGTAAAATATGGGGTAAAAAGGTAAGTTTCTTGTCAAAAAATAGACCAAGATAACGAACATTGTCCACAACAGGGATTTGAGTAGAACCAATAAAAATTTCAGGATCTGGATGCAGATCCCTACGTCTACAAAAATGCACACAAGATGTTTTGTCATGAGATATAATAAAACCATTTTTATTAGTCCAATTCAGGATGCGATTGATAGCAATTTGCAACTGTCTTTCTATAAAACGAATATCCTGTCCCATACACATAATTCGAAAGTCGTCAACATATAAATCTCCTTTTACTGAAGGAGGAAGTTGATTGAGAATGTCATTTATTTTAATAGCAAAGAGGGTGACACTCAGGACACTGCCCTGGGGAACACCCTCTTCTTGTACATAAAAACTAGACAATGAACCACCAATTCGAACTTGAAATAGTCGAGTGGCAAGAAAGTTTTTAATAAAAATTGGAAGGTTGCCGCGAAAGCCCAGGTTAAAAAGATCGAGAAGAATCCCATAACGCCATGTTCTGTCTTAAGCTTTTGCCATGTCAAAAAATACTGACACCAAATGGTTGCGTTTTAGAAAGGCAGTCCTGATTTGATTTTCCAAATGGATTAAATTATCAATAGTTGATCTACCACGTCGGAATCCACTCTGAAAAGCAGCAAGATAATTGTTTCTTTCTAAAATATGCACGAGGCGGCAGTTAACCATTTTCTCAAGAAGTTTGCAAAGGCTACTAGAGAGTGCGATAGGTCTGTAATTATTGGGGTTGCCAGCATCTTTTCCTGGTTTAGGAAAAGGAATAACGATTGCTCTGCACCAAGCATGTGGAAAATTTTGTTCCAACCAAATCCTATTGTAAAAAGAAAGGAGGTTATCTAAAGAGAGTGGTGACAGGTGCTTCAGCATAATGTAGGTAATCCCATCATGACCCGGGGCTGACAAGTGACTATCACTCAAACACTTGTTCAGTTCTGAGATAGTAAACGGCTTATTGTAGGGAAAAGAGTTATGAGAGTTAAAATTAATCCTGGTCATTTCAGTTCGTCTTTTGTAAGTTAAAAAGGGTTCCGGATAAGAGTCTGAACTTGAAATGGATGCTAGGGTTTTTCCTATTGTCTCAGCTATGTTCTTAGGAGAGGTGATGGTTTGTCCATTGTGATTTAAAATTGAAATATGACTTTCTGAATATATTCCCATGCATTTTTTTACTTTAAGCCAAAGTTCTTTACTTGAAGTGTTTGAGTTAATGCTAGATACATAATTAATCCAAGATTCCCGTTGACTTTTGCGTCGCACTCTTCTAGCTTCAGCCTTTGCTTTTTTAAATGCCATATAGTTAGTATTATTTGGGTACCTCCGGAAGAGACCCCAAGCTTTTTGTTGCTTTTTCTTTGCATTTTGGCAATCACTATTCCACCAAGGCTTCCTGTGCTTATGAGTAAAAGATGTTTTAGGAATGCTAGAATCGGCAGCACTGATAATACATTCAGTTATATTATCAAGTGCATTGTCAATATTTCCATCTATCATATTAGCTGTGATGTTTGCAAGTGCAGTAAATGCTGGCCAATTGGCTCTCTCATAAATATAACGGTAGATAAAATTGGAAGAATCCGTATCAGGAGCAGTCAGTGTTATAAAAATCGGAAAGTGGTCACTGCCGTGTAGGTCATTAGATACCCAGAAGTTCCAGAAAGGATAGAGCAGTGGAGAGCTAATAGTAAGGTCTATTGCATGAAAGGTACGGGTAGGTTCATGAAAGTAAGTGTTATCTCCATTATTGAGCAGGCATAAGCCGTTGTCAGAAATAAATTTTTCTATGATATCACCACGCCGATTAGAATCCCTGTTTCCCCAAAGTTCGCTATGTGCATTAAAATCTCCAACAATGATGATAGGAGTGGGGAGTTGGAAAAGTAGAGAATCCAGATCTGCAGATTGAATGTTTTGATTTGGAGGTAAATAAATAGTGCAAATTGTTATAAGTTGTTTAATATGTACACGGACTGCAACAGCTTGGAGATTAGTATTTAAAGAGATATAAGAATGGGGTACATTATTGTAGATGAAAAGAGCCACACCACCGATGCCCCTTCCATTAGCTGTCAAATTTTTTCGGTACGTTGAATAGCTGCGTAATTTAGCTTTGTCATTCGGCTTTAGATGAGTTTCCTGTAGAGCTAAGACTAATGGTTGATGGTCAGAGAGGATATTACGGATTTCGTCATGTTTATTGTAATACCCACGGCAGTTCCACGAGATAATATTAGTCATGAATGGGGTTAAATGTGAATATCTATGTCATTTTCTTCAGAGACAGTAGACATGCTACTATCTCCATCGTCCAATTCTGCATCCGGTTCAGGATGAAGATCTACGGCATCGTCATCCTCCATAGAGACCTGTTTTGTATTGTTATTCTTAGGTGTTTTATTCTTTTTCTTTTTTGAAATACTTTCATTATGTGATATAGCAGATTTTAGTATAGGAATTTTATGTTTTTCTACATCAGATCTATGGTTCGATTTTAAAGGTGCTGTTTTAGTAATATTTTGAGGGCTTCTTTTATGGAGTGGAGGTTTAGGATACAAAGACTGCGATGATTTTGAAGAGCTATTTTGTGGTGAGTTAGGAGAAATGGTATTCAGTAATTTTGAGGAGACAGATTTGGTTGATTGATTTATCTTACTAGACTTACTATTCTCCTTTTGTTGGCAATTTGTTTCAGCGAAGGATTCTGTTTGTGTTGAAGCAGTTTGATAAGTCTTTTGGGCAGTTTTAGATAAAGCAGCAGCATAGGATAAACCAACTTTAGGTGACCTGGATTCAACTATTTTCTTTGCTTCCGGATATGATATATTGTCTTTAGTACGTATTGTTTGTATTTCTTTTTCTTTTTTCCACATTTCACAGGTTTTTGAGTATGATGGATGATCTCCTTTACAATTTACACAGTGAGCGGCAGCACTACAATTGTCACTTTCATGATCAACTGTACCGCACCGACCACAGACAAGTTTACCCCGGCAATTTGTTTTTGAGTGCCCAAAGCGTTGGCATTTAAAACAACGCAGTGGGTTTGGGATATAAGGTCTGACAGAACATGACAAGTATCCGGCTTTTATATATTTAGGCAGATTAGGTGAGTTAAAGGTAAGTATTATGTGCTTGGTAGGTATCTGAATTTGGTTGGCAGGTATTTGTTCATCTCGGCGATAGATTTTTATTCGTCTGGCAGCTATGACATTTTGTTCTTTTAAATTATCTATTATTTCATCTTCAGTAACATGCAAGAGATCGGGTTCAGATATTACACCACGAGAAGAGTTCAGGGTTCTATGTGGGCTAACTGAGACAGGGATATTTGCAAAAAAAGTACATTTTTTCAGGTTATTGGCTTGTTTGCTATTGTTAACTTCAATAAGTAGGTCTCCAGATCGGATCTTTTTTATGGTCTTTGGTTCACCTATTAAACTTTGGATGGATTTTTGAATTAAAAATGGGGAGGTTTTGTCAAAGCTGCCTTCCTTCCTTTTAACAATGAAGAATCTTTCAGTACATAGATCAGCATTTTGATTAGAGGTGAAATCCTCAACTCTTTCTGCCCAAGATTTCATTTGTTCAACATTAAGATTCACGTCTGACTGCAAGCCAGAACCGGATGCAGTTTGATTAGCATTTAGTTGTGGGGCTTCCACTTCGCATGTCTTATTTCCTTTAGTTGTATCCATGATTGAGAGAGAGATTAAATAAAACGCCAGGCATCGGGCCTGGTCACCGACCCTTCTTCTTACCGTTACGTCTGGTGCAGGTCTCAAAAGGGCGAAAACTATTTTCAACAGACCCCCACGTTTTTCGAACATTGGGTTAAACTCGATAGCATCTCCGAAGCTCTAGTTCTTTTCCAGGGAGAATGGGTAGCCGTAGGTAAGCCTTTACAGCTCTGTCCAACCTACAGCCGGCCCTTACATCGAAAGGCACCAGTCTTCTGGTGGTACTCCTAACAATCACCATGCAAGCATGGCGCCCCCCGTACTTGGAACCGAAGCTCGGAGATGCCCTGCACCCTGGGACTCGATATCATCCTAAAGAGGATGAAACGAGTCGATGAGGTTAGAAGAAACCTCAACACCCAGGGTGTCTCACGTGTATAAAAAAAACCACTATTGTAAAAAAAGTAATATACGAGGGAGCTTAAAAAAAAAAAAAAACTTGGTATATTTTTTGTCTTTTTGAGCATTTTTAATTTTTTTTCCTTTTTTTTTTTTTTTTTTTCAACAAAAGAACGAAAACAACGTTAGTAAAAACAGAGAACTATGTAAACAAACAAGTTAGTGAAAACGACAAAGTTAGTAGAACAAAGAACTATGTGAACAAAAAGTTAGTAAAAAACCAAACAAGAACAAAGAGGGATAACAAACTGAAAAGAGAAGATTAAAAAGTGTGAAACAAAGAAAAAAGGATAGACAACTAAAAAAGAGAAGAAAAAGGAAAGGAGAAAGATCGCTCGGGAACCCGGGGTCGCGAAACCCGTAAATACCTAAAGAAGGTATTCCCCTGGGGGATAGTTCATCGATTAATGGAGGTTTATGGTTTGTTTATAAATATGGATTTGGAGCCGTGTACACAGTAAAAATTGAAGACCCAAATTGGGTTGAAAGATTTCCGGGTATAGTAATTTTCCTTAAATGGTACAGCAAGGATTCCAAAATGGTAGAGTATTGTTCCCAAAATAGATAACCCAAAATGGTTTAAAACAGAGCAGATCTTTATTAACATTAAATTAATCAAAATTTCTGAGGTATAATGCATATACTATCTAAGATATTTTAATTGTTTTAATGTCATTAAAAATCAGACTTATTTATAACGATTTTATGCTACAAACTGAACTTTCCAAATTGGAACAATTCTGTACCCCTATACCCCAGTTTGGGTATTTTTTTCAGTGTAACAGCAGTTAATATATGAAAAAGTACGTTTTGGTAAAATTGTAATTACTTCTAGAAATTTGCAGAAGCAGGAGGCATTGATTTAAATACTTCAACTTTGTAATTAAAAAAAAATCATTCCGTATTAATGAAAACCAAAATTGTTATTGTTATTTCTTTCGTAAAATTTTAATTTAATTACACCAAATTTTAAATTCTTAGCTTATATCCACTTGAAATTAGTTTTGTAACTTTTTAATATAACATTATAATTTAATAATGGAATTTCAAAAACAATTTCAGTCTTACTAATGCAATCATGATATCATTTCCTATATCCATTACACCTTCAGAAAAAAAATGTTATACACTGTAAAAAAAATCTGTGAAGGTACTATAAACTTTCTAGGAAACTGGTATTCCAAGAACTTTTCTTGTAACGATAACAGGAAAAATTCATGTAATCGATTCTGAAACGTGAATTTTTGCTGTTACTGTTACAGGAAAAGTTCTTGGAATCCCAGTTTCCTAGAAAAGGTTTAGTACCTTTGCAGATTTTTTTTACAGTGTAATAGAAAAAAATTAAGAAAAAAAAATAAGCGGATAAATGTTAACATCTTTAAAAAATGTATATTAACCTATGTATCAAGTTTTCTCTGAAAGCATATTTCACTCTAAATATTTTATGTTTGCCTATTTGCGTTTCATTATTACACAGTATGAATATTTTTATTGAGTGCAAAATAGGAAAGCGTGAAATTTGGCAATTATTGTATATACGGATATTGGTAAAATTTAATACAATTAATCACTGGCTTTATTATATACTTAATATTGTAGCATTTCCCATTGAAGTAACTTTAGAATAAAAGAAACAGCATTTATGTATCATTCCTACACTGTAAGAAAAATCTGTAAAGGTACTAAACATTTTTTAGGAAACTGGGATTCCAAGAACTTTTCATGTAACAATAACAGGAAAAATCCATGTAACCGATTCTAAAACTTAAGTTTTTGTTGTTACTGTTACAGGAAAAGTTCTTGGAATCACAGTTCCTAGATAAAGTGTACAGTACCTTTACAGATTTTTTTTTTACAGTGTAGCAATCTAATACGAAAATGTTATCTATACTAATAAAATCCGTGCGCCTCTGTCTGTCTGTCTGTCTGCTTGAAGCCGATTACAGTTCGCAACGCGGGCGAGTTGGAAGTCGCGAAAGGTGTCTTTCGATTGGAAAAATTCCGGGGAAGTCATTTCGGGTATTTTCGAGACCGTGGGACCAAAATTTAAAAAGTTATGAATTAAAAATACCTTGGGAATCGGAACGAAAATTGTCTCAATTCCCAAACGGAGCTCCGAAGCAGAACACTGCGCCACCTTGCGGTGAAGGACATGAATTTTTCCCCTTTGGCTAAAAGAAGAAACAGCCGAAAACCTCTTTTTCTACCGGCGCTAATTGCGTTTTTTCCGCATCAATTTTTTTTGACTTGCCGTAGAATATTTACCGTAGTTTTCGCTAAAATATTGAACTTAGAAATAAAACAGGACTATCGAAACTTCTTTTTTTGCGCGTTTTTTCTTATACCATCATGCAGACAGTTTTTAAAGTAGAAAAAACTGATTACATATTCAGAATCTGCGTAAAAGTCTGCTTCTGATGAACAAAAAAAAAAAAAAAAAAAAAAAAAAAAAAAACGAGAAAACGCCTTATGGGCGCGCAGCGCCAACCGTGCAAAACCAAATATTTTTAACGGGACGATGACGACCATGGCGCATAACGCCGGTGGGCGCTTAGCGCCCACTGTGCGAAATCAAATATTTTTTACGGGATAATGGGCGCATAACAACCATAGCTCTTTAATTTACTTTTTTTGTGCTTGAGGATTCGAACACCAAGACTTGCTTATTAAATGAATTTTTTTGGTTATTATATACTGCTTAATATCGAGGTTCGTTCGGAAAAAGTGGCCCAGCTAGCGGGCGTAGCTCGCTAGTTAAATATATATATAGTGTTTCCCTAGAATTCATAATTGACTATAAACTTTGAAACTGTTACCTACATAGCCAGCAAAAAATATCTTGACACTCAAGCCGCAATCTTAGTGTTCAGTTGCTCTGTTTTACTTTTATTCGCTTTAAATAGAAAAGGTGAAAGATATTTTTTATCACCCATTGTTAAGTTTGAGAGTTGGTCCCAGCATCTTGAAATTGCTCACCATTCTTCTTTATTGTAGGTCAAGTAGTGGTTTGAAAATAGCGCTTAAAAATTTTCAATGTATGTTTTTTTTTCGGGGGGGGGGAGGGGCATTGTATGTTACAGATGCTGTGTGAAGTATATTTAATTAATAAGTTTTCTTATTCATTTTAGAAGTTATCTTTTTTTCAACTTTAATTATGCTTACTTATAATATAAAATTTCTTTATATACATAAAAAAGAATTTTTCATAACCATAAAGAATCATACTGTAAAAAAATAATAAATGTAACTTTATTCCATGAAATTGGTGGCAAAATATTTTCTCCAATTTTATAGAGCCAATTTAACTTCATGGTGTAATTAACACTGATATAACTGGCATTAGTGTAACGCAATGCCAATTATATTGGTAAAATTACTCATTACAATGGTGACAGGAAGAATGCTACCGATTTTATAGAGTAACGTTACCTAAATATTTTACAGTCAAACACACACAAAAAATAATTAATATATTTAGTTATTTTCGTTGAATCATGCGATAATATTGCAAAGTAATAAAAACATAAAAAGCTTTATTTCTTTTTTTTTCAAAAAGCAAGACCAGATGCGTGTATTACAAAAGAAATATGATGTGTACACATTGAAAAAAATATATTTTTGCTTGTTTAAAAAATGCAATTTAGAAATTCCCGCAAAATTTGTAAGTTAAGTTTCAATGAACTGTTAAATAAAATAATAAAACTTAAACTCGATTTAATTTTCTATTAACTTTTTGAACGTAAAAAGCAAGGAAAACTGTAACAGTATTCTTCGTAAGGAAAGTTCTTTTCATGGGGGTGCCTATGCGCTTGGTGGATTTTGCCGTTCTAATACAATGATATGTAAAGAGGTAGGATAAAAATAAACTGCACAAAATCTATTCCTTTAGAAGATATAGAAACAAAAATATTTCGGAAATTTCTGAAAAAACAGAAGTATTAAAAGCATCGAGAAATCAATCTTACTAGGGAACTGCAAGAAGTGTAAGTCACCGATTTTGACGAAAGTGGTATCGTTGGAAAGACGTCATCGAGAGCAGTAAAAAAGTCAATAGAACTACCCGTCGCAAATCAGCCGTTTTCGAGCTATCCGGCAATTTATGTCACGTAACTAGAGCATACTTAATGAGGAACCGCAAAATATTTTAGTCTCGATTTTAACGAAAGTGGTATCGTTAAAAAGATATCATCATGAAAGAGAAAAAACTCAATAGTTGGAAATGAGTCGTTTTAGAAATATCCTATAATTAATGTCACGTAGCTAATGCATACTCTTCTAGCGCACACTTAATGAAAAACCGCAAAAAATTGTTTTCTCGATTTTTATGAAAATGGTGTCGTTGGAAAGATATCATTGTGAGACGTAAAAAAACTCAATGGAACTACCCATCTGAAATAAGCCGTTTTCGAGATATACGACAGTCTATGTCACTTAATGCAGTTTCCCAGCAGTGTGCATTAGCAATGTGACACAAATTGCCGGATATCTCGAAAACGTCTAATTTTCGATGGGTAATTCCATTGAGTTTTTTAATCCTCGCGATGATATCTTTTCAACGATACCACTTTCTTTAAAATCGAGACTATAATTTTTTGTGGTCCCCCATTAAGTGTGCACTAGCTACGTGATATAAATTGTCGGATATCTCGAAAAAGGCTGATTTGCGACGGGTAGTTCTATTGAATTTTTTACTGCTCTCGGTATAATCTTTCGAATGATACCACTTTCGTCAAAATCGGCGACTTACACTTTTTGCAGTTCCCTAGTTACAGGGAAGGGCTTATAAATGGTACTTTCTCAAAAGGCTTATATTTGGGAGAGGATTACTTACGGTACTTAACACTTTTGGGGTCTAATTTTTTTCAATTAAATAAAATAACTTTTACATTAATAACATTAGCATTATCTATCGAAATAGATTAATTAGTATTTAAAGAATATTTCATTGTCTAAAAGAAAACGAATGTTGTTCTTTTGGGCTCGATTCATTTCGTATTCATATAACAATAGGATAAGGAAGAATTTTTGGAGATGTTTGGAAAATGTTGTATTATAATAACATTCAACTTATATTACAAATTTCTAATACTTTTTGCGCTTTTTTACACCTGAATTTTTCAGGAAAACAATTTTCATTTTAAATTAAAAGAGTGAAATACATATTTAAAATAAAAGAATCGCAAACGGCGCAAAGAGAATTAAGCAAATAATAAATATTAATATTATTACTAAATGCTTAAACATAAATGAAATCATAATAAATGCAAAGACCTATATTAACATTACTGCATGTAAATAATATAAAAATTATTTTTAAAACAAAATAATACTCCATTAAAAGTCATGTACAATTAATAGTACCCCAGACCCGAAAGACTTAACGGTAGGGGGAACTGGGGCACATTGATACAGACACTCTAAAGCTCACAGGGTCATTACAGGAAGTTTCACAACAGCTCCAAAAGGTGATGCTAGTGCACTGAACTACAAACAGAAAGTTTTGGAATGATTCAGTAGTTTGGTGAAATGGGACGGGTGATTTATTGTTTTTGTGGGTCAAAAGTAAATTAGAGTTGTACAATTGAAAGGGTATTATACTACTGTTACAGTATTTTCAACCGAAAAGAATACTCTCCCTGCAAGTAAAGACACTCTTTATCAGTTCTTCATTCTTTATTGTTAGACAAATTATGACGTGTTGGATTTGAGATTCATCTTATTGAAAATGGCTGTATGGGGCACATTGATATAACCTAAATACTTTTCTAGTTCATTTTTTCTTACACTTTTTTTTTTTTTACCATACACTCCTTAATACAATCATTTTTCGCTAAAAATTTCTAATATTAGTTTTTATTGAAGTGAAATATCTCTAATTTCTTTACATTAGAACATTTTATAGTATTTTTGCAAACAGAAGACGTACGAACTTACCCAACATCTAGTGCTAGTAACACTAACAAAAGAAAAGGGTGGCAGCCTGGAAAATCTCAAATTTATATCGATTATCCAGAGAAAAAGGTTTTTTCGACTAGAGAAATGTTAAGTATGAGAAACAAGCTGCAGAACAGCTCAGGATAATTACATTATAAATAGAATTTTTAATATAATTATCCTTTATTTTCTGTTTATAAACCGATTTATAAACAAAAAACCTGGTAATTTTTTCATCTTTCCTAAGAAAGAAGATAATGCTGGGGTTCAAGTTCCAGATGTGACAAAGTTACCACAGCCAACAATAAGGCAATGAACACCCAGAACATCAGGTCAATATACATTTCATTTTGATTTCTTTAATATTGCTTACAAATAAATTGTGGGTGATTTGAATTTCTATAAATAAATATAAAATGGTTTGCTAACAATTTTCTATGAAAAATGTAAATTGGTATTACTTTGTCTCCATTATCCCCAGACGTATCTAAGTGCCCACGAGGTACATCAATCTGCCCCGGGGATGGGCACATTGATACAAATGACTTTTTTTGATTTTTTTAAATTACATACAAAAATAATACATAAAACAAAGATTGTATATTTTTATAACATACGACACAAGTTTCGCTGTCACCACATGGAAAAAAAATTTGAATTTTCTACTTTCTTCACACCATAAAAAATTCTCGGTTGGTTGGTTGGTTGGTTGAATGGGGTTTTCTGGCGCAAGGTCCCCTGTGGGACATGCTGCGCCAAGAACATGGTAGGAATAAGACAAGGTTAAATTTTAAAATAAAATGTAAAAAGTGAAAGCTGAAATAAAAATATGTTGTAGATATGAGTTAAGTTGATAAAGGCAAGGCGGTGATACATGAAATTAAAAACCAATTAAAACCTGACAAATATATTTAAAATTGTAAAAAGATAAAATGCTAAAACTAGTTAAAACTCTAAAACAGTAAGATAATGACACGATGACCAAATTGGAAAAGTACTACAGAAAACCTAAAATACAACTAAAACAAAGACCAATAAAAAAATTAATTTAACCAGGCACATACTCTTCAAAAATTGTGTTTTCGTCTGAATCCGAGCCACTGCCGTAAGACTCTGATTCCATAGCTTCTTGGACATAATGCTGCAGTTGTCTGGGATCTTTAAAATTTCTTTTGCATGGGCTGAGCGATGAATTTTGCAATCTTTTGACGACAGTCTTCCGCCGTGGGGTTGCTGGAGTTGGGGTTTTTATGGTTTCTGTTTGTTTTTTAATCATATGTGATTTTTGTAATGTTTTTGATTTTGTAGCAGTTTGGATCCCAGCCTTGGTTCCTTCTTTCTGAACACCAGTTTTCACTATTTGACTAGAGTTGGGTTGGACCGTGTTGGACTTAGGCGATATTTTTGTACAGGTTCCAGCTTTGATATTAGTTTGGGGATCAGATGATTTTTTGGATGGAGAATTTAATTTCTGTTCTCTTTTTTGTAAGTCAATTATTTTAACCGGTTCTGTGGAAGGTAGCCAGCGTTCTAATTTAGGGGTTCCAAACAGTTTAGTAGGGAGACAGACATCACGTGTTTCTTTAATTGGTGTGCTAGTTGATTGTGATTTAGTAGATCTATTAGGTGGATATGAGGAATCAGTTTGGGTGCTTACATGTCTTACAGATTTTGATTGGTTTTTAAGTAAGCTGGAGTAAGAAATTCCGACAGATGGGGTTCTGGTTTCTACAAGTTTGCGAGCTTCAGGATAAGACAAATTTTGAGTAATTTTAAATGTGATAATTTCTTTTTCTCTGTTCCAATTAGGACAAGTACGGGAATATGCAGTATGATCTCCCTTACAGTTTGCACAACGTTCGGTTTTTTCACAATCTTTATTGTCATGGCCCACTTCTGCACAACGTGCGCAGGTAAGAGATCCACGACATGTACCATTAGTATGGCCGTAACGTTGGCATTTAAAGCAACGGAGAGGGTTAGGAATGTAAGGTCTGACAGGACAATTCAGGTAAGCGGCTTTGATTCTAGTTGGTAAAGTAGGACTATTGAAAGTGAGAATGACATGCTTTGTAGGAAGGATTTGTCCATTCCGACGGATAGTGATACGACGTGCATCAAGGACATTTTGATCTTTTAAATTTTCTAAGAGTTCATCTTTTGTAGAGAATAATAGGTCTGGTTCAGAGATGACACCTCGGCTTGTATTTAGAGATTTATGTATTTGTACAGAAACGGAAAATGTGCCTATTGTAGAGCAATTAGTGAGAAACTGCGATTGTTTAGCTGTAGATACTTCTACTAATAAATCTCCTGATTGTAATTTTTTGAGAGTGTGGCCATCCCCTAAGACAGACTGGAACGTTTTTGCAATGAGAAATGGCGATGTTTTTCCAAAAGAACTATCAGAGTGGCTATCAGTGCGTTTAATTATGAAATATCGAGTGAAAGCAGAATTCTGTGACATTTGTTGCTCTCTACAAGAGAGAGAAGGAGGAAGTGAAGTATTTCCATCCATAGTAGATAAAATAAAATTCAGACCCCGGCCGCACCACCCACTCCCGAGCCCTACAAGGGGATGCACATTCGTGCACCAGTGCTAACCAGGGCCCATACGGTCACAAGACAACCCTATGTCAGTCTCCACCCTTAACGAGATGACTAGTAGTTGCTCGATCACTTGATCCCTAAAGCCAGTGACAAAAGTCAGCTGACCAGCCGATTGATGCACACGGGACCAATATGCACCTCCCGTCTACCTGAAGCAGAGGCCAAAGCAGTGTGTTGGTTTCCCTCAACTGCCAGGATCCCCCTTTCCAGGGACACGGGTCGCCACGAACGGCCAACACGTGGGTGATTTACAATTCTCCATGAGTCGATATACAGGATGATATCGGCCCATACAGAAATGCTCTCACCTCCGAAGAGGAAACCACAATGAGAGTGAAACAAAGATGAAAGGAAGACAAGAGGAGTAAGAGGAAAAGGAAAGGAGAAAGATCACTCAGGTGCCCCGGGTTTGTGAAGCCCGTGAATACCTAAAGAAGGTATCCCCCTGGGGGGAAAAAATTCTCGGAAAAAATTGTATCAATGTGCCCCAGTTCCCCCTACTTATTTTTGTTTGGTTGAGTGAAGATACTATTGAAAAAAAAGAAACCTAAAGTAAAAGATGAAATTACTTTTGATCCTGATAAAATAAATAAAATAATATATATGTCACTGCTATTTATATAAATTTTTGTGAAATTCTAAATGCACATTTTTCAGAAATAACATACATTTGAAAAAATATATAACGAATAAAAAAAGAATAACATCTACTTAAATTCGCTTTTATAATTATTTATACACAAAAAATTTTAATTTTATTTAAATAATTTCAAATATTAAAATACTTTAACCCCATACTGTACACAAAATTTCCACGTTAAAATCAAGAAAACTTACATTTTTTTTTTATCGTTAAATTTATAACATTTAATTTCGTTTTTTTTTAATTGGTTGATTCGCTTTTTTTTTCAATTCAACAATCAATTATAAATTTTAATCTTCTCCAAAAGCTTTTAACTTAAAAAAAAAATCTTTTGAGAAAGAATTTGATGAAGATCAAACTTTTCGAAACTAATCACTAAAACATCACGTCAAAAGACTGTAGTACTTTATCGAGTTTTTATTGTTCTGGGCAGAATTAAAAAAGAAATAAATAAAACATAAATATAACTTATATTTAGCTATTTTTAATTAAAAAAGTTCTCAAAAATCTTTTTTTTTTAACAACTTTTCAAGTTTGCTAAAAAGTGTTCTGGTGCATTTGATTTATTTGTCTGTATCTTCGTTTTTCTGAATTCTCTCGTAAAAATTCTAGGACTGTCATGTAATTTTTGGGGTTTCGTTCAGCCAATGAGAACTGTCCGTTACACAGTCTGTATACAAAAACTGTATAAGTCAGAGATTTCAAATTTTGTATAGGGTAACACCCTATTAGTATTTTATGAAAAAAATACTAATTAAAGTACTTATGTATGTAATAAGATCAGTCAAAATTAGCGGCGGAATAACCGAAGAAAATATGTAAAAAAAATAACATATTTTCAAATATTTGGCGTGAAAAGACGAAAGAGTCACTCGATTTGGCGAGCAGCCCTTTTCTTCGCCAAAAGCAAACAATTATAATGCAACTCAAAACTGTTGGATATTTAGAATGCGTGTAAATGATATTTAATGAATTTAAAGATAAACAATGAGAGACTTTAATATATTATACACATATAGGGTAACACCCCCAGTAATTGGCATGCACCAGTGATTGGCACATTTTACAAACATGTCCTAAAAAAAGATTTATAGCCAGTCTTTTAAAAATTCAAGACCATATATCAGTTATATGCTCATTTACGTTAAAGATTATAACTTTGATTTACTTTACAAGATGACAACAGAGCCTAGGAAGGAGAAACAAATCCGGCTTGTATCAAATTAGCCATTTTGTTGCAAATTCTTGTTCTTTGGTTGGTTGGTTGGTTGTATAAGTTTTAATGGCGCAAAATCCCTTGTGGGACATGCTGCGCCAAACCAAAGACAAAAATGCAAAAGTAAAGAAGAAAAAGCACCAAAATATCTGGATGGGGGTTCCCATCCAGATACAGTCAAGCAAATATATAAAAGTAGAATTTAAATAGCTAAAACATTAGATATGGATGTAAAAGTAGGCAAATAGAAAATGCACTCTGAATGGAGTCCCATCCAGATGTTGTTCAGGGTTTCAAAGTTATAGAAATTAAAAATTATATTTCAAAGTAAAATCCGGCATGTTTAAGAAAGGTAAAGAGTGCCCCATGAGGTGTTTCCCCAATGAGGTTTGTCAAAAGTGGTGATGATGAATTAAAATAAGTTCTATAAAGGTGCCGGAGGCCCGGACAGTCAGTTAAGATATGGTATATGGTAAGTTGATCAAAATGACAATGTGGACACATGGGTGCATCCTCCCTTAGTAATAGATGTTTATGTGTGATCCTCGAGTGTCCAATTCTCAGACGAGTCAATATAACATCAGACTTTCTAGGATATGTCGATAACCAGGTCTTGATAGTAGGTTTAATATGATGTAATTTATTATTGTGTTCTATATCCCAACTTTTTTGCCATTTATCATGAATAAAATAGTTAATGTGTAGTTTTATGTCTGAGAATGGAATTTTTACTCGTAATGAAAGAAGAGCACGTTTGGCTGCCTCATCGGCCTTATCGTTGCCAGGAATACCCATGTGTCCAGGTACCCAGCAAAATAAAATATTGTAACCACGTCTTGTCAATTTATTATAAAAGTCTAAGATGGATGAGATATATGGGTGCTTTTTAAAAGATTTAATTGCATCAATAGAACTATTTGAGTCAGTGTAGATGATGAAAGATGTTTTATGATGATGAGATATGTGTACCATGGCCCTTTCTATTGCAATTAATTCTGCAGTAAATATAGATGTAGAAGGATGAAGTCGATAACTGAGAGTCATACCATCACAATATATACCACAGCCAACAGTATTTCCATTCTTTGAGCCATCTGTATAAATGTCTAAGTGATTGCTATAAATATCTCGATGTGCAGCAAATAGGCATTTAAAGATCACAGGGGTTAGATTCTTTTTTTCATAGCCTTTAAAAGGATGAAGGATTGTGATGGCAGGTGGATTCCAAGGAGGATAGATATGCAATGGACATGTACTCACCTCAATATTATTCAGAGGGCCATTGCTGATTATGCTTCTCATTCTTACACCAAAAGAAGGCACACAAGATGGGCGATTCTGATAGAGAGTATCATTGTCAGAGTTTAAAATATATGTATGAAGTGGATGACTAGGATGTGAAAGGATACGGTAAAACAACTGCAGAGAAAGTTTTTCTCGAGTATGATGTAATGAAGGTTCATTAGAGTCAACATATAAGCTTAAAACAGGTGATGTACGAAATGCACCAGAGCAAACACGAAGTGCGCTATGGTGCACTGTGTCAAGTTTCTTAAGAACAGACTTACAAGCAGAACCGTAGACCTGGCAGGCATAGTCAATTTTAGCACGGATTGCAGCACGATAAATCTTTAGAAGAGAAGTACGGTCTGCTCCCCATGAAGTATTAGACAGTACCCTAAGTAAGTTTAGTGATTTTTCACATTTTGCCCTTAATTGTAAAACATGAGGTAAGAACGTAAGTTTATTGTCAAAATAGAGGCCTAAATAGCCGACATTGTCTACAACAGGAATTTGAGTTGATCCGATAAAAATTTCAGGGTCTGGATGCAGATCTCTACGTCTACAAAAATGCACACAAGAAGTTTTGTCATGAGAGATAACAAAACCATTTTTATTAGTCCAATTAAGAATATTTCTAATAGCAATTTGCAATTGTCTTTCAATAAAACGTATATCCTCTCCCATACACATAATCCGGAAGTCGTCAACATATAAATCTCCTTTCACTGAAGGAGGAAGCTGATTGAGAATATCATTTATATTAATAGCAAAGAGGGTGACACTCAGGACACTGCCCTGGGGCACACCCTCTTCTTGTACATAAAAATTAGAAAGTTGGTTGGTTGGTTGGTTGAATGGGGTTTTCTGGCGCAAGGTCCCCTATGGGACATGCTGCGCCAAGAACATGGTAGGAATAAGACAAGGTTAAATTTTAAAATAAAATGTAAAAAGTGAAAGCTGAAATAAAAATATGTTGTAGATATGAGTTAAGTTGATAAAGGCAAGGCGGTGATACATGAAATTAAAAACCAATTAAAACCTGACAAATATATTTAAAATTGTAAAAAGATAAAATGCTAAAACTAGTTAAAACTCTAAAACAGTAAGATAATGACACGATGACCAAATTGGAAAAGTACTACAGAAAACCTAAAATACAACTAAAACAAAGACCAATAAAAAAATTAATTTAACCAGGCACATACTCTTCAAAAATTGTGTTTTCGTCTGAATCCGAGCCACTGCCGTAAGACTCGGATTCCATAGCTTCTTGGACATAATGCTGCAGTTGTCTGGGATCTTTAAAATTTCTTTTGCATGGGCTGAGCGATGAATTTTGCAATCTTTTGACGACAGTCTTCCGCCGTGGGGTTGCTGGAGTTGGGGTTTTTATGGTTTCTGTTTGTTTTTTAATCATATGTGATTTTTGTAATGTTTTTGATTTTGTAGCAGTTTGGATCCCAGCCTTGGTTCCTTCTTTCTGAACACCAGTTTTCACTATTTGACTAGAGTTGGGTTGGACCGTGTTGGACTTAGGCGATATTTTTGTACAGGTTCCAGCTTTGATATTAGTTTGGGGATCAGATGATTTTTTGGATGGAGAATTTAATTTCTGTTCTCTTTTTTGTAAGTCAATTATTTTAACCGGTTCTGTGGAAGGTAGCCAGCGTTCTAATTTAGGGGTTCCAAACAGTTTAGTAGGGAGACAGACATCACGTGTTTCTTTAATTGGTGTGCTAGTTGATTGTGATTTAGTAGATCTATTAGGTGGATATGAGGAATCAGTTTGGGTGCTTACATGTCTTACAGATTTTGATTGGTTTTTAAGTAAGCTGGAGTAAGAAATTCCGACAGATGGGGTTCTGGTTTCTACAAGTTTGCGAGCTTCAGGATAAGACAAATTTTGAGTAATTTTAACTGTGATAATTTCTTTTTCTCTGTTCCAATTAGGACAAGTACGGGAATATGCAGTATGATCTCCCTTACAGTTTGCACAACGTTCGGTTTTTTCACAATCTTTATTGTCATGGCCCACTTCTGCACAACGTGCGCAGGTAAGAGATCCACGACATGTACCATTAGTATGGCCGTAACGTTGGCATTTAAAGCAACGGAGAGGGTTAGGAATGTAAGGTCTGACAGGACAATTCAGGTAAGCGGCTTTGATTCTAGTTGGTAAAGTAGGACTATTGAAAGTGAGGTTGGTTGGTTGGTTGTATAGGGTTTAGTGGCACAAAATCCCTTGAGGGACATGCTGCGCCAAAACAAAAAAAAACTAAAAGGAACAAGATCAGGATGTCTGGATGGGGCACCCCATCCAGATATTAGTGTAAAATATTTAAAATTTAAAATAATATTATAGCATAGAATAAAAGGTAAAGTTAAAACAGTAAGAGGACTCATTTGGACAGGGTTCCTATCCAAATGTCGTTAACACTTCAGAGTCATAAGAACAAGGTCAAGTTATAGGAACAGAAGTAAAAAAATTCATATTTCAAAATAAAATCCTGCGTGTTTTAAAAAAGTAAAAAGTGATCCATGAGGTATTTCTCCAATGAGGTTTGTCAAAATAGGTGATGATGAGTTAAAATATATTCTATACAAGTGCCGGAGGCCCGGACAGTCAGTTAAAAGATGATGGATGGTTAGGCAATCAAAATGACAATGAGGACATATGGGTGCATCCTCCCTAAATAACAAATGTTTATGAGTGATCCTAGAATGTCCAATTCTCAGACGGGTCAGAAGAACATCTGTTTTTCTTGGAAAGTTAGGAGGCCAGGTTTTGATCGTTGGCTTGATGTGGTGCAGTTTATTATTGTATTCTAAGTTCCAATTTTCCTGCCACTTATTATGAATGTACTGTTTTATAATTAGTTTAACGTCTGAGAATGGAATCTTATGATTTAAAGGGCTAAGGGCAAGTTTTGCTGCCTTGTCCGCTTTTTCATTTCCAAAGATACCCACGTGTCCAGGTACCCAGCAAAATAAGATACTATAACCTCGATTTGTCAAATTATTATAAAGTTCCAAGATTGCTGAGACATAAGGATGTTTATTATATGATTTTATTGCGTCAATAGCGCTATATGAGTCTGTATAAATGATGAATGAAGTCTTATGATGGTGAGAAATGTGCAACATGGCTCTCTCGATCGCAATCAATTCGGCAGTAAATACCGAAGTTGAAGGATGAAGCCGGTAGCTGAAACTGGTGTTATCAAAGAAAACACCACATCCAACAACACTACCACTTTTAGAACCATCAGTGTAAATATCTGTATGATTTCTGAAACTGGATCGATGTGCAGCAAACAAATTTTGAAAGATAACAGGTGCAAGATTCTTTTTGTCATACCCTTTAAAGGGATGGAGGGTGGTAATGCTAGGAGTTATCCAAGGAGGGAACTTGTGTAACGAACATGAGCTTACCTCAATATTGTTTAAATGGCTATTTCTAACCGTGCTCCTTATTCTGACACCAAATGAAGGGATGCAAGATGGTCGATGTTGATAAAGAATATCATTGTCAGAATTTAAAATATACCTATGAAGTGGATGGCCATGATGTGAAAGAATACGATAGTACAGGTCCAATGAAAGCTTTTCGCGAATATGGTGTAATGCTGGTTCATTGCACTCAACATATAGGCTTAAAACTGGAGATGTACGAAAAGCACCAGAACAAAAGCGGAGTGCACTATGGTGCACAGTAGGGTGGAGTGAAAAATCGAAAGTTGGAATTTTGATTTTGGATAGCAGCCAAAAGTTGCCTTTTACTACCTCTAATACACGTGCAAAATTTCATGAATTTTGAAAAACTTCTTCAGTTCCCTACCAGGACATTTATATTTTCATTGATTTATACGATAGATTCTTACCATAAATTGTACATTTACAGGATTTTTTGGTAATCGCGTTTGATATTTTTATATTTAAAAATTTTAGTGTAATTCCTTTCATCATTTTCAAAATTCAAGTCTTTATTTTTAAATATTTGAAACGATTTATTGAGTTTTAAAACTTGTATGTTGTCATTTTTACAGTCAAAATGAGTACGCGTGTAAGCAAATCGAAGTTTACCATTACTAGAAGTTGCTGATTTTTCAAAACTAAATAAATCTGTTTTGCCAACAATAGCAGAATGCTATAAAATATTATTGTTATGCAAAACAATAAATAAAACACAGGAATAATTGTAAAGCTTCGCCAAAATCAGAGGTAAAAAATCCTGAGAGAAAACATCGAATGCATCAATTATTGTTGTTTCCCAAAGACGTATTGATCAAATGTAGAAAACAGTTTTTCTGCATATCAGAAGCTTATTCAAATCCCCAAAATCAAAGGAAATGATGGAAAATTGGTGATACATGAAAGAACCTATAAGTGAAAAACATAATCTCTGATTTTAAGAGTCAAATGAATTGTATTTTGGACCATTACACCATCATTTGGACCAGGAAAGATCATTGCAGGAAATATTAAAATATTGCACTGAAAAACATTTAAACCTTGATAAATTTATGGCAATAGTTTGTGACGGAACAACTTTAAACAGTAAGATAAATTCATGCTAACAGATTTTTGAAACTAAGATTTAGTCGTCCGTTGTAGTGGTTAATGTGTCAGCTCTCTGCAAACGAATTGCCACTAAGGCATTGTAAATATAATTGATAAATAAAATAATAGCTTATGAGCTTTTCCTGCTCTGGAAAGTCGTTGGATCAATGTGTACAATAGACAATTTATGGGAATTTAAAAATATTTGCTCCTTTCACCGTGAAATGAACTCTGAAGAGTTTTGTGTAGACCAAAATTATTTTAATGACATGTGTCAAACATTTGCATCTAGTTAATGCTCCCCAAAACTTGTAAATCGTAATCTAACAAGAATGTCGCACTCTAAAGGATTGACAACTGCCAATTGACTACTGGGTTTGCAGATTGGAAGTCAGAATTCATCCCGAAATCTGAAGATTATGGCTAAATTTGTAATGAAAGTACATTCATATATATTGTTTTACTTCAAGAAAGATTCGTCTTACAAATATACATCTCAAAATGTTTATATATATATATATATATATATAAACATATATATATATATATATATATATTATATATATATATATATATATATATATAAACAAAAATCATGTTGGAGAATTTGGATTCCGAAGAATATTGAAAATTAAGGATATCGTATGTTCTACAATAAGACAGTTTCATACTCGAATATTGAAATTCAGTATTACAAACTATGTAATCATTATTGACGGGCAAGAATGTGAAATCAACCCACATTCTTAACAGAGTACCAAGAGAGGAACCGGAAATTCTCAGAAAAAATTGGAAATCCCATCTTTTCAATTGAAAATTTTCCCTGTTAGATTCAAGTATTTGAAGATGCGTAAACTTAGTTATTGAAGCGCCATTAGTGGCTGTAGTAGTAGAAGCAAGAATCGGATATATACGAGCAAAAATTAAATCACGAAAAGTAATACCTAATTTTGATAACAAAGACAAATATAAATTAGAGTGAAATGAAAGATTGTTTTACAATACATCGTATATATTCTTTTCATTACATTACTATATATTCAGAAAATTGCATTTCCTTTATATTTAGAGAACTATCTTTCATGTGGATTCGAAAAGTAAAAGTCAAATGCATGTCTAATTATTTTTTTCTCTTCTCTGCGAAAATACGATATACATTTTAGAATTTTATTCGAGATTCAAAGAGTTAAAACACAACGATACTTAGATCGTTCTCAAGTAATACTTTAAGAAGTCATTTTTGTGGGTTATTTTACTGAAATCCGAAATTCAGTTAAAAAAAAGGGGGGGGGGGTGATTAATTTACACTACGTTGTGAAATCTTCGTTTTCACATATAAAGGGCATAATCGTTAAGAGCTGGTAGGGTACTAAAAATGAATTCCAAACGAAATGAAATTTTAACCTTATATTCAGTGCACCAAAAAGCAACATTTTAGATCTATCCAAAAAAAAAAATTCCGAATTTTTTTTTTTTTTTTTTGCTCATTTACACTGCATAGTGAAATCTTCATTTTCACATTTAAACAGAATAATCTTTAAGAGCTAGTAGGACTCTAAAGATGAATTACGAACGAAAGGAAATTTTAACCTTATATTCATAGTGCCAAAAGGCAAATTTTTAGACCTATCCAAAGAAAAAATACCGAAAAAATATTTTTTTTGTCTTTTTCACTCCACCCTAGTGCACAGTGTCTAATTTTTTAAGAACAGAATTACGTGCAGAACCATAGATCTGACAGGCATAGTCAATTTTAGAGCGTATTATGGATCGATAAATTTTCAGGAGAGAGGTACGGTCTGCTCCCCAAGATGTGTTTGAGAGCACCTTTATTAAATTAAGTGATCGCTCACACTTTTTGCGTAACTGCAAAACATGAGGCAGGAAAGTGAGTTTTTTGTCAAAATGTAGGCCCAAAAAGCGGACACTGTCAACAATAGCTATTTGATAAGTTCCAATAAAAATCTCAGGATCAGGATGCAGATCCCTGCGTCTACAGAAATGCACACAAGATGTTTTTTCTTGGGATATAATAAAGCCATTTCTGTTTGTCCATTGGATAATACGGTTGATAGCAATTTGTAATTGTCTCTCGATAAAACGCATATCTTGTCCTTTACATAAAATTTTAAAATCGTCAACATAAAGTGTACCCTGTACACTTGGGGGCAATTGGTTCAGTATGTCATTAATCTTGATAGCGAAGAGGGTGACACTCAGGACACTGCCCTGGGGTACACCCTCTTCTTGTACATAAAAGCTGGAGAGAATACCCCCAATTCGAACTTGAAAAATTCGAACCGCTAGGAAATTCTTAATAAAAATGGGTAGATTACCACGAAAGTCCAAGTTAAAAAGATCACGAAGGATGCCATACCTCCAGGTTTTATCATAAGCTTTCATCATATCGAAAAATACTGTCACCAGATGGCTGCGTTTTAGAAAAGCAGTCCGTATATGAGTTTCTAAAAGAATCAGGTTATCAGTAGTAGATCTACCCCGACGAAATCCGCTTTGAAATGCAGCAAGGCAGTTATTTGATTCAAGAACATGTACCAGGCGGCAATTAACCATTTTTTCCAAGAGTTTACAAACGCTGCTAGAGAGTGCGATAGGCCTGTAGTTATTAGGGTCACTGGAATCTTTACCTGGTTTCGGGAAAGGAATGATAATAGCTTTACACCAGGCTTTAGGGAAAGTATGCTCAGTCCAGATTCTATTGTAAAAAGTGAGTAAATTATCGAGAGAGGTAGTAGAAAGGTATTTTATCATGGTGTAAGTAATGCCATCGTGTCCTGGAGCAGATAAACGACTATTTTGCAAACATCTTAAAAGCTCTAGTTTAGTGAATGGTAGATTATAGTCATAGGACTGTCGTGAATTAAAATTTATGTTGGTAGATTCCATTTGTCTTTTGTAAGATAAGAAGGGTTCAGGGTATGAGTCTGAATTAGAGTTGGATGCCAGTGTACTCGCTATTGTTTCAGCAATATTTTTAGGAGATGCTATAGTTTGTCCATTTGTATTTAGGATTGGAATATGGTTTTCAGAATACAGTCCCATACAGTTTTTCACTTTTTTCCAAAGTACTTTACTTGATGTATTGGAGTCAATTCTGGAGACATATTGCATCCAGGATTCACGCTGGCTCCTACGTCGCACCCTTCTAGCATCCGCCCTTGCTTTTTTGAAAGCAATATAATTATTGTTAGTAGGGTAACGTCTGAAAATGCCCCAAGCTTTCTGTTGATTTTTCTTTGCCTTTTTGCATTCATCATTCCACCATGGTTTCCTGTGTCGTGGTATAGAGAGTGATTTTGGAATACTAATGTCTGCAGCATTGATAATACACTGGGTGATATTATCAAGCGCTTCGTCAATGTCACCATCTATCATATCATTTGTTATTTTAGCAAGGTCCGTGAAAGTTGGCCAGTTGGCTCTGTCATAAATATAACGTTTAGAGTAATTATTAGAATCCATGTTAGGAGTAGTCTGTGTGATGAAAGTAGGAAAATGGTCACTGCCGTGCAAAGCGTTTGATACCCAAAAGTTCCAATGAGGATAGATAGAAGGGGAGCAGATTATAAGGTCAATAGCATGGAAAGTGCGGGTAGGTTCATGAAAATAAGTATGGTCGCCATTATTGAGCAGGCATAGACCATTGTCAGAGATCAGTTTTTCTATTATTTCGCCACGGTGATTAGAGTCTTGGTTACCCCACATCTGGCTATGTGCATTGAAATCTCCCAGAATGATATACGGAGTGGGGAGTTGGAGAAGGAGATTGTCGAGGTCTGAAGACTGAATAGATTGACTTGGTGGTAAGTAGAGTGTACATATTGTTATTAGACGGTTTGAATGTATACGGACTGCAAAAGCTTGCAAATTTGTATTTAGACTGATATGAGTTTGAGGTAAATTATTGGAGATGATAAGAGCCACTCCACCAGTAGCTCTATCATTGCCAGAAAAATCTTTTCTATATGTAGTATAAGTGCGCAATTTTGCTTTGTCAGTAGGCTTAAGATGGGTCTCCTGTAAAGCTAAACATATGGGTTGATTGTCATGAAGAATGTTTCGGATTTCGTCGTATTTATTATGAAAGCCACGGCAGTTCCATGAGATAATATTAGTCATAAATGAGGGTATTAGATGTATGTATCTATGTCATTTTGTTCGGAGGTAGTAGACATGCTACTATCTCCATCGTCTAATTCTGCATCTCGTTCAGGATGAATGGTTATAGCATCATCATCCATGCATGTTTCATCTATCTTATTTGTCTGTTTTTGATGATTTTCCTTTTTAGGTGTTATAGTTTTTTTCTTTTTTGCTTTATTTTCAGGAGTTTCAGATCTACTGTTTGGTTTTGAGGGTGCTGATCTTGATATATTTTGAGTGGTTCTTTTATGAAGAGGTGGTTTAGGAATAAGGGTTTGAGAGGCATTTTGTAGTGAATTGGAAGCAACAGGATTTAATATTTTAGTTGAAGGCGATTGTGTCGATTTTGAAGATTTTCCAGAATTATTAGAGAGGATGGTTTCTTTTTGCTTCGTTTGGGATTTGGTATCTGTAGAAAGATCAGTCTGAGTTGCAACTGTTTGATAAGTTTTATTTGTTGTTTTAGATACAGCAGCAGAATATGATACACCAACTTTGGGTGTTCTAGAGTCGACTATTTTCCTAGCTTCAGGGTATGGTATATTTTGTTTTGTACGTATTGTCTGTATTTCTTTTTCTTTTCTCCATTGTTCACAGGATTTAGCATAGGATGGGTGATCTTTTTTGCAATTTACACAAGAAGGTGGTGCCTGGCATTGAGTACTTTCATGGTCAATAGTGCCGCACCGACCACAAGTGAGTTTACCTCGGCATTGAATTTTGGAGTGCCCAAAGCGTTGACATTTAAAACAGCGCAATGGGTTGGGAATATAAGGTCTTACAGAACATGACAAATAACCAGCTTTTATGTATTTAGGTAGTGTAGGTGTATTAAAAGTAAGTATAATGTGCTTGGTGGGTATCTGAGTTTGATTTGGTGGTATCTGTTCATCACGACGGTAAATTTTTATTCTTCTAGCTTGAATAACATTTTGATCTTTCAGGTTCTCCAAGAGTTCAGCTTCAGTGACATATAGGAGGTCTGATTCGGAGATCACTCCACGACATGTATTTAATGTTCTGTGCGGAGATACAGTGACAGCAATGTTAGCAAAGTGTGTACATTTTTTCAATTTGTTGGCTTGTTGATCATTGTTTACTTCGATTAATAGTTCACCTGTACGGATTTTTTTGATAGTTTTTGGTTCACCAAGTAACCCTTGAATAGCTTTATTAATTAGAAAGGGGGATGTTTTGTCAAAAGTTCCCTCTTGACGTTTTACTACAAAAAATCTTTCACTGGCATTAGAGTTGGTGTTTTTACATGCCGTATCGGAAGTAAAATCCTCAACTCTGTCTGCCCATGATTTTTCTTGTCGCACTTTATTAGAAGTAATAGAGTCGCAGCTCATCATATCATTTTCTTCTTTTTGGTGTGGGGCCTCCACTTCGCATGTCTTATCTCCTGAGGTTGTAGCCATAATTGAATTTGAAAGTTTGAAAAACGCCAGGCATCGGGCCTGGTCACCGACCCTTCTTCTTTCCCTTACTTTAGGCGCAGGTCTCAAAAGGGTGAAAACTATTCCCAACAAACTTCCACGTTTTTCGAACATTGGATTAAACTCGATAGCATCTCCGAAGCTCCGGTTCTTTTCCAAGGAAAATGGGTAGCCGTAGGTAAGCCTTTACAGCTCTGTCCAACCTACAGCCGGCCCTTACGTCGAAAGGATCCAGTCTTCTGGTAGCATATAGCCCCTCCTAACAACCACCATGCAAGCATGGCGCCCCCCCGTACTCAGAACCAGAGATCAGAGATGCCCTGCACCCTGGGACTCGAGATCTTCCTAAAAAGGAGGAAACGAGTCGATGAGGTTTAAAAAAAACCTCAACACCCAGAGTGTCTCACGTGAATATAAAAAACCACTATTGTATATAAAAAAGTAATTACGGAGGGAGCTTAAAAAAAACCTGGTATATTTTTTGTCATTTTGAATTTTTTTTTTTTTTTGGTTTTTTTTTTTTCTTTTTCCAACAAAAGAACGAAAACAAAGTGAGTAAAAACAGAGAACTGTGTAAACAACCAAGTTAGTGAAAACGACAAAGTTAGTAGAACAAAGAACTATGTGAACAAAAAGTTAGTAAAAAAAGCCAAACAAGAACACAGGGAAAACAAACTGAGTATTGAAGATTAAAAAGTGTGAAACAAAGAAAAAAGGATAGACAACTAAAAAAGAGAAGAAAAAAGGAAAGGAGAAAGATCGCTCGGGAACCCGGGGTCGCGAAACCCGTAAATACCTAAAGAAGGTATTCCCCTGGGGGACTATTGAAAGTGAGAATGACATGCTTTGTAGGAAGGATTTGTCCATTCCGACGGATAGTGATACGACGTGCATCAAGGACATTTTGATCTTTTAAATTTTCTAAGAGTTCATCTTTTGTAGAGAATAATAGGTCTGGTTCAGAGATGACACCTCGGCTTGTATTTAGAGATTTATGTATTTGTACAGAAACGGAAAATGTGCCTATTGTAGAGCAATTAGTGAGAAACTGCGATTGTTTAGCTGTAGATACTTATACTAATAAATCTCCTGATTGTAATTTTTTGAGAGTGTGGCCATCCCCTAAGACAGACTGGAACGTTTTTGCAATGAGAAATGGCGATGTTTTTCCAAAGGAACTATCAGAGTGGCTATCAGTGCGTTTAATTATGAAATATCGAGTGAAAGCAGAATTCTGTGACATTTGTTGCTCTCTACAAGAGAGAGAAGGAGGAAGTGAAGTATTTCCATCCATAGTAGATAAAATAAAATTCAGACCCCGGCCGCACCACCCACTCCCGAGCCCTACAAGGGGATGCACATTCGTGCACCAGTGCTAACCAGGGCCCATACGGTCACAAGACAACCCTATGTCAGTCTCCACCCTTAACGAGATGACTAGTAGTTGCTCGATCACTTGATCCCTAAAGCCAGTGACAAAAGTCAGCTGACCAGCCGATTGATGCATACGGGACCAATATGGACCTCCCGTCTACCTGAAGCAGAGGCCAAAGCAGTGTGTTGGTTTCCCTCAACTGCCAGGATCCCCCTTTCCAGGGACACGGGTCGCCACGCACGGCCAACACGTGGGTGGTTTACAATTCTCCATGAGTCGATATGCAGGATGACATCGGCTCATACAGAATTGCCCTCACCTCCGAAGAGGAAACCACAATGAGAGTGAAACAAAGAGGAAAGGAAGACCAGAGGAGTAAGAGGAAAAGGAAAGGAGAAAGATCACTCAGGTGCCCCGGGGTTGTGAAGCCCGTGAATACCTAAAGAAGGTATCCCCCTGGGGGGAAAAATTAGAAAGAGTTCCTGCGATACGAACTTGGAAAATTCGCACTGCAAGGAAATTTTTGATAAAAATAGGAAGATTCCCACGAAAGTCCAAGTTAAAAAGGTCGCGGAGTATTCCATAACGCCATGTTCTGTCATAGGCCTTCGCCATGTCAAAAAATACTGAGACCAGATGCCTGCGTTTAAGAAATGCTGTCCTTATGTAATGTTCAAGATGGATTAAATTATCGATAGTAGATCTACCACGTCGGAAACCACTCTGAAAAGCAGCAAGGCTGTTGTTCGTTTCTAAAACATGTATGAGGCGGCAATTGACCATCTTTTCGAGAAGTTTACAGAGGCAGCTTGAAAGGGCAATAGGCCTGTAATTATTAGGATCAGTAGCATCTTTTCCTGGTTTAGGAAAAGGAATAACGATTGCTCTGCACCAAGCATTAGGAAAAACGTGTTCTGTCCAAATTCTGTTAAAAAAAGAAAGTAGATTGTTAAGAGAAGGTGGAGAGAGATGCTTGAGCATGACATAAGTGATGCCATCGTGCCCAGGAGCAGATAAACGACTGTCATGTAAGCATTTTAAAAGCTCTGATTTAATAAAGGGTTTGTTGTAGGAAAATGAATGATTACTATTAAAATTAATACTGGTCCTCTCAGTTTTTCTTTTATAAGATAAAAATGGTTCTGGATAAGAGTCTGAATTTGAAGTAGAAGCAAGGGTATTCCCTATTGTCTCAGCTATGTTTTTAGTAGAAGTGATAGTTTGACCGTTCAGTTTTAAAATTGAAATATGGTATTCAGAGTACAGGCCCATGCAGTTTTTCACCTTTTTCCAAAGCTCTTTACTGGATGTGTTAGAGTTTATACTTGAAACATACTTTATCCAGGATTCACGTTGGCTTTTGCGTCTTATTCGTCTAGCCTCTGCCTTTGCTTTCTTAAAAGCAATATAATTAGTGTTGTTTGGGTACCTTCGAAAAATACCCCAAGCTTTTTGTTGTTTTTTCTTTGCTATTTGGCAATCAATATTCCACCAAGATTTTCTGTTTTTATGAGCAGATGAAGTTTTAGGGATGCTAGCATCAGCAGCATTGATAATACAATGAGTTATATTATCAAGTGCTTTGTCAATGTCACCCTCTATCATGTTATTTGTGATGTTCGCAAGTGCCGAAAAGTTGGCCAATTGGCTCTGTCATACACATACCTTTTAGTACAATTAATGGAATCCACACTAGGAGTAGTCAATGAAATAAAAGTTGGAAAATGATCACTGCCGTGTAGGTCATTTGAGATCCAAAAATTCCAAAATGGATAGATAGATGGGGAGCATATAGTAAGATCAATTGCATGAAAAGTGCGTGTCGGTTCATGAAAGTAGGTATGATCACCATTATTGAGAAGGCACAGGCCATTGTCAGAAATTAATTTCTCTATTATTTCTCCACGTTGATTTTTATCAGAACTGCCCCAGAGTTGGTTATGAGCATTAAAATCTCCAACAATAATAAATGGAGTGGGGAGTTGGAGAATGAGATTTTCCAGATGTGCTGATGGAATGGACTGGTTTGGTGGTAAGTAAATTGTGCATATTGTTATAAGTCGGTTTATATGGACTCGGACAGCAACAGCTTGTAAATTAGTATTTAAACCGATAAAAGAATGAGGTAACTTGCGAGATATGAAGAGAGCCACTCCTCCAGTGGCCCTATCACTACCAGTGAAGTCTTTCCTGTAAGCAGCATAATTACGTAATTTTGCTTTGTTGTTTGGTTTTAAATGGGTTTCCTGCAGAGCTAAGCAGAGTGGTTGATGGTCAGAGAGAATGTCCCGGATTTCATCATGTTTATTAAGATAACCACGGCAGTTCCATGAGATGATATTATTCATAATTACGAGTGTTAAATATGAGTATCAATGTCATTTTGATCAGAAACAGTAGACATGCTACTGTCTCCGTCGTCCAGTATTTCATCCGGTTCGGTTGGTTGGTTGGTTGTATAGGGTTTAATGGCGCAAAATCCCATTAGGGACATGCTGCGCCAAACAAAGACAAAATTATAAAAAAACAAAATAGAAAAGGCTATCTGGATGGGGTATCCCATCCAGATATAGTCGGAAAACTGTAAAAAAACATATTTAAAAAAATAAAGACAAGTATTTTGTAAAGGTGCTAATAACAAGAAAGGCATCTGGATGGGGTTTCCATCCAGATTGCCGGAAAGTCAAAGTTAAAGTTTAAAGAGGTCCTAAATCATAAAATAAAAGCCTGCATGTTTTAAGAAAGCAAAGAGTGCCCCATGAGGTGTTTCCCCAATGAGGTTTGTCAATAGTGGTGATGAAGTTTTAAAATACAGTCTATAAAGGTGCCGGAGACCCGGACAGTCCGTCAAAATATGATGAATGGTAAGATAATCAAAATGACAGTGTGGACACATGGGTGCATCCTCCCTTAATAAAAGATGTTTATGAGTCATCCTAGAGTGTCCAATTCTCAGACGAGTCAAAAGAACATCTGTTTTTCTTGGATAGTTCGGAGGCCAGGTCAAGATAATTGGTTTGATATAATGTAGTTTATTATTTATTTCTAAATTCCAACTTTCTTGCCAGTTATTATGAATAAAGTGGTTTATAATTAGTTTAGCGTCTGAGAATGGTACTTTATGGTATAATGGATTAAGAGCAAGTTTTGCCGCCTCGTCTGCTTTTTCATTACCAGGGATACCCATGTGTCCAGGTATCCAGCAAAATAAAATATTATAACCTCGTCTAGTCAATTTAATGTAAAAGTCCAGGATGGCACTGACATAAGCATGTCTTTTAAAAGATTTAAGTGCGTCAATAGAACTATTTGAGTCAGTATATATAATGAAGGATGTGTTACGATGATTAGATATGTGAACCATGGCTCTCTCTATTGCGATTAATTCAGCTGTAAATATAGAAACAGAGGGATGAAGTTGATAACTCAATGAAACATTATTATAAAAAACGCCACAACCAACTTTATTTCCACTCTTTGAGCCATCCGTATAAATGTCGGTAAAATTCCTATAATCTGCACGATGTGCAGCAAATAATTGTTGAAAAGCAGCAGCAGGTAAATTCTTTTTATCGTAATTTTTAAAAGGATGAAGGGTTTTAATATCAGGTGGGTGCCAAGGAGGATAAATATGCAGTGGACAAGTACTCACCTCAATGTTACTCAGAGGGCTATTATTGGTTATGCTTCTCATTCTGACACCAAAAGGTGGGATGCAAGATGGGCGATGCTGGTAATGAATATCATTGTCGGTATTTAAAATTAAAGTATGAAGTGGGTGGCCGGGATGTGAAAGAATACGGTAAAACAAATCCAACGAAAGTTTTTCACGAATATGGTAGAGTGAAGGTTCGTTACAATCAACATATAAGCTTAAAACTGGTGATGTGCGAAATGCACCAGAGCAAACACGAAGTGCGCTATGGTGCACCGTGTCAAGTTTCTTAAGAACAGACTTTCGTGCAGAGCCATAGACCTGGCAGGCATAGTCAGTTTTTGAACGGATGACAGCACGATAGATCTTAAGAAGAGAGGTACGGTCTGCTCCCCAAGAAGTATTAGAAAGTACCTTAATTAAATTTAGCGTTTTTTCACATTTTGTCCGTAATTGTAAAACATGAGGTAAAAATGTAAGTTTACTGTCAAAATAGAGGCCTAGATAGCGGACGTTGTCTACAACAGGAATTTGTGTTGATCCGATAAAAATTTCAGGGTCTGGATGCAGATCCCTACGTCTACAAAAGTGCACACAAGAAGTTTTGTCATCAGAGATAACAAAACCATTTTTATTAGTCCAATTAAGAATATTTCTAATAGCAATTTGCAACTGTCTTTCGATAAAACGCATATCCTCTCCCATACACATAATCCTAAAATCGTCAACATATAAATCTCCCTTCACAGAAGGGGGGAGTTGACCGAGAATACCATTTATTTTAATAGCAAAGAGGGTGACACTCAGGACACTGCCCTGTGGAACACCCTCTTCTTGTTCATAAAACCTAGATAAAATTCCACCAATTCGGACTTGAAATAGACGAATAGCTAGAAAGTTTTTAATAAAAATAGGGATATTCCCTCGAAAGTCCAGATTAAAAAGGTCGCGGAGGATGCCATAACGCCATGTTCTATCATAGGCTTTCGCCATGTCGAAAAATACTGAAACCAAATGTCTGCGTTTAAGAAAAGTTGTCCGAATGTAGTGTTCAAGATGAATTAAATTATCGATAGTAGACCTACCACGTCGAAAGCCACTTTGAAAAGCAGCGAGGCAATTGTTCATTTCTAAAACATGCATGAGGCGGCAATTGACCATCTTTTCAAGAAGTTTGCAAAGGCAGCTAGAAAGGGCAATAGGCCTGTAATTATTGGGATTAGTTGTATCTTTCCCTGGTTTAGGGAAAGGTATAATTATAGCTCTGCACCAAGCATTTGGAAAGCTCTGCTCAATCCATATCCTGTTAAAAAAGGATAGGAGATTATTGAGAGAGAAAGGAGAAAGGTGCTTGAGCATAGTATAAGTAATCCCATCATGGCCTGGGGCAGATAAACGACTTTCCTTCAAACATTTTATCAACTCTGAAATAATAAATGGTTCATTATAAGCATGTGAGTCATGAGAATTAAGCCTTTTTCTTTCAGTTTGTCTTTTATAAGTTAAAAAAGGTTCCGAGTAAGAGTCAGAGCTTGATATAGATGCTAGGGTATTTCCTATTGTGTCAGTGATGTTCTGAGGTGAAGCAATGGTTTGTCCATTTTGTTTTAAAATAGAGATATGATTTTCTGAGTACAGTCCCATACATTTTTTCACTTTATTCCAGAGTTCTTTACTTGATGTGTTGGAGTTAATGCTAGAGATGTAGTTTATCCAGGAATCACGTTGGCTTTTACGCCTGACTTTTCTAGCTTCTGCCTTTGCTTTTTTATATGCGATATAGTTAGCATCATTAGGATACCTCCGGAATTTGCCCCATGCCTTCTGTTGCTCTTTTTTCGCCTTTTGACATTCATTGTTCCACCATGGTTTCCTATGTCTTGAATTAGAGGAAGTTTTAGGTATACTAATATCTGCAGCATTGATAATACATTGAGTGATATTATCAAGTGCATCGTCTATGTTACCTGTGGTCATATCACTTGTAATTTTGGCGAGGTTGGTGAAAGTTGGCCAATTGGCTCTGTCATAGATATAACGTTTAGCACACATATTAGAATCCCTATCAGGAGTAGTCTGTGAAATAAAGATTGGAAAATGGTCACTGCCGTGGAGGTCATTGGAAACCCAGAAGTTCCAATATGGATAAATAGATGGGGAGCAGATGGTTAGGTCTATTGCATGGAAAGTGCGTGATGGTTCATGAAAGTAAGTATGATCTCCATTATTGAGTAGGCATAAGCCATTGTCAGATATTAATTTCTCTATCATATCGCCACGTTGGTTAGAGTCATGATTACCCCATAGTTGACTGTGGGCATTAAAATCTCCCACAATGATGAAAGGAGTGGGGAGTTGAAGAAGGAGACTATCAAGGTTTGTTGGCTGAATAGAAGTGTTTGGTGGTAAGTAAATAGAGCAGATGGTAATAAGTCTGTTTATATGAACTCTGATTGCAACTGCTTGTAAGTTGGTATTTAAGTTGATTTGTGAATGGGGTAAATTACGAGAAATAAAGAGAGCCACTCCACCAGTGGCCCTGTCACTACCTGTAAAGTCTTTTCTGTAAGTTGCATAGTTGCGTAATTTCGCTTTGTCAATAGGTCTTAAATGGGTTTCCTGGAGAGCTAGGCATAGTGGTTGATGGTCAGAGAGAATATTTCGGATTTCGTCATATTTATTGTGATAACCACGGCAGTTCCACGAGATGATATTAGACATGAAAGGAACGTTAGATATGTATATCTATGTCATTTGTTTCGGAGGTAGTAGACATGCTACTATCTCCATCGTCCAATACTTCATCCCTTTCAGGATGAAGATTTAAGGCATCCTCATCCATATGTGTTTCATCTTTTTGATTCTGTTGGTTAAGAGTATCATTTCTAGATGTCTTATTTTTCTTCTTTTTGGGTGGATTTTCGATTAGTGCAGCTGATTTAATACGTAGGGTATGTTTTTCAATATCTGATCTGATGTTTGACTTTAGAGGAGGTGTTTTAGTTGTGTTTTGAGAACATCTTTTATTAAGTGTGGGTTTAGGAGGAAGGGAATTATGATATAAGTATTGAGAGGAATTAGAAGAGGAACTTTGTGGCAATTTGGGAGGAATAGAATTCATTGACTTTGAAGGCATAGATTGTGTAGATGTAGTTGTCTTACCAGATTTATTAGCCAAGGTATCTTTTTGCTTTGGTTTGAAATTTATTTCTACAGGGAAATCTGTTTGAGTTGCAATAGTTTGATGGGTTTTATGGTTTGTTTTAGATAAAGCAGTGGCATATGAAACACCAACTATGGGTGTTCTGGATTCAACTATTTTTCTAGCTTCAGGGTAAGATATATTTTCTTTCGTGCGTATTGTTTGAATTTCTTTTTCTTTTTTCCACATTTCACAGGTTTTTGAGTATGATGGATGATCTCCCTTACAATTTACACAATGAGCGGTAGCACTACAATTGTCACTTTCATGATCAACCGTACCGCACCGACCACAGGTCAATTTGCCACGACAAGAAATTTTGGAATGTCCAAAACGTTGACATTTAAAGCAACGTATAGGGTTCGGGATGTATGGTCTAATGGAACATGATAAGTATCCAGCCTTTATGGATTTGGGTAAATTAGGTGAGCCAAAAGTAAGTATAATATGCTTTGTTGGTATTTGAATTTTATTGGTTGGTGTTTGTTCATCATTACGGAAAATTTTTATTCGTTTAACTGCTATAACATTTTGTTCCTTTAAGTTTTCTAATATTTCATCTTCATTAACATGCAGGAGGTCCGATTCAGAGATCACTCCGCGAGAAGTATTAAGAGTTCTATGTGGAGATACAGAAACAGGAATATTTGCAAAATGTGTGCATTTTTTTAAGTTTGCTGCTTGTTGGCTATTGCTAACTTCCACAAAAAGTTCACCAGATCGCAGTTTTTTTATGTTTTTTGGCTCACCAACCAATCCTTGGATAGACTTATGAATTAGGAAGGGAGAGGTATGGTCAAAATTCCCCTCTAAACGTTTTACAACAAAAAACCTTTCAGATATATTCATGGAATGTGTTTGGGGACTGTCAACTAGAGCAGATTCTACTCTGTCAGCCCAAGACGTGGTTGTTACCGAAGTACTCAAAAAATCACTTTTTCCTTTATTAGCTTGTGGGGCCTCCACATCGCATGTTTTAATCCCTAAATTTGTAGCCATAATTGAGAGAGAAAAATATAAAACGCCAGGCATCGGGCCTGGTCACCGACCCTTCTTCTTACCGTTACGTCTGGTGCAGGTCTCAAAAGGGTGAAAACTATTTTCAACAGACCCCCACGTTTTTCGAACATTGGGTTAAACTCGATAGCATCTCCGAAGCTCCGGTTCTTTTCCAAGGAGAATGGGTAGCCGTAGGTAAGCCTTTACAGCTCTGTCCAACCTACAGCCGGCCCTTACATCGAAAGGCACCAGTCTTCCGGTGTTACTCCTAACAATCACCATGCAAGCATGGCGCCCCCCGTACTTGGAACCAGAGCTCAGAGATGCCCTGCACCCTGGGACTCGATATCAACCTAAAAAGGAAGAGACGAGTCGATGAGGTTAAAAGAAACCTCAACACCCAGGGTGTCTCACGTGAATAAAAAAAACCACTATTGTATAAAAAGTAATGAACGAGGGAGCTTAAAAAATGGTGTTTTTTTTGTCTTTAAACATTTTTAATTTTTTTTTTCTTTTTTTTTTTTTTTCAAACAAAAGATTGATAACAAAGTTAGTAGAACAAAGAATAATGACAACAGATTAATTAGTATAAATATCAAACAAGAACTAGAACAAAGAGGGATAACAAACTGAAAAGAGAAGATTAAAAAGTGTGAAACAAAGAAAAAAGGATAGACAACTAAAAAGGAGAAGAAAAAAGGAAAGGAGAAAGATCGCTCGGGTTCATCCGGTTCGGAATGAAGGTCCATAGCATCGTCATCCTCCATTCTTTGATTTTTTTTGTCTTTTTTCTGTGAATTTGTCTGATTTTTTGAGATTTTGTTCTTTTTTGGTGGGGGTATTGCAGATATAGTAGATTTAGTTTTTGAAATATTTTGCTCTAAAGAAGTTTTAGTTGTAATTTGTGCGTTCCTGTTATGAGATGGTATTTTGGAAGTATTAGAATGTAATGATCTTGGTTGGTTGGTTGGTTGGTTGTATAGGGTTTAATGGCGCAAAATCCCATTAGGGACATGCTGCGCCAAACAAAGACAAAATTATAAAAAAACAAAATAGAAAAGGCTATCTGGATGGGGTTTCCATCCAGATTGCCGGAAAGTCAAAGTTAAAGTTTAAAGAGGTCCTAAATCATAAAATAAAAGCCTGCATGTTTTAAGAAAGCAAAGAGTGCCCCATGAGGTGTTTCCCCAATGAGGTTTGTCAATAGTGGTGATGAAGTTTTAAAATACAGTCTATAAAGGTGCCGGAGACCCGGACAGTCCGTCAAAATATGATGAATGGTAAGATAATCAAAATGACAGTGTGGACACATGGGTGCATCCTCCCTTAATAAAAGATGTTTATGAGTCATCCTAGAGTGTCCAATTCTCAGACGAGTCAAAAGAACATCTGTTTTTCTTGGATAGTTCGGAGGCCAGGTCAAGATAATTGGTTTGATATAATGTAGTTTATTATTTATTTCTAAATTCCAACTTTCTTGCCAGTTATTATGAATAAAGTGGTTTATAATCAGTTTAGCGTCTGAGAATGGTACTTTATGGTATAATGGATTAAGAGCAAGTTTTGCCGCCTCGTCTGCTTTTTCATTACCAGGGATACCCATGTGTCCAGGTATCCAGCAAAATAAAATATTATAACCTCGTCTAGTCAATTTAATGTAAAAGTCCAGGATGGCACTGACATAAGCATGTCTTTTAAAAGATTTAAGTGCGTCAATAGAACTATTTGAGTCAGTATATATAATGAAGGATGTGTTACGATGATTAGATATGTGAACCATGGCTCTCTCTATTGCGATTAATTCAGCTGTAAATATAGAAACAGAGGGATGAAGTTGATAACTCAATGAAACATTATTATAAAAAACGCCACAACCAACTTTATTTCCACTCTTTGAGCCATCCGTATAGATGTTGGTAAAATTCCTATAATCTGCACGATGTGCAGCAAATAATTGTTGAAAAGCAGCAGCAGGTAAATTCTTTTTATCGTAATTTTTAAAAGGATGAAGGGTTTTAATATCAGGTGGGTGCCAAGGAGGATAAATATGCAGTGGACAAGTACTCACCTCAATGTTACTCAGAGGGCTATTATTGGTTATGCTTCTCATTCTGACACCAAAAGGTGGGATGCAAGATGGGCGATGCTGGTAATGAATATCATTGTCGGTATTTAAAATTAAAGTATGAAGTGGGTGGCCGGGATGTGAAAGAATACGGTAAAACAAATCCAACGAAAGTTTTTCACGAATATGGTAGAGTGAAGGTTCGTTACAATCAACATATAAGCTTAAAACTGGTGATGTGCGAAATGCACCAGAGCAAACACGAAGTGCGCTATGGTGCACCGTGTCAAGTTTCTTAAGAACAGACTTTCGTGCAGAGCCATAGACCTGGCAGGCATAGTCAGTTTTTGAACGGATGACAGCACGATAGATCTTAAGAAGAGAGGTACGGTCTGCTCCCCAAGAAGTATTAGAAAGTACCTTAATTAAATTTAGCGTTTTTTCACATTTTGTCCGTAATTGTAAAACATGAGGTAAAAATGTAAGTTTACTGTCAAAATAGAGGCCTAGATAGCGGACGTTGTCTACAACAGGAATTTGTGTTGATCCGATAAAAATTTCAGGGTCTGGATGCAGATCCCTACGTCTACAAAAGTGTACACAAGAAGTTTTGTCATCAGAGATAACAAAACCATTTTTATTAGTCCAATTAAGAATATTTCTAATAGCAATTTGCAACTGTCTTTCGATAAAACGCATATCCTCTCCCATACACATAATCCTAAAATCGTCAACATATAAATCTCCCTTCACAGAAGGGGGGAGTTGACCGAGAATACCATTTATTTTAATAGCAAAGAGGTTGACACTCAGGACACTGCCCTGTGGAACACCCTCTTCTTGTTCATAAAACCTAGATAAAATTCCACCAATTCGGACTTGAAATAGACGAATAGCTAGAAAGTTTTTAATAAAAATAGGGAGATTCCCTCGAAAGTCCAGATTAAAAAGGTCGCGGAGGATGCCATAACGCCATGTTCTATCATAGGCTTTCGCCATGTCGAAAAATACTGAAACCAAATGTCTGCGTTTAAGAAAAGTTGTCCGAATGTAGTGTTCAAGATGAATTAAATTATCGATAGTAGACCTACCACGTCGAAAGCCACTTTGAAAAGCAGCGAGGCAATTGTTCATTTCTAAAACATGCATGAGGCGGCAATTGACCATCTTTTCAAGAAGTTTGCAAAGGCAGCTAGAAAGGGCAATAGGCCTGTAATTATTGGGATTAGTTGTATCTTTCCCTGGTTTAGGGAAAGGTATAATTATAGCTCTGCACCAAGCATTTGGAAAGCTCTGCTCAATCCATATCCTGTTAAAAAAGGATAGGAGATTATTGAGAGAGAAAGGAGAAAGGTGCTTGAGCATAGTATAAGTAATCCCATCATGGCCTGGGGCAGATAAACGACTTTCCTTCAAACATTTTATCAACTCTGAAATAATAAATGGTTCATTATAAGCATGTGAGTCATGAGAATTAAAATTAAGCCTTGTTCTTTCAGTTTGTCTTTTATAAGTTAAAAAAGGTTCCGAGTAAGAGTCAGAGCTTGATATAGATGCTAGGGTATTTCCTATTGTGTCAGCGATGTTCTGAGGTGAAGCAATGGTTTGTCCATTTTGTTTTAAAATAGAGATATGATTTTCTGAGTACAGTCCCATACATTTTTTCACTTTATTCCAGAGTTCTTTACTTGATGTGTTGGAGTTAATGCTAGAGATGTAGTTTATCCAGGAATCACGTTGGCTTTTACGCCTGACTTTTCTAGCTTCTGCCTTTGCTTTTTTATATGCGATATAGTTAGCATCATTAGGATACCTCCGGAATTTGCCCCATGCCTTCTGTTGCTCTTTTTTCGCCTTTTGACATTCATTGTTCCACCATGGTTTCCTATGTCTTGAATTAGAGGAAGTTTTAGGTATACTAATATCTGCAGCATTGATAATACATTGAGTGATATTATCAAGTGCATCGTCTATGTTACCTGTGGTCATATCACTTGTAATTTTGGCGAGGTTGGTGAAAGTTGGCCAATTGGCTCTGTCATAGATATAACGTTTAGCACACATATTAGAATCCCTATCAGGAGTAGTCTGTGAAATAAAGATTGGAAAATGGTCACTGCCGTGGAGGTCATTGGAAACCCAGAAGTTCCAATATGGATAAATAGATGGGGAGCAGATGGTTAGGTCTATTGCATGGAAAGTGCGTGATGGTTCATGAAAGTAAGTATGATCTCCATTATTGAGTAGGCATAAGCCATTGTCAGATATTAATTTCTCTATCATATCGCCACGTTGGTTAGAGTCATGATTACCCCATAGTTGACTGTGGGCATTAAAATCTCCCACAATGATGAAAGGAGTGGGGAGTTGAAGAAGGAGACTATCAAGGTTTGTTGGCTGAATAGAAGTGTTTGGTGGTAAGTAAATAGAGCAGATGGTAATAAGTCTGTTTATATGAACTCTGATTGGAACTGCTTGTAAGTTGGTATTTAAGTTGATTTGTGAATGGGGTAAATTACGAGAAATAAAGAGAGCCACTCCACCAGTGGCCCTGTCACTACCTGTAAAGTCTTTTCTGTAAGTTGCATAGTTGCGTAATTTCGCTTTGTCAATAGGTCTTAAATGGGTTTCCTGGAGAGCTAGGCATAGTGGTTGATGGTCAGAGAGAATATTTCGGATTTCGTCATATTTATTGTGATAACCACGGCAGTTCCACGAGATGATATTAGACATGAAAGGAACGTTAGATATGTATATCTATGTCATTTGTTTCGGAGGTAGTAGACATGCTACTATCTCCATCGTCCAATACTTCATCCCTTTCAGGATGAAGATTTAAGGCATCCTCATCCATATGTGTTTCATCTTTTTGATTCTGTTGGTTAAGAGTATCATTTCTAGATGTCTTATTTTTCTTCTTTTTGGGTGGATTTTCGATTAGTGCAGCTGATTTAATACGTAGGGTATGTTTTTCAATATCTGATCTGATGTTTGACTTTAGAGGAGGTGTTTTAGTTGTGTTTTGAGAACATCTTTTATTAAGTGTGGGTTTAGGAGGAAGGGAATTATGATATAAGTATTGAGAGGAATTAGAAGAGGAACTTTGTGGCAATTTGGGAGGAATAGAATTCATTGACTTTGAAGGCATAGATTGTGTAAATGTAGTTGTCTTACCAGATTTATTAGCCAAGGTATCTTTTTGCTTTGGTTTGAAATTTATTTCTACAGGGAAATCTGTTTGAGTTGCAATAGTTTGATGGGTTTTATGGTTTGTTTTAGATAAAGCAGTGGCATATGAAACACCAACTATGGGTGTTCTGGATTCAACTATTTTTCTAGCTTCAGGGTAAGATATATTTTCTTTCGTGCGTATTGTTTGAATTTCTTTTTCTTTTTTCCACATTTCACAGGTTTTTGAGTATGATGGATGATCTCCCTTACAATTTACACAATGAGCGGTAGCACTACAATTGTCACTTTCATGATCAACCGTACCGCACCGACTACAGGTCAATTTGCCACGACAAGAAATTTTGGAATGTCCAAAACGTTGACATTTAAAGCAACGTATAGGGTTCGGGATGTATGGTCTAATGGAACATGATAAGTATCCAGCCTTTATGGATTTGGGTAAATTAGGTGAGCCAAAAGTAAGTATAATATGCTTTGTTGGTATTTGAATTTTATTGGTTGGTGTTTGTTCATCATTACGGAAAATTTTTATTCGTTTAACTGCTATAACATTTTGTTCCTTTAAGTTTTCTAATATTTCATCTTCATTAACATGCAGGAGGTCCGATTCAGAGATCACTCCGCGAGAAGTATTAAGAGTTCTATGTGGAGATACAGAAACAGGAATATTTGCAAAATGTGTGCATTTTTTTAAGTTTGCTGCTTGTTGGCTATTGCTAACTTCCACAAAAAGTTCACCAGATCGCAGTTTTTTTATGTTTTTTGGCTCACCAACCAATCCTTGGATAGACTTATGAATTAGGAAGGGAGAGGTATGGTCAAAATTCCCCTCTAAACGTTTTACAACAAAAAACCTTTCAGATATATTCATGGAATGTGTTTGGGGACTGTCAACTAGAGCAGATTCTACTCTGTCAGCCCAAGACGTGGTTGTTACCGAAGTACTCAAAAAATCACTTTTTCCTTTATTAGCTTGTGGGGCCTCCACATCGCATGTTTTAATCCCTAAATTTGTAGCCATAATTGAGAGAGAAAAATATAAAACGCCAGGCATCGGGCCTGGTCACCGACCCTTCTTACCGTTACGTCTGGTGCAGGTCTCAAAAGGGCGAAAACTATTTTCAACAGACCCCCACGTTTTTCGAACATTGGGTTAAACTCGATAGCATCTCCGAAGCTCCGGCTCTTTTCCAAGGAGAATGGGTAGCCGTAGGTAAGCCTTTACAGCTCTGTCCAACCTACAGCCGGCCCTTACATCGAAAGGCACCAGTCTTCCGGTGTTACTCCTAACAATCACCATGCAAGCATGGCGCCCCCCGTACTTGGAACCAGAGCTCAGAGATGCCCTGCACCCTGGGACTCGATATCAACCTAAAAAGGAAGAGACGAGTCGATGAGGTTAAAAGAAACCTCAACACCCAGGGTGTCTCACGTGAATAAAAAAAACCACTATTGTATAAAAAGTAATGTACGAGGGAGCTTAAAAAATGGTGTTTTTTTGTCTTTAAACATTTTTAATTTTTTTTTTCTTTTTTTTTTTTTTCAAACAAAAGATTGATAACAAAGTTAGTAGAACAAAGAATAATGACAACAGATTAATTAGTATAAATATCAAACAAGAACTAGAACAAAGAGGGATAACAAACCGAAAAGAGAAGATTAAAAAGTGTGAAACAAAGAAAAAAGGATAGACAACTAAAAAGGAGAAGAAAAAAGGAAAGGAGAAAGATCGCTCGGGAACCCGGGGTCGCGAAACCCGTAAATACCTAAAGAAGGTATTCCCCTGGGGGAAGTTTTTTTTGAAAGAGCTATCAGAGAGGCTATCATTGCGTTTAATTACGAAAAATCGAGTAAAAGAGGAATTCTTTGACATTTGTTGCTCTCCACATGGGAGAGAGATAGATGAAAGAGAAGTTTTTCCATCCATATTAAGTGAAAAAGGAATTCGGACCCCGGCCGCACCACCCACTCCCGAGCCCAACAAGGGGATGCACATTCGTGCACCAGTGCTAACCAGGGTCTATACGGTCACAAGACAATCCTATGTCAGTCTCCACCCTTAACGAGATGACTAGTAATTGCTCGCTCACTTGATCCCTAAAGCCAGTGACAAAAGCCAGCTGACCAGCCGATTGATGCATACGGGACCAATATGCACCTCCCGTCTACCTGAAGCAGAGGCCAAAGCAGTGTGTTGGTCTCCCTCAACTGCCAGGATCCCCCTTTCCAGGGACACGGGTCGCCACGCACGGCCAACACGTAGGTGATTTTCAATTCTCCATGAGTCGATATACAGGATGACATCGGCCCATACAGAATTGCCCTCACCTCCGGAGAGGAAACCACAATGAGAGTGAAAGGAAGACAAGGGGAGTAAGAGGAAAAGGAAAGGAGAAAGATCACTCAGGTGCCCCGGGGTTGTGAAGCCCGTGAATACCTAAAGAAGGTATCCCCTGCGGGGCTAGGGATCTTCGGAAATACAATTTCAGTTTTCCAGATACGACTTTATTTAACAATGAGATTTTCACGTCTATTTTTATACAATAATTCAAGCAAAAATTGTGTGTGTGGGTGTAAATTTTATCTTAAAAAAAGGCTAATGATTTCGGCAAAATTCTGCATTTTGCCATTTTCGGACACGAAAAGATTAATGAGTATGGTCACATGTACGGAAATGCATGTACGATTATAAAAAAATTATTAAATGTTTTAGATTTTTAAATCACAAGGCTTTAAGAAATTCAACTTTTAAATATAAACATCTGAATAAACAATTTTATTTTACTTGAAGCAGGTGTAACGAAAAATAAAAACAAATATTATTGAGATGTTTCGATTCCAAGCTAATAAGAACCATAAACGCAATAAAATAAAGATAAATTCAAAAATCGTTTCACGGTCAATACAAATGGCAGACAACAATGAGATATAAATCAAAATATAGCGCGTGGTTTTTGATTTACATCTCATTGTCGCGTGCCATTTGTTTTGACCGTTAAACAATTTTTATTTTAATTTTAGGACGATTATAGTTCTTATTAGATTGGAATCGAAACATCTCAATAATATTTGTTTTTTGTTACACCTCTCGCTAACAAAATTAAATTGTCTATCAGATGTTTAAAATTAGATTAGTGGATCATTTTGTGTCATAATGGGTCAGGGTCCAGCTAATTTTATCTAAAAGAACGGCTGAATTGATTGTAATGAAATTTTGTATCCAACCGTTTTTTGACACAAAAAAACTATCGGTCTATGTCATATGTTCAAGAAATTTCAATTAGTGAATGGTTTTGGGGTCATTGTGGATCACACCAATTTTATCTAAAAAAATGGCTAGAACGATTGTGACCTAATTTTGTACTCTACCGCTTTGGATTTTAAGACGACCATTGGGTTACGTTACATGTGAAGGAAAATTCGATTAGTGGGTCATTTTTGGGTCATTGTGGATCACGCTAATTTCATCGAGAAAATATATCGCACGATTTTAACTAAATTTTGTGATTTATCGTTTTTGGGCTCCAGAAAAACATTTGGCTAGGGCATATGTTTCAGAAAATTTGATTAGTGGATCGTTTTCTGTCATAATGGGTCAGGGGCATGCTATATTATATGTTCAGAAAATTTCGATTAATAGGTCATTTTGAAGTCACTACGGTGAAACAAATTCTATTTAACAACGGCAGTAGCGATTATGATTAAATATTCTATTTTTTCCATTTTCGGGCTGAATAAAACCTACAAGGAAGGATGCATGTTCCAGAACATTCGATTAGAGCTTCATTTCGGGTCACAATCGGTCCTCATCAGGTTAAAAGTTTCTGAAAAAGTCTCAAAAGTATTTGATAAAATTTTGTATTATGACATTACAGGGCAGAAGATCATTAGGCAAGGTTACATGTTCGAGAATTTTTTAATAGTGAATCCTGTTTGGTCACTATGGGTCAAAGTCAAGCTAATGATATCTAAAAATCGGTTTAAACGATATTGAGAAAATGTTATGTTAAGTTGGTTGGATGGTTGTTTCAGTTTTAATGGCACAAAATCCCTTGAGGGACATGCAGCGCCAAAACAAAGAGTATGAATATAAACGTGAAAAAAATATATCAGAATGGGGTATCCCATCCCGATATACTCATACGAAAATGTGAAATATCAAAATGCTAAAATAGTACAACATATAACTAAAACAATAGAAAGCTCAATCTGGATAGAGCACCTATCCAGATGTCATTAAAATGCTAAGAGAAACCAAATATATTGGATTGGTTGGTTGGTTGTATGAATTTTAGTGGCACAAAATCCCTTGAGGGACATGCTGCGCCAAGACAAAGAATAATAATACAAAACAGATTAAAACAAACCTGTCTGGATGGGTTCCCATCCAGACAGAGTCATGTAAAAGTACAAAATTAAAAAGAATTAATTATTACTCTTCCAGATGTCTAAAAAAAGCAAAACAAGTCGAGTTATAAAACTGGTCAGTAGTAAAAAATTATATATCAAAATATAGTCCAATACGTTTTAAAAAGGTGAAGAGTGCCCCATGAGGTGTTTCCCCAATGAGGTTTGTCAAGATTGGTGATGATGAATTAAAATACAGTCTGTACAAGTGCCGAAGGCCAGGACAGTCAGATAAAAGATGATGAATAGTCAGGTAATCAAAATGACAATGTGGACACATAGGTGTATCTTCCCGGAATAAAAGATGTTTATGAGTTATTCTAGAATGTCCAATTCTCAGACGAGTCAAAAGGACATCTTTCTTTCTTGGATAATTAGGAGGCCAAGTGGCGATTGTTGGTTTGATATGGTGCAATTTATTGTTATATTCCAGATCCCAACCTTCTTGCCAAATTGTATGAATAAAGGATTTTATGAGTAGTTTAACGTCTGAGAATGGAATTGTATGGTTTAAGGTATTAAGAGCCAGTTTTGCTGCCTCGTCTGCTTTTTCATTTCCTGGGATACCCATGTGCCCAGGTACCCAGCAAAGGAATATTTTATAGCTATGTCTTGTTAAATTATTGTAAATCTCCAGGATAGCAGAAACAAAAGGGTGTCTTTTTAAAGTTTTTATAGCATCAATAGAACTTTTGGAATCGGTATAAATAATGAAGTCTGTGCCTTGTTGATGAGATAATAACTGCATAGCTTTCTCAATTGCCATCAATTCAGCTGTAAATACAGAGGTTGAAGAATGCAGCCGGTAGCTCCAGCTAGTGCCATTACAAAATACTCCACATCCCACGATATCACCACTCTTAGAACCATCTGTATATACGTCTGTATAATTATTAAAATTAGCACGGTGTGCAGCAAACAGCTGTTGAAAGACTGCAGGTGCCAAATGCTTTTTTTCATAATCTTTAAAAGGGTGGAGAATGGCAATTTTAGGTGGTTTCCAAGGTGGGAGTAGATGCGATGGATTTGAACTTACCTCGATATTATTCATAGGGCTATTGTCTATAATTTTTCGCATTCTTACCCCAAACGATGGTATGCAAGAGGGTCGGTGCTGATAAAGAATATCATAGTCAGTATTTAAAATATAAGTGCGAAGTGGATGCTCAGGATGCGACAGAACACGGTAATAAAATTCTAATGAAAGTTTTTCTCGAGTATGGTGTAATGCTAGTTCATTACAGTCAACATATAAGCTTAAAACTGGAGAGGTACGAAATGCACCAGAGCAAACACGAAGTGCGCTGTGGTGCACAGTGTCAAGTTTTTTAAGAACAGACATACGTGCAGAACCATAAATCTGGCAGGCATAGTCCATTTTAGAGCGGATGACAGCACGATATATTTTGAGAAGTGAAGTGCGATCAGCTCCCCAGGAAGTGTTCGATAGTACTTTGAGTAAATTTAGTGATTTTTCACATTTTGTCCGCAAATATAGAATGTGTGGCAAAAAAGTTAGTTTATTGTCAACGTACAGGCCAAGATAGCGAATACTGTCTACAACTGGAATTTGCGTTGAATTGATAAAAATTTCTGGATCAGGATGCAGACCTCTACGTTTACAGAAATGCACACAAGAAGTTTTGTCCTGGGATATAATAAAACCATTTCTATTTGTCCAATTTAGAATGCGAGTGATGGCAATTTGCAACTGTCTCTCAATAAAACGAATATCCTGTCCCATACACATGATGCGAAAGTCGTCAACATATAAATCTCCTTTCACAGAAGGGGGTAGTTCACTAAGTATGCCGTTTATTTTAATAGCAAAGAGGGTGACACTCAGGACACTGCCCTGTGGTACACCCTCTTCTTGTACATAATAACTAGAAAGCGTTCCTCCAATGCGAACTTGGAACAGTCGCACCGCAAGGAAGTTTTTAATAAAAATAGGGAGGTTACCTCGAAAGTTCAAGTTAAAAAGGTCACGGAGGATCCCATAACGCCATGTTCTGTCATAGGCTTTAGCCATGTCAAAAAATACTGACACCAAATGGCTGCGTTTAAGAAAAGTTGTCCTAATGTAGTGTTCAAGATGGATAAGATTATCAATAGTACACCTACCACGTCGGAAACCACTCTGAAAAGTGGCAAGATAATTGTTAGTTTCTAAAACATAAATGAGGCGGCAATTGACCATTTTTTCAAGGAGTTTGCAAAGGCAGCTAGAAAGTGCGATTGGTCTGTAATTATTAGGATTGTTGGCATCTTTACCCGGTTTAGGAAAAGGGATAATGATGGCTTTGCACCAGTCCTTGGGAAAAAGCTGTTCTGTCCATATCCTGTTAAAAAAAGAAAGCAGATTTTTTAGAGAGGATGTGGAGAGGTGTTTAAGCATGCTGTAGGTGATGCCATCGGGGCCCGGAGCAGACAGGTGACTGTCCTGCAAACTCTTTAGAAGCTCTGATAAAATGAAAGGTTGGTTGTATGAAAAAGAATTATGAGTATTAAAATTAATTCTGATCATTTCAGTTTGTCTTTTATAAGATAAAAAAGGTTCCGGATATGCATCTGATTTTGAAATAGATGCTAGGGTTTGCCCTATTGTTTCAGCTATGTTCTTAGGGGAAGTGATGGTTTGACCGTTATGTTTTAAAATTGAAACATGATTTTCAGAATACAGACCCATGCTTTTTTTCACCTTTTTCCAAAGCTCTTTACTGGATGTGTTAGAGTTAATGCTTGAAACATACTTAATCCAGGATTCACGCTGGCTTTTGCGTCTTATACGTCTAGCCTCTGCCTTTGCTTTTTTAAATGCTATATAGTTATTATGGTTTGGGTACCTACGAAATAGACCCCAAGCCTTTTGTTGTTTTTTCTTAGCTTTTTGGCATTCGCTGTTCCACCATGGTTTTCTGTTTTTATTAGTAGATGAGGTTTTAGGTATGCTAGCATCAGCAGCACCGATAATACATTGAGTTATATTATCGAGTGCTTTGTCAATATTATCCTCTATCATGCTATTTGTAATGTTTGCAAGTGTAGTAAAAGTTGGCCAGTTGGCTCTGTCATAAACATATCTTTTGGTATGATTATTAAAATCTCCACAAGCAGTGGTCAAAGTAATAACAATGGGAAAGTGGTCACTGCCGTGTAGATCATTTGACACCCAGAAATTCCAATAAGGATATATTGAAGGAGAACAAATGATGAGGTCTATTGCATGAAAGGTGCGTGTGGGTTCATGAAAATAGGTATGATCACCATTATTTAGCAGGCATAAGCCATTGTCAGATATAATTTTTCCTATGATATCACCATGTTGATTTGAGTTTTGGTTACCCCACAGTTGACTGTGGGCGTTAAAGTCTCCCAGAATAATGTAAGGAGTAGGGAGTTGATGTAGGAGATGATCAATATTTGCTGATTGAATAGATTGATTAGGTGGTAAGTAAATGGTACAGATAGTTATAAGTCTGTTAATATGTGCACGGACTGCAACTGCTTGTATGTTAGTATTTAAATTTATATTCGAATGGGGCAAATTACGTGATATAAATAGAGCCACTCCACCTGTGGCCCTGTCACTACCAGTAAAGTCTTTTCTGTAAGTTGTATAATTGCGTAGTTTCGCAATATCGTTTGGTTTTAAATTAGTTTCCTGAAGAGCCAAGCAGAGTGGTTGATGGTCTGACAGAATGTCACGGATTTCATCATATTTGTTGCGATAGCCACGGCAGTTCCACGATATAATATTAGTCATGAATGAGTTAATTTTATAGTTTTAGTCAGGCACAGATTCTTCGAATATAATATTTGCATCATCATCCGAGTCATCGTGGTATAACTCGGCATCCATAGCCTCATCCGTGTAATGCTTCAGTTGTTTGGGATCTTTAATGTTTTTGATTACAGAACTGATGCCAGATTTTGGCCTCCCCTTCCCCACAGTCTTCCATTGTGGAGAGACTGGAGTTGAGGTTTTCTTTTTAGTCGTTTGTACTGGGGGGTTTTTTAGATTCTGTTTTCTGGGGATATCAGGTTTCTGTGGTATGGTGGTATTCGTGGTAGCTTTTGTTTTTGTTTTGGATTGAGATAACTTATTAGATAGAGCTGTTAATATCTGAAGATTTTTCTCTATGTCATTTATTTTTGCTGGTTCAGAAGAAGGTGTGCTGGTCGATTGTGTTGCGGTAAGTTTATCGCGTGGATAAGTAACATCAGTTTGTGTAGCCATGTGTCTTACGGATGTTAATTGCTTCTTGAGTAAGCTGGAGTAGGTAATTCCGACAGATGGGGTTCTATTTTCAACAAGTTTACGGGCATCAGGATAGGACAAATTCTGAGTTATTTTTATGGTAACTATTTCTTTTTCACGGTTCCAGTTAGGGAACTTGCGGGAATATGCTGTATGATTTCCTTTACAATTAACGCAGCATTCGGATTTTTCACATGAGGTATTGTCATGGCCGACCTCTGCACAACGTGCACAGGTGAGAGATCCACGACAGTTTGTTTTAGTATGCCCGTAACGCTGGCATTTAAAGCAACGGACGGGGTTTGGTATGTATGGTCGGACTCGACAGCTTAGATATCCTGCTTTAATTCTAGGTGGTAAAGTAGTGCTATTGAAAGTTAGAATAATATGTTTAGTGGGAATTATCTGCTCATTTTTACGGATGGTGATACGGCGTACATCTATGATATTTTGGTCTTTTAAATTTTCTAAAAGTTCATCTTTGGTGGAATATAAAAGATCAGGTTCAGATATTACTCCGCGGCTTGTATTTAAAGTTCTATGTACTTGTACGGAAACAGAAAAGGTGCCTATTGTAGTGCAATTTGAGAGAAATTGTGATTGTTTTGTTGTAGAAACCTCAACCAGCAAATCGCCAGATTGTAATTTTTTCAGAGAATGAGCATCTCCCAAAACAGACTGGAAAGTTTTTGCTATCAGAAAAGGGGAAGTTTTTTTAAACGAGCAATCAGAGTTGCTATCAGTACGTTTTACAATGAAAAAGCGAGTAAATGAAGAAGACAGTGCAGTTTGTTGCTCTCCACTAGGGAGAGAAGTTGAAGGAAAAGTAGTGATTCCATCCATATTTAAAAATAATAAAATTCAGACCCCGGCCGCACCACCCTCTCCCGAGCCCTACAAGGGGATGCACATTCGTGCACCAGTGCTAACCAGGGCGCATACGGTCACAAGACAACCCTATGTCAGTCTCCACCCTTAACGAGATGACTAGTAGTTGCTCGATCACTTGATCCCTAAAGCCAGTGACAAAAGCCAGCTGACCAGCCGATTGATGCATACGGGACCAAATGCACCTCCCGTCTACCTGAAGCAGAGGCCAAAGCAGTGTGTTGGTTTCCCTCAACTGCCAGGATCCCCCTTTCCAGGGACACGGGTCGCCACGCACGGCCAACACGTGGGTGGTTTACAATCCTCCATGAGTCGATATACAGGATGTATCGGCTCATGCAGAATTGCCCTCACCTCCGAAGAGGAAACCACAATGAGAGTGAAACAAAGGGGAAAGGAAGACCAGAGGAGTAAGAGGAAAAGGAAAGGAGAAAGATCACTCAGGTGCCCCGGGGTTGTGAAGCCCGTGAATACCTAAAGAAGGTATCCCCCTGGGGGAGCAAATATATTGGAAGAGGTTATATTTCGAAATAAAAGCCTGCATGTTTTAATAAAAAGATTAAAAGTGCCCCATGAGGTGTTTCCCCAATGAGGTTAGTCAAGAGTGGCGAAGATGAATTAAAATAGAACCGATACAAGTGCCGGAGGCTGGGACAGTCCGCTAGGCTATGAGGAATGGTAAGATAATCAAAATGACAATGTGGACATATGGGTGCATCCTCTCGGAATAAAAGATGTTTATGAGATAACCTAGAGTGTCCAATTCTCAGACGAGTCAGAAGAACGTCAGCTTTTCTTGGATAGTTCGGAGGCCAGGTCATGATAGTTGGTTTGATACAATGCAACTTATTATTGTACTCTGAATTCCAACTTTCTTGCCACTTATTATGAATAAAGTGTTTAATAATTAGTTTAACGTCTGAGAATGGAATTTTATGGTGAATTGGATTAAGAGCAAGTTTTGCCGCCTCGTCTGCTTTCTCATTCTCAGAAATGTTTTGTTGAGCCGTTTTCGGATAGAAAAAGGATCACTGTTCATAATCACATGTTTGAAAAATGTCACTCAGTGGGTCACTGCAGGTCAGTGTAATTTTAGCTGGAACCAAGCTCAAACGAATTTTACTATTTTTTGTATTCTATCGCTTTTGAGCTAGGAAAGATCATTTCGTTAAGTCATACATTTGAGTAAATTCGATTTGTATATATATTTGGATCACTCTGGGAGTGGTCAAGCTAATTGTAACTAACAAATAACTCAAATGATAGTGATGGAAATTTGTATTATATCAGATTTAGGCACAATGGAACCATTGGCTAGATTGCATTTTCGAAATTTAGATTAGTGGGTCATTCGTGGAATACTACGTGTCAAGCTAATTTTAATTTAGAATACAGTTATAACGAATTTTAATTGAATTTGGTATTTTACAGTATTTACCCTTAAAAAGATCACTGGGTTGCGTCTTATGTTTGTAAAAAATATTTCTAGGAAAGTGAGATTTTTAGAATTTTTTTTTATGTAAAGACAACAGCCAAAATTCATGTAATAGAATCGGTTGCATAAATATTTGCTGTTAACGTTGCATAAAGAGTTCAATATACGTCATCAGTAATATTTTAGCAAATTTGTGCTTCTACAATAAAAAAAAAAAAAAAATTAAATTAAAATTTCAAAATATGTAAAAGATTCGTCTGTGAATTCCAGTGTCAGTCGATAATATCTCTTTACTGATGAATTTTGCCAGTGCCGGAAAAAGTTAAGAAACGGCTTAAACGGTAAAATTTTTATATTCTACATTTTTGATTACCAAAAGACCATTTAACTAAGTCAAGTTTTTGAACGAATTTTATTAGTAAGTCATTTTGGGTCATTCGGGTTAACAAACAATAACACAGAGGGATAACAAACTGAAAAGAGAAGATTAAAAAGTGTGAAACAAAGAGAAAAGGATAGACAACTAAAAAAGAGAAGAAAAAAAGGAAAGAAGAAAGATCGCTCGGGTACCCGGGGTCGCGAAACCCGTAAATACCTAAAGAAGCTATTCCCCTGGGGGATTTCAGAGAAATTGAAAGTGACGCAGAACTTACTAATTCTGAATCAGACCGAGATGATGTGTTTAGTGGGAACGGAAGAGATAATGACGACGACGACGATGATGATGATGACGACGAGGGACCTGCTTTACCCAATATACAAGATAGTGATGGTCTGTAGAATCGAATGACTATACAAATTAAATTTAGTTAAAAATTATAATTTCAGATGAATCAGATTACGACGCTATAGATGGTTCATCTATAGCATACAGTTCATCTTCGAGTTCCCATATACCTGATCAAGATGATATTGCAGTTTTATCTGATCCCGATGAGCCCGATGCTGGCGGCTTCGGTGCCCCTGTCCCAGGTGGTGTTGGGCCTCAACTTGGCTGGTGTCTTGGGTACACCTGGCGCTGGCGCTTTTGTGGCTCAACAAGCTCCGCCTGTTGTATTGGGAGGTGCTGTTGGGCCTCAACAAGCTCGGCTTGTGGCCTTGGGCGGTGTTGTTGGGCCTCAACAAGCTCCTATCGTTGCGTTGGGTGCCCCTGGCGCTGGAGCTGTTGGTGCTCAACATCATCTTGGTGCCTAATGGTGCCCCTGTCGCTGGCCCACCACCAAACAGAAGAGGAAGACTCCAGGCTAGAAGACTGCAAGAGATGAGAGCTGTCATAGCAGCCGGTGGAGTCGCCGCCGTATGTACCATTACTAATGTCTTTTTCTTATTTTAGTTTAACACATTAACGAGGTAATTACTTTACCATTTCCATTTCTTCACCTTTTCCATTTTATGCTAAATTTTGAAATAAAAATTTAAAATCAAAAGGCACGAAAAAATTAAAGAGTTAAAAATCAAGGAGAATGGGGGGGGGGGAGATGTGCCAAACTTCTCTCGCCAAAATTATCCAAAGGATTGTGAAATTGAGACAACTTATTTTAAACACCTCGATAATGAAGATATAAAAAAACGATAATAGCGCAATAATTAAAATAATTATGTACTACTTTATCACTGAACAGTTACATATATAATTATGATTCTTTCTTAAGACAATGATTGTGAAATTCTTAATGCTAAATTTATGATGCTTATAATGATATTTTTATCTTCAGTTTACCGTTTCGATTCATAAAAGAAATGAAATTGTAATTAACTCGCTTGATCGAATTTTCTAGCACACATAAATAACAGAATGCCAATAGCAACGTTTCGGGAGAACATACATTACTGTCAGGGAATTAAGCGTGAAGAATAAGGATTTTTTTTATTGGTTGGTTTATTGGGTTTAATGGCACAAAATCCCTTAAGGGACATGCTGCGCCAAAACAATGGCGCATCAATTCAACTATTCTTCATTTTATGAATTGATAGTTTGGACGATTCATGGATGAGTTAGTGAATAGAATTCACTAAAATTTGTACTTCTTTTCAGAGACGTAGATAGCGATGTTGAACTGAGTAACAGCGAATCCGATAGAGACAACATTTTTAGTGAAGATGGCGACTATCAAGATGAGAATGATGACGACGACGACCAACAAGCCAGTCAAAACATTAACGGTCAACATTAAAATAGGTGGAATATACACTTGCCTTAAATAAATTTGGAATCCCTGTGTGGAGTAGTCTGTGCGAGATAAATTTTGGAAAATCGTCACTGCCGTGCAAATCGTTAGAGAACCAGAAATTTTATTATGGATAAATAGATGGCGAGCAAATAGTGAGATCTATAGCATGAAATGCACGTGTTGCTGCATGAAAATATGTCTGATCACCATTCAGTACGCATAAGCCACTGTCAGAATTGAGTTCCCCTATAACATCACCACGTGGATTATGAGAGTTACACCTCAGTCGGCTATAGGTTGGTTGGTTATATAAGGTTTAATGGCACAAAATCCCTTGAGGGACATGCTGAGCCAAACTGATGATTGCAAAGAGAAATTTAAAAAAGACAACGTCGAAGTATCTGGATGGGGTATCCCATCCAGATATAGTCAGGCAAAAGTAGAAAATTTAAAAAATCTATAAAGAGCTAAAATATTATCATTTGGAAGTAAAAGTATACTGATAAAACCAACCAGAGCTCAATAAAGTATTAAGCAGAACAGAGTATTAAAAATTGTAAATAAAAATATTGTATATCAAAATAAAAACCTGCATGTTTTAAAAAAGTGAAAAGTGCCCCATGGGGTGTTTCCCCTATGAGGTTTGTCAAGAGTGGTGATGAAGAATTAAAATAGATCCGATATAAGTGCCGGAGGCCCGGACAGTCCGTCAAAATGTGATGAATGGTTAGGTAATCAAAATGACAATGTGGGCACATAGGTGCGTCCTCCCGAAATAAAAGATATTTATGAGTTATCCTACAGTGTCCAATTCTGAGACGAGTCAGAAGAACATCTGTTTTCCTTGGATATTTTGGAAGCCAGGTCATAATTGTTGGTTTAACATGATGCAGTTTGTTATTAATTTCTAAATTCCAATTTTCTTGCCAGCTGGTATGGATAAAGCGTTTTATAAACAGCTTTATGTCTGAATATGGAATTCCATGGTATAAAGGATTAAGAGCCAGTTTGGCCGCCTTATCTGCTTTCTCATTTCCGGGAATACCCATGTGTCCAGGTACCCAGCAGAGACAAATTTTATAGCCACGTCTAGTCAGTCTATAAGAGTCTAAGATGGTTGAGACACAAGGATGATTTTTGAAAGATTTAATTGCGTCAATCACACTATTCGAGTCTGTATAATGAAAGATGTGCCATGATGATGAGGTAATAACTGCATGGCTTTCCCTATTGCAGTCAATTCAGCAGTAAAGATAGAAGTGGATGAGTGTAGCCGATAACTCCAGCTAGTGTCTCTACAAAAAACCCCACAGCCTACAATATCACCATTCTTTGAACCGTCTGTATAGATATCTATATAATTATTGAAATTCGCACGATGTGCAGCGAATAGTTGTTGAAACACAGTCGGTGGTATATTCTTTTTATCATAGCCTTTAAAAGGATGGAGGATGGTAATATCCAGTGGTTTCCAAGGAGGGAGACCGTGCAAGGGGCAGGGACTAACCTTGATATTACTCAGAGGGCTATTATTAATAGCATTTCGCATTCTTACCCCAAAAGAAGGAACGCATGATGGTCGGTGATGATAAAGAATATCGTAGTCCGTATTTAAAATATAAGTGTGAAGTGGATGGCCCGGATGCGATAAAACACGGTAATACAATTCCAATGAAAGTTTATCTCGCGTGTGGTGTAATGCTGGTTCGTTACAGTTAATTTATAAGCTTAGAACTGGAGAAGTACGAAATGCACCAGACCAAACACGAACTGCGCTATGGTGCACAGTGTCAAGTTTTTTAAGAACAGAATTACGTGCAGAGCCATAGATCTGGCAACCATAGTCAATTTTAGATCGGATAACCGAACGATATATTTTGAGAAGGGAAGGGAAGTTCGGTCTGCTCCCCAGGATGTGTTTGATAGTACTTTTAGTAAATTTAGCGATTTTTGACATTTTGTCCGTAGTTGTAGGATGTGTGGTAAAAAAGTTTATTGTCAAAATATAGGACGAGGTATCGAACACTGTCAACAATAGGAATTTGGGTTGAACCGATAAAAAATTCAGGATCTGGATGCAGATCCCTTCGTCTACAGAAATGCACACAAGAAGTTTTGTTCTGAGAAATTATAAAGCCATTTTTATCCGTCCAAATAAGAATGCGGGTGATGGCGATTTGTAGCTGTCTCTCAATAAAACGAATATCTTGCCCCATACACATAATGCGGAAATCATCAACATATAAATCACCCTTCACAGAAGGTGGTAATTGACACAGAATATCATTTATTTTAATAGCGAAGAGGGTGACACTCAGGACACTGCCCTGTGGTACACCCTCTTCTTGTACATAAAAACTAGAAAGAATTCCTCCTATACGAACTTGAAAAAGTCGTAAAGCCAGGAAGTTTTTAATAAAAATAGGAAGGTTTCCACGAAAGTTAAAGTTAAAAAGATCTCGAAGTATTCCATAACGCCAAGTTCTGTCATAGGCCTTCGCCATGTCAAAAAAAAAACTGACACCAAATGGCTGCGTTTAAGGAAAGCTGTCCAAATGTAATGTTCAAGATTAATTAAATTATCAGTAGTAGACCTACCACGTCGGAAACCACTTTGAAAAGCGGCAAGACAATTGTTAGATTCTAAAACATGAATGAGGCGGAAATTGACCATTTTTTCGAGGAGTTTGCAAAGGCAGCTAGAAAGTGCAATTGGTCTGTAATTATTTGGATCGCTAGCATCTTTACCTGGTTTAAAAAAAGGGAATGATGGCTCTGCACCAAGCCTTGGGAAAAATTTGTTCTGTATAAATCCTGTTAAAAAAGGAAAGCAGATATTTAAGGGAGATGTGTGAGAGATGTTTAAGCATGATATAATTGATGCCATCGGGCCCTGGAACCGATTGGCGACTGTCATGCAAACACTTTATAAGTTCTGATATAATAAAAGGCTGATTGTAGGAAAAAGAGTTATGGGAATTAAAATTAATCCGAGTCATTTCAGTTTGTCTTTTGTACGTTAAGAATGGTTCTGGATATGCGTCAGATTTTGAAATAGAAGCAAGAGTATTTCCTATTGTCTCAGCTATGTTCTTAGGAGAAGTAATGGTTTGACCGTCTAATTTTAAAATGGTGATCTGATTATCAGAATACAGGCCCATGCAGTTTCACTTTTTTCCAAAGTACTTTACTTGGTGTGTTTGAATTTATATTCGAAATATAGTTAATCCAGGATTCACGCTGGCTTCTGCGCCGCACCCGTCTAGCTTCCGCCTTTGCTTTTTTAAATGCTATATAATTATTTGGGTACCTACGAAAGCGATCCCAAGCCTTTTGTTGTTTTTTCTTAGCTTTTTGGCAATCGCTATTCCACCATGGTTTTCTGTTTTTATGAATACATGAGGTTTTAGGTATGCTGGCAACAGCAGCACTGATAATACATTGAGTTATATTATCGAGTGCTTTGTCAATATTATCCTCTATCATACTATTTGTAATGTTTGCAAGGGAAGTAAAAGTTTGCCAGTTGGCTCTGTCATATACATAACTTTTAGTACAATTACTAGAATCTCCACTAGGAGTTGTCAAAGTTATGAGAGTGGGGATGTGGTCACTAGCGTGTAGATCATTTGATACCCAGAAATTCCAAAATAGAAAGATTGAGGGAGAGCAAATGATAAGATCTATTGCATGAAAGGTTCGAATGGGTTCATGAAAATAAGTATGATCTCCATTGTTAAGCAAGCATAAGCCATTGTCAGAAATGATTTTTTCAATAATGTCACCTCGATGATTAGAGTCATGATTACCCCACAGTTGACTGTGAGCATTGAAGTCTCCCAGAATGATGTAAGGTGTGGGAAGCTGAAGAAGGAGATTGTCAAGACTGGCTGCTTGAAAGGAGGAATTTGGTGGAAGGTAGATGGTACAGAGTGTAATAAGTCGGTTCACATGTACACGGATTGCAACTGCTTGTAAATTAGTATTTAAATGGATCTGTGAATGGGGTAAATTGCGAGAGGTGAAGATAGCCACTCCACCAGTGGCCCTATTACTACCAGTAAAGTCTTTTTTTTATAGGTAACATAATTGCATAATTTCGCTTTGTCATTGGGTTTTAGATGAGTTTCCTGGAGCGCTAAGCATAGAGGTTGATAATGTGAAAGGATGTCTCGGATTTCGTCGTTTATTATGATAACCACGGCAGTTCCATGAAATAATATTAGTCATAAAAAGGATAGTTAGATAAATGTATCTCTGTCATTTTGTTCGGAGGTAGTAGACATACTATCTTCATCGTCCAATTCTTCATCCGGTTCAGGATGAATTTCCTTAGTGTATTCATCCTCCACAATTATTTGATTTATTATCTTTGCCTAGATTTGTCTCTTTTTTTGTATTTTATTCCTTTTTGCAGGAGTTTCAGATACTGTAGTGGATTTAATAGTTTGAAGATTATGTTTTGCAGAATCTCATCTACGACTTTGTTTTAAAAATGAATTTTTGATAGCAAATTTTGTGTTCTTTTTATCTAGTGGAATTTGGAGAAGTTTAGAGTGTACTGATTTTGGAGAGACAGTTTGTACTTTACTGGAAGTGGACTGTACAGAATTTGACATTCGACTTGAGTTAGAACTTTCCTTTTCACTGTAATTGACAATTCCTTTCTTTAAGGGTTTAGGTTTGAGTTGTTATTGTTTTATAGGTTTTGTTATTTGATTTTGAGACAGCTGCAGCAAATGATAATCCAATTTTGGGTGTTCTGGATTCGACTAATTTTCGAGCTTCAGGATAAGAAATATTTTCTTTTGTCCGTACTATTTGTATTTCTTTTTCCTTCTTCCACTGATCACAGGATTTAGAATAAGAAGGGTGGTCTTTTTTGCAATTTACACATGAAGGTGATGCAGAACATTGATGACTTTCGTGGCTAACTTCACCACATCGACCACATGTCTTATTGCCTCGACAATTTGTTTTGGAGTCCCAAAGCGTTGACATTTGAAACAACGCAGTGGGTTAGGTATGTATGGTCTGACAGAGCATGATAAACATCCAGCTTTTATATTTTTTGGTATGTTGGGTGAGTTAACCCTTTGACGGTTAGGGAAACGAGAAGTTTGTTTACTTTATTCGCGCAGCATTACAAGTAAACAGTAGTCGAAAATGGCAGCTGTTTTCCCCAGCCGTTCTTCCGAAAATGTCACCCTTCTCTGGCGATGCCGTAGATAGCTCGCCTCACGCGTTTTAAAAATTACTTAAAGTATTTGTAGTACATAAATAACAGTTTTTACGCACTTTAAAATAATTAATAAATGATTATTATTAATTAGTAATTTATAAATGATCATAATTATAATCAATTATATAAATAATAATAGTTAATTATAAATATTAGACAAATATTAAATTGAAAGGACTAAATAAATACAACTAATGTAAAACTTTATGAAGCATTTAAGTTCAATAACCTAAAAATCTTTCGCTTTTTGAGCCATTTTACTTTACAAACACCCTAAAACACGTGCCAAAATACGCATAAGAAGGTAAAAAAAAAATCCCCCTTCATTATGAAAAGAAATTTATGGGACCCGTACTGCCATCTTTAGGCAGTAAAACTAACTAAATTTCGCGAGTCGGAATCGTTTGTAACATAATCAATGCAGAATAATAACGGTGAACGAAGTCAGCTCGTCAGCGCGCGTTGGGGAAAATTTTCACTACGCGAGTAGGGCTCGTTTCTAACCATTACGGTCAAAATTTTGCCGACGAGCGGAACTCGTTTGCGCGCATTACGAAGCAAGATTCGATTGCGAGCTGAACTCGTTCATAACCGTCAAAGGGTTAAATGTTAGAATGATATGCTTGGTAGGTATTTGTGTTTGGTTAGATGGTATCTGATCATCCCGACGGTAGATTTTTATTCTTCTGGCTTCTATAACATTTTGTTCTTTTAGGTTTTCTACAATTTCTTCTTCAGTAACATACAATAGGTCAGATTCTGAAATTACTCCCCTAGATGTGTTTAAAGTACGATGTGGTGTAATGGTGACTGCAATATTGGCAAAGTGTGTACATTTTTTAATGTTAACTGCTTGTTGACTATTGTTAACTTCGATTAAGAGATTTCCTGTCCGGAGTTTTTTTTTTTGTTTTAGGTTCCCCTATTAGTCCTTGTATGGCTTTATTAATAAGGAAGGGTGAGGTTTTATCAAAACTCCCATCTTGTCTTTTGACTATAAAGAATCTTTCTGGAGTTATGTTTGCAATAGAGATGGAGTTTTTACCGTCCTCATTGGAAGCAAAATCCTCCACTCTCTCGGCCCAAGATTTCTTTTCTTCAATATTATGCAGAGCTTGTGAGCCTGAGCTCAATATATCATTATTCTCTTTTGGTTGTGGGGCTTGCACTTCGCAGGTCCTATTTCCCTTACTTCTATCCATGATACAGAGTGAAAATTTTAAAACGCCAGGCATCGGGCCTGGTCACCGACCCTTCTTCTTACCGTTACGTCTGGTGCAGGTCTCAAACGGGCGAAAACTATTTTCAACAGACCCCCACGTTTTTCGAACATTGGGTTAAACTCGATAGCATCTCCGAAGCTCCGGTTCTTTTCCAAGGAAAATGGGTAGCCGTAGGTAAGCCTTTACAACTCTGTCCAACCTACAGCCAGCCCTTACGTCGAAAGGCACCAGTCTTCTGGTGTTACTCCTAACAACCATCATGCAAGCATGGCGCCCCCCTTACTCAGAACCAGAGTTCAGAGATGCCCTGCACCCTGGGACTCGAGATCAACCTAAAAAGGAAGATCCGAGGCGATGAGGTTAAAAAGAAACTTCAACACCCAGAGTGTCTCACGTGTATAAAAAAAAACCACTATTGTATAAAAAGTTATTTGAGAGGGAGCTTAAAAAAATGGTCTTTTTTATCTTTTCAACATTTTTTTTTTTTCAAACGAAAGAACGGTAATAAAGTTAGAACAGGAACTGTGTAAACAAAAATGTTAGTATAACTATCAAACATGAACAAGTACAGAGAGGGATAACAAACTGAAAAGAGAAGATTAAAAAGTGTGAAACAAAGAGAAAAGGATCGACAACTAAAATAGAGAAGAAAAAAGGAAAGGAGAAAGATCGCTCAGGATCCCGGGGTCGCGATACCCGTAAACACCTAAAGAAGGTATTCCCCTGGGGGGCTGAAATATTTTGAAAATAATTGTCAATAGAATAAGTTAAAATCCGACATTCCCGAAGTGAAGCAAAAACAAGAGGGGTAGTATCCATATATTCATTCATTAGTGTCAAAATAGAATACACAATATGGGACTTACTACTACATTTGGATAAGATCCCTCCATTTTTTTTTTCTTCATTTTGGGAACAACAGATTTTGTGCTTAATCTATAGACAATTATTTTCAGAATGTTCAAACTATGATTTTGAGACTTTTACAAAAGTTGCTCTAAACATTAAGCTGACACAATATGCAAATGAAATTTTCATAAGGTTGACTTGATATCGTTGACTATCGAAAATGAAAAAGTATTTAGTAAAAAGGTGCTCATTTACCATAAATTATTATTATTATTTTAATTTTGACTACAGAGTATTGTGTGCAATATTATTTGTCATATTTTCAGAAAAGAATGTTCTATATATTTAGAACACTGCAAATTATAAGCAAAAACTTTGGCAAAATTTGGGACCGTTTTTATAAAAAAACACTAATTTCTTTACGAGTATACATGCTATTCGCATAAAAATGAACAAAGTTAATTACAGTAAGCCACTTAATCATAATCTACAGTTTGAGCGCTTTTGCTTTTTTGGTTTTGACAGGGTTATCTAAAAGATATTCATTATTTTTTAATTTGTTGACGGTGTTCTGGTTGGTTGGTTGATTGGAGTTTAATGGCACAAAGTCCCATTAGGGACATGCTGCGCCAAACAAGGATGAAAAGATTAAAAAGTGAAAATAAAGAGTGCGATTGTATAACAAAGATAAAAAAGCTATCTGGATGGGTACTCCATCCAGATATGGTCAAAGATGTGAAGAACGACAGTGAAGAGTACAAACCAGCAAAGCACAAAAAGTAAGTCTCATAAAAAGTAGGTATCTGGATGGGAATTCCATCCAGAATGTCAACTTATGAAAACAGGTAAGACCTAAATTTCAAAATAAAATCCGGAGTGTTTTAAAAAAGTAAAAAGTGCCCCATGGGGTGTTTCCCCAATGAGGTTTGTCAAAGTGGGTGATGAAGTATTAAAATATATCCTGTACAAGTGCCGGAGTCCCGGGCAGTCCGTTAAGATATGATGGATGGTCAGAGTATCAAAATGACAATGAGGACACATGGGTGCATCCTCCCTGAATAACAAATGTTTATGAGTGATCCTAGAATGTCCAATTCTCAGACGAGTAAGAAGAACGTCAATTTTCCTTGGATAAATCGCAGGCCAGGTCTCAACTGTAGGTTTAATATGATGCAACTTATTATTGTATTCTAAATTCCAGCTTTCTTGCCATTTATTATGAATAAAATGTTTTATAATTAGTTTAATATCTGAGAATGGTATTTTATGATGTAATGGATTACGAGCAGATTTTGCCGCCTCATCAGCTTTTTCATTACCAGGGATGCCCATGTGTCCAGGTACCCAGCAAAATAAAATATTATAACCACGTCTAGTCAAGTTAGTATAAAAATCTAGGATAGCTGAGACATAAGAATGTTTTTTAAAAGATTTTAAAGCATCAATAGCACTATTTGAGTCAGTATAGATGATGAAAGAAGTGATATGATGATGAGAGATGTGAGCCAAGGCCCTCTCTATTGCAATTAATTCGGCTGTAAAAACGGAGATAGAAGGATGAAGCCGATAACTAAGGGTAACACCATCACAATAAACTCCACGACCAACAATATTACCATTCTTAGAACCATCTGTATATATGTCCATATGATTACTAAAATTAGCACGGTGCGTGGCAAATAATTGTTTAAAAGCAATAGCGGCTAAATTCTTTCTCTCATAACCTTTAAAAGGATGGAGAGTTGTAATAACAGGCGGGTTCCAAGGGGGATACATATGCAATGGACAGGTGCTCACCTCAACTTTATTTAAAGGGCTATTGTTGATTATACTTCTCATTCTTATACCAAAAGAGGGGATGCAGGATGGACGATGCTGATAAAGAATATCATTGTCTGTGCTTAAAATATATGTATGAAGAGGATGACCAGGATATGAAAGGACACGGTAAAACAATTCTAATGAAAGTTTTTCACGAGTATAGTGTAATGAAGATTCATTACAGTCAACATATAAGCTTACAACAGGAGAGGTACGAAATGCACCACAGCACACACGAAGTGCGCTATGGTGCACAGTGTCAAGTTTCTTAAGAACAGACTTGCAAGCGGAACCGTAGACCTGGCAGGCATAGTCAATTTTTGCACGGATCACAGAACGATAGATCTTAAGAAGAGAACCACGGTCCGCTCCCCAAGAAGTATTAGAAAGGAATTTAAGTAAATTGAGGGATTTTTCGCATTTCGTCCTTCAATGTAAAATATGGGGTAAAAAGGTAAGTTTCTTGTCAAAAAATAGACCAAGATAACGAACATTGTCCACAACAGGGATTTGAGTAGAACCAATAAAAATTTCAGGATCTGGATGCAGATCCCTACGTCTACAAAAATGCACACAAGATGTTTTGTCATCAGAGATAACAAAACCATTTTTATTAGTCCAATTAAGAATATTTCTAATAGCAATTTGCAACTGTCTTTCGATTAAACGCATATCCTCTCCCATACACATAATCCTAAAATCGTCAACATATAAATCTCCCTTCACAGAAGGGGGGAGTTGACCGAGAATACCATTTATTTTAATAGCAAAGAGAGTGACACTCAGGACACTGCCCTGTGGAACACCCTCTTCTTGTTCATAAAACCTAGATAAAATTCCACCAATTCGGACTTGAAATAGACGAATAGCTAGAAAGTTTTTAATAAAAATAGGAAGATTCCCTCGAAAGTCCAGATTAAAAAGGTCGCGGAGGATGCCATAACGCCATGTTCTATCATAGGCTTTCGCCATGTCGAAAAATACTGAAACCAAATGTCTGCGTTTAAGAAAAGTTGTCCGAATGTAGTGTTCAAGATGAATTAAATTATCGATAGTAGACCTACCACGTCGAAATCCACTTTGAAAAGCAGCAAGGCAATTGTTCATTTCTAAAACATGCATGAGGCGGCAATTGACCATCTTTTCAAGAAGTTTGCAAAGGCAGCTAGAAAGGGCAATAGGCCTGTAATTATTGGGATTAGTTGTATCTTTCCCTGGTTTAGGGAAAGGTATAATTATAGCTCTGCACCAAGCATTTGGAAAGCTCTGCTCAATCCATATCCTGTTAAAAAAGGATAGGAGATTATTGAGAGAGAAAGGAGAAAGGTGCTTGAGCATAGTATAAGTAATCCCATCATGGCCTGGGGCAGATAAACGACTTTCCTTCAAACATTTTATCAACTCTGAAATAATAAATGGTTCATTATAAGCATGCGAGTGATGAGAATTAAAATTAAGCCTTGTTCTTTCAGTTTGTCGTTTGTAAGTTAAAAAAGGTTCCGAGTAAGAGTCAGAGCTTGATATAGATGCTAGGGTATTTCCTATTGTGTCAGCGATGTTCTTAGGTGAAGCAATGGTTTGTCCATTTTGTTTTAAAATAGAGATATGATTTTCTGAGTACAGTCCCATACATTTTTTCACTTTATTCCAGAGTTCTTTACTTGATGTGTTGGAGTTAATGCTAGAGATGTAGTTTTTCCAGGAATCACGTTGGCTTTTACGTTTGACTTTTCTAGCTTCTGCCTTTGCTTTTTTATATGCGATATAGTTAGCATCATTAGGATACCTCCGGAATTTGCCCCATGCCTTCTGTTGCTCTTTTTTCGCCTTTTGACATTCACTGTTCCACCATGGTTTCCTATGTCTTGAATTAGAGGAAGTTTTAGGTTGGTTGGTTGTATTGGGTTTTATGGCACAAGGTCCCTTTAGGGACATGCTGCGCCAAGGCAAGGGTGAAATGAAAACATAAGGTTATTTAAAATCAGACAGCGATGAAAAGTATGATAAAAAACAAACTAAAAGAGGACAAAAATCATAAAAACACTAAGTGACAAAAAAACCATAGAAATTGGTAATAAATGGTAAAAATATAAAACAATGAATATGATGAGTGAATATGACAAACACAAGATTAAAAATAAAAGAATGCAATGTCATGATAAAGTTAAAATCAGTCAAGGGTAAAGGAAGTTTTAGGTATACTAATATCTGCAGCATTGATAATACATTGAGTGATATTGTCAAGGGCATCGTCTATGTTACCTGTGGTCATATCACTTGTAATTTTGGCAAGGTCTGTGAAAATTGGCCAATTGGCTCTGTCATAGATATAACGTTTAGTACACATATTAGAATCCCTATCAGTAGTAGTCTGTGAAATAAAGATTGGAAAATGGTCACTGCCGTGGAGGTCATTGGAAACCCAGAAGTTCCAATATGGATAAATAGATGGGGAGCAGATGGTTAGGTCTATTGCATGGAAAGTGCGTGATGGTTCATGAAAGTAAGTATGATCTCCATTATTGAGTAGGCATAAGCCATTGTCAGATATTAATTTCTCTATCACATCGCCACGTTGGTTAGAGTCATGATTACCCCATAGTTGACTGTGGGCATTAAAATCTCCCACAATGATGAAAGGAGTGGGGAGTTGAAGAAGGAGACTATCAAGGTTTGTTGGCTGAATAGGAGTGTTTGGTGGTAAGTAAATAGAGCAGATGGTAATAAGTCTGTTTATATGAACTCTGATTGCAACTGCTTGTAAGTTGGTATTTAAGTTGATTTGTGAATGAGGTAAGTTACGAGAAATAAAGAGAGCCACTCCACCAGTGGCCCTGTCACTACCTGTAAAGTCTTTTCTGTAAGTTGCATAGTTGCGTAATTTCGCTTTGTCAATAGGTCTTAAATGGGTTTCCTGGAGAGCTAGGCATAGTGGTTGATGGTCAGAGAGAATATTTCGGATTTCGTCATATTTATTGTGATAACCACGGCAGTTCCACGAGATGATATTAGACATGAAAGGAACGTTAGATATGTATATCTATGTCATTTGTTTCGGAGGTAGTAGACATGCTACTATCTCCATCGTCCAATACTTCATCCCTTTCAGGATGAAGATTTAAGGCATCCTCATCCATATGTGTTTCATCTTTTTGATTCTGTTGGTTAAGAGTATCATTTCTAGATGTCTTATTTTTCTTCTTTTTGGGTGGATTTTCGATTAGTGCAGCTGATTTAATACGTAGGGTATGTTTTTCAATATCTGATCTGATGTTTGACTTTAGAGGAGGTGTTTTAGTTGTGTTTTGAGAACATCTTTTATTAAGTGTGGGTTTAGGAGGAAGGGAATTATGATATAAGTATTGAGAGGAATTAGAAGAGGAACTTTGTGGCAATTTGGGAGGAATAGAATTCATTGACTTTGAAGGCATAGATTGTGTAGATGTAGTTGTCTTACCAGATTTATTAGCCAAGGTATCTTTTTGCTTTGGTTTGAAATTTATTTCTACAGGGAAATCTGTTTGAGTTGCAATAGTTTGATGGGTTTTATGGTTTGTTTTAGATAAAGCAGTGGCATATGAAACACCAACTATGGGTGTTCTGGATTCAACTATTTTTCTAGCTTCAGGGTAAGATATATTTTCTTTAGTGCGTATTGTTTGAATTTCTTTTTCTTTTTTCCACATTTCACAGGTTTTTGAGTATGATGGATGATCTCCCTTACAATTTACACAATGAGCGGTAGCACTACAATTGTCACTTTCATGATCAACCGTACCGCACCGACCACAGGTCAATTTGCCACGACAAGAAATTTTGGAATGTCCAAAACGTTGACATTTAAAGCAACGTATAGGGTTCGGGATGTATGGTCTAATGGAACATGATAAGTATCCAGCCTTTATGGATTTGGGTAAATTAGGTGAGCCAAAAGTAAGTATAATATGCTTTGTTGGTATTTGAATTTTATTGGTTGGTGTTTGTTCATCATTACGGAAAATTTTTATTCGTTTAACTGCTATAACATTTTGTTCCTTTAAGTTTTCTAATATTTCATCTTCATTAACATGCAGGAGGTCCGATTCAGAGATCACTCCGCGAGAAGTATTAAGAGTTCTATGTGGAGATACAGAAACAGGAATATTTGCAAAATGTGTGCATTTTTTTAAGTTTGCTGCTTGTTGGCTATTGCTAACTTCCACAAAAAGTTCACCAGATCGCAGTTTTTTATGTTTTTTGGTTGGTTGTTGGTTGGTTGTATAGGGTTTAATGGCGCAAAATCCCTTTAGGGACATGCTGCGCCAAACAAAGACATAAAGATAAAAAAACATGGGGTTAAACAAACGAAATAGAAAAGGCTATCTGGATGGGATATCCCATCCAGATATAGTCGAAAAACTATAAAAAACATTCAAAAAATTAAAGACAGGTATTTTGTAAAGGTGCTAGTATCAAGAAAGGCATCTGGATGGGGTTTCCATCCAGATTGCCAAAAAAGGAATGTCAAAGTTTAAAGAGGTCCTAAATCATAAAATAAAAGCCCGCATGTTTTAAAAAAGCAAAGAGTGCCTCATGGGGTGTTTCCCCAATGAGGTTTGTCAATAGTGGTGATGAAGTTTTAAAGTAGAGTCTATAAAGGTGCCGGAGACCCGGACAGTCCGTCAAAATATGATGAATGGTAAGATAATCAAAATGACAGTGTGGACACATGGGTGCATCCTCCCTTAATAAAAGATGCTTATGGGTCATCCTAGAGTGTCCAATTCTCAGACGAGTCAGAAGAACATCTGTTTTTCTTGGATAGTTTGGAGGCCAGGTCAAGATAATTGGTTTGATATAATGTAGTTTATTATTGATTTCTAAATTCCAATTTTCTTGCCAGTTATTATGAATAAAGTGATTTATAATTAGTTTAGTGTCTGAGAATGGTACTTTATGGTTTAAAGGGTTAAGAGCAAGCTTTGCCGCCTCATCTGCTTTTTCATTACCAGGAATACCCATGTGTCCAGGTATCCAACAAAATAAAATATTATAACCTCGTCTAGTCAATTTAATATAAAAGTCCAGGATGGTAGTGACATAAGCATGTCTTTTAAAAGATTTAAGTGCGTCAATAGAACTATTTGAGTCAGTATATATGATGAAGGATGTGTTATTATGATTAGATATGTGAACCATGGCTCTCTCTATTGCAATTAATTCAGCTGTAAATATAGACACAGAAGGATGAAGCTGATAACTTAAAGAAATATTATTACAAAAAACGCCACAGCCAACACAATTTCCACTCTTTGAGCCATCTGTATAAATGTCGATAAAATTTTTATAATCTGCACGGTGTGCAGCAAATAATTGTTGAAAAGCAGCAGCAGGTAAATTCTTTTTATCGTAATTTTTAAAAGGGTGAAGGGTTTTAATATCAGGTGGGTGCCAAGGAGGATAAATATGCAGTGGACAAGTACTCACCTCAATGTTACTCAGAGGGCTATTGTTGGTTATGCTTCTCATTCTGACTCCAAAAGACGGGACGCAAGATGGACGATTTTGACAAAGAATATCATTGTCAGAGTTTAAAATGTATGTATGAAGTGGATGACTAGGATGTGAAAGGAGACGGTAAAACAACCCCAAAGAAAGTTTTTCACGGGTATAATGTAATGAAGGTTCATTACAGTCAACATATAAGCTTAAAACAGGTGATGTACGAAATGCACCAGAGCAAACACGAAGTGCGCTATGGTGCACTGTGTCAAGTTTTTCAAGAACAGATTTTCTAGCTGAGCCATAGATCTGGCAGGCATAGTCGATCTTTGACCGGATCACAGCCCTGTATATTTTAATAAGAGAAGTACGGTCTGCTCCCCAAGAAGTGTTAGAAAGTACTTTAAGTATATTCAGTGATTTTTCACATTTCGTCCGTAAGTTTAAAATATGAGGTAAAAAAGTAAGTTTCTTGTCAAAAGTTAAACCCAAATAGCGAACACTGTCCGCAACAGGTATTTGGGTTGAACCAATAAAAATTTCAGGATCTGGATGTAGATCCCTACGTCTACAAAAATGCACACAAGAAGTTTTGTCATGAGATATAATAAAACCATTTTTATTAGTCCAATTAATAATATGAGTGATTGCAATTTGCAACTGTCTTTCAATAAAACGGATATCCTGTCCCATACACATGATACGGAAGTCATCTACATATAAATCTCCTTTCACTGAGGGAGGAAGCTGCTTAAGGATGTCATTTATTTTAATAGCAAAGAGGGTGACACTCAGGACACTTCCCTGGGGTACACCCTCCTCTTGTTCATAAAAGCTAGAAAAAGTGCCCCCAATTCGGACTTGAAAAAGTCGAATGGCAAGAAAATTTTTGATAAAAATTGGCAGATTCCCGCGGAAGTGCATGTTAAAAAGATCTCTGAGAATTCCGTATCGCCATGTTCTGTCATAGGCTTTCGCCATGTCAAAGAAAACTGACACCAAATGGTTGCGTTTGAGAAAGGCTGTTCGAATATAATGTTCAAGATGGAGTAAGTTATCGATAGTTGACCTACCACGTCGGAAACCACTTTGAAAAGCAGTTAGCATATGGTTAGTCTCTAAAACATACACGAGGCGGCAATTGACCATTTTTTCAAGTAATTTACAAAGGTTGCTAGAGAGTGCGATAGGCCTATAATTACTTGGATTGGAAGCATCTTTTCCAGGTTTAGGAAAAGGAATCACTATAGCTCTACACCACGCTCGAGGAAAAATCTGTTCCATCCAAATTCTATTATAAAAAGAAAGCAGAGCGTCAAGAGAAGGTGCAGACAAATGCTTGATCATGATATAGGTGATGCCATCGTGACCTGGGGCAGATAAGCGACTATCTTGCAAACATTTTAAAAGTTCTGACATAGTGAATGGTACATTATATGAAAAAGAATTATGAGAATTAAAATCAATCCTGGTCTTTTCAGTTCGTCTTTTGTATGATAAAAAAGGTTCTGGATATGCGTCTGATTTTGAAATAGAAGCTAGGGTAGACCCTATTGTCTCAGCTATGTTCTTAGGAGAGGTGATAGTTTGACCGTTATGTTTTAAAATAGAAATGTGATTTTCAGAGTAAATGCCCATACATTTTTTCACTTTAGCCCACAGTTCTTTACTGGAGGTATTTGAGTTTATGCTTGATACATAGTTAACCCAGGATTCACGTTGGCTTTTACGTCGCACTCTTCTAGCTTCAGCTTTTGCTTTTTTATATAATATGTAGTTATTGTTATTTGGGTATCTCCGAAAAATACCCCAAGCTTTTTGTTGTTTCTTTTTTGCCGCCTGGCAGTCACTATTCCACCATGATTTTCTGTGTTTATGAAAGGAAGAAGTTTTTGGAATGCTAGCATCAGCAGCACTGATAATACATTGAGTTATATTATCAAGTGCTTTGTCAATATCATCAGCTATCATGTTATCAGTAATATTTGCAAGAGCAGTAAAAGTTTGCCAATTAGCTCTGTCATATACATATCTTTTTGGATAGTCACTAGAATCTCCATCAGGATTAGTCAATGTAGTAAAAATAGGGAAGTGGTCACTGCCGTGCAAGTCGTCTGAAACCCAGAAGTTCCATAACGGATAAAGTGATGGGGAGCAAATGGAAAGGTCTATGGCATGGAAAGTACGGCTCGGTTCATGAAAATAAGTATAATCACCATTATTAAGTAGGCATAAGCCATTGTCAGAAATTAATTTCTCTATTATATCTCCACGTCGGTTATTATCAGAGTTACCCCACAGTTGGCTATGGGCATTAAAATCTCCTACCATAATTAAAGGCATGGAGAGTTGGAGAAGAAGAGAATCCAGATCTGCTGGTTGAATATTTTGATTTGGAGGTAAATAAATGGTGCATATTGTTATGAGTTGTTTAATATGGTTTATGTTTTTTGGCTCACCAACCAATCCTTGGATAGACTTATGAATTAGGAAGGGAGAGGTATGGTCAAAATTCCCCTCTAAACGTTTTACAACAAAAAACCTTTCAGATATATTCATGGAATGTGTTTGGGGACTGTCAACTAGAGCAGATTCTACTCTGTCAGCCCAAGACGTGGTTGTTACCGAAGTACTCAAAAAATCACTTTTTCCTTTATTAGCTTGTGGGGCCTCCACATCGCATGTTTTAATCCCTAAATTTGTAGCCATAATTGAGAGAGAAAAATATAAAACGCCAGGCATCGGGCCTGGTCACCGACCCTTCTTCTTACCGTTACGTCTGGTGCAGGTCTCAAAAGGGTGAAAACTATTTTCAACAGACCCCCCACGTTTTTCGAACATTGGGTTAAACTCGATAGCATCTCCGAAGCTCCGGTTCTTTTCCAAGGAGAATGGGTAGCCGTAGGTAAGCCTTTACAGCTCTGTCCAACCTACAGCCGGCCCTTACATCGAAAGGCACCAGTCTTCCGGTGTTACTCCTAACAATCACCATGCAAGCATGGCGCCCCCCGTACTTGGAACCAGAGCTCAGAGATGCCCTGCACCCTGGGACTCGATATCAACCTAAAAAGGAAGAGACGAGTCGATGAGGTTAAAAGAAACCTCAACACCCAGGGTGTCTCACGTGAATAAAAAAAACCACTATTGTATAAAAAGTAATGTACGAGGGAGCTTAAAAAATGGTGTTTTTTTTGTCTTTAAACATTTTTAATTTTTTTTTTCTTTTTTTTTTTTTCAAACAAAAGATTGATAACAAAGTTAGTAGAACAAAGAATAATGACAACAGATTAATTAGCATAAATATCAAACAAGAACTAGAACAAAGAGGGATAACAAACTGAAAAGAGAAGATTAAAAAGTGTGAAACAAAGAAAAAAGGATAGACAACTAAAAAGGAGAAGAAAAAAGGAAAGGAGAAAGATCGCTCGGGAACCCGGGGTCGCGAAACCCGTAAATACCTAAAGAAGGTATTCCCCTGGGGGACAGTTTTAGTAGAGAATAACAGATCAGGTTCAGATATAACACCACGACTTGTATTTAGAATTTTATGTACTTGTACAGAAACGGAAAAGGTGCCTATTGTAGAGCAATTAGAAAGAATTTGTGACTGTTTAGCTGTAGAAACCTCAACTAGTAGATCCCCAGATTGCAGTTTTTTGATAGAATGGCCATCCCCCAGCACTGACTGGAATGTTTTTGCAATAAGAAATGGTGAAGTCTTTTTAAATGAATTATCAGATAGGCTATCAGTACGTTTAATGATGAAAAAACGAGTGAATGATAGAGTCTGTGCAGTTTGTTGCTCTCCACTAGGGAGAGAAGTAGAAGGAAAAATGTGATTCCATCCATATTTAAAAGTAATAAAATTCAGACCCCGGCCGCACCACCCTCTCCCGAGCCCTACAAGGGGATGCACATTCGTGCACCAGTGCTAACCAGGGCCCATACGGTCACAAGACAACCCTATGTCAGTCTCCACCCTTAACGAGATGACTAGTAGTTGCTCGATCACTTGATCCCTAGAGCCAGTGACAAAAAGTCAGCTGACCAGCCGATTGATGCATACGGGACCAAATGCACCTCCCGTCTACCTGAAGGAGAGGCCAAAGTAGTGTGTTGGTTTCCCTCAACTACCAGGATCCCCCTTTCCAGGGACACGGGTCGCCACGCACGGCCAACACGTGGGTGGTTTACAATTCTCCATGAGTCGATATGCAGGATGATATCGGTTCATACAGAATTGCCCTCACCTCCGAAGAGGAAACCACAACGAGAGTGAAACAAAGAGGAAAGGAAGAGGAGAGGAGTAGAGGAAAAGGAAAGGAGAAAGATCACTCAGGTGCCCCGGGGTTGTGAAGCCCGTGAATACCTAAAGTAGGTATCCCCCTGGGGGACAAATGACAGTGTGGACACATGGGTGCATCTTCCCTTAATAAAAGATGTTTATGAGTCATCCTAGAGTGTCCAATTCTCAGACGAGTCAGAAGAACATCTGTTTTTCTTGGATAGTTCGGAGGCCAGGTCAAGATAATTGGTTTGATATAATGTAGTTTATTATTGATTTCTAAATTCCAACTTTCTTGCCAGTTATTATGAATAAAGTGGTTTATAATCAGTTTAGCGTCTGAGAATGGTACTTTATGGTATAATGGATTAAGAGCAAGTTTTGCCGCCTCATCTGCTTTTTCATTACCAGGGATACCCATGTGTCCAGGTATCCAGCAAAATAAAATATTGTAACCTCCTCTAGTCAATTTAATATAAAAATCCAGGATGGCAGTGACATAAGTATGTCTTTTAAAAGATTTAAGTGCGTCAATAGAACTATTTGAGTCAGTATATATGATGAAGGATGTGTTACGATGATTAGATATGTGTACCATGGCTCTCTCTATTGCGATTAATTCAGCTGTAAATATAGAAACAGAGGGAGGAAGCTGATAACTCAATGAAACATTATTATAAAAAACGCCACAACCAACTTTATTTCCACTCTTAGAGCCATCCGTATAAATATCGGTAAGGTAAGTAAATAGAGCAGATGGTAATAAGTCTGTTTATATGAACTCTGATTGCAACTGCTTGTAAGTTGGTATATAAGTTGATTTGTCAATGGGGTAAATTGCGAGAAATAAAGAGAGCTACTCCACCAGTGGCCCTGTCACTACCTGTAAAGTCTTTTCTGTAAGTTGCATAATTGCGTAATTTCGCTTTGTCAATAGGTCATAAATGGGTTTCCTGGAGAGCTAGGCATAGTGGTTGATGGTCAGAGAGGATATTACGGATTTCGTCATGTTTATTGTGATAACCACGGCAGTTCCAAGAGATGATATTAGACATGAAAGGAGTGTTAGATATGTATATCTATGTCATTTGTTTCGGAGGTAGTAGACATGCTACTATCTCCATCGTCCAATACTCATCCCTTTCAGGATGAAGATTTAAGGCATCATCATCCATATGTGTTTCAACTTTTTGATTCTGTTGTTGATGGGTTTCCTTTCTAGATGTCTTATTTTTTTTTCTTTTTGGGTGGATTTTCAATTGGTGCAGCTGATTTAATACGTAGGGTATGTTTTTCAATATCAGACCTAATGTTTTACTTTAGAGATGGTGTTTTAGTTATGTTTTGAGAACATCTTTTATTAAGTGTGGGTTTAGGAGTAAGGGATTTAGGATATAAGGACTGAGGGGAATTAGAAGAGGTACTTTGTGGCAATTTGGGAGAAATTGAATTTATTGACTTTGAAGGCATAGATTGTGTAGATGTAGTTGTCTTACCAGATTTATTAGCTAAGGTATCTTTTTGCTTAGGTTGGGAATTTATTTCTGCGGAGAAGTCTGAGTTGCAATAGTTTGAAGGGTTTTACGGTTTGTTTTAGATACAGCAGTGGCATATTAGACACCAACTATGTGTTTTCTGGATTCAACTATTTTTCTAGCTTTAGGGTAGGATATATTTTCTTTTGTGCGTATTGTCTGTATTTCTTTTTTTTTTCCACATTTCACAAGCTTGAGTATGACGGATGATCTTTTTTACAATTTACACAGTGAGCAGCAGCACTACAGTTGTCACTTTCATGATCAACTGTACCGCACCGACCACAGGTCAATTTACCACGACAAGAAATTTTGGAATGCCCAAAACGTTGACATTTAAAGCAACGTATAGGGTTTGGAATGTATGGTCTAATGGAACATGATAAATATCCAGCCTTTATGGATTTGGGTAAATTAGGTGAGCCAAAAGTAAGTATAATATGCTTCGTGGGTATTTGTATTTTATTGGTTGGTGTTTGTTCATTACGGAAAATTTTTATTCGTTTAACTGCTATAACATTTTGATCCTTTAAGTTTTATAATATTTCATCTTCATGAACATGCAGGAGGTCCGATTCAGAGATCACTCCGCGAGAAGTATTAAGTATTCTATGTGGAGAAATAGTAACAGGGATATTTGCAAAATGAGTGCACTTTTTAAGATTTAGTGCTTGTTGACTATTGTTCACTTCCACAAGAAGTTCACCAGATAGTAATTTCCTTATATTCTTCGTTTCACCAACAAATCCTTGGATAGATTTATATATTAGAAAGGGAGAAGTATGATCAAAGCTTCCCTCTACACGTTTAACAATAAAAAACTTTTCAGATGGAGGCAAAGAATTACTTTTAAGGCTGTCAGCTGTGTTAACTTCTAAATTAGAAGCAGATTCTACTCTGTCAGCCCATGATGTGATCGTTAAGGCAGAGCTCAAAATATCACTTTTTGCTTTATTAGCTTGTGGGGCCACCACATCGCATGTTTTATTCCCTAAATTTGTAGCTATATTTGAGATGTAAGATTGTAAATCGCCAGGCATCGGGCCTGGTCACCGACCCTTCTTCTTACCGTTACGTCTGGTGCAGGTCTCAAAAGGGCGAAAACTATTTTCAACAGACCCCCACGTTTTTCGAACATTGGGTTAAACTCGATAGCATCTCCGAAGCTCCGGTTCTTTTCCAGGGAGAATGGGTAGCCGTAGGTAAGCCTTTATAGCTCTGTCCAACCTACAGCCGGCCCTTACGTCGAAAGGATCCAGTAGCCTGGTAGCAATAGCCCCTCCTAACTAACACCATGCAAGCATGGCGCCCCCCGTACTTGGAACCTGAGTTCAGAGATGCCCTGCACCCTGGGACTCGATATCAACCTAAAGAGGAAGAGACGAGTCGATGAGGTTAAAAGAAACCTCAACACCCAGGGTGTTTCACGTGAATAAAAAAAACACTATTGCCTATATAGAAGTTATATCAGAGGGAACTTAAAAAATGGTGTCTTTGTCTTTTGTCATTTTTAATTTTTTTTCTTTTTTTTTCCTTAAACAAGAGAACAGCAACAAAGTTATTAGAACCAAGAACTATGAACAAAATTTAGTCTAAAAACCCCAAACAATAACAAAGAGTAAGAAAACAAGCAAGAACTAAGAATTAGTAAAAATAACTAGAACAGACAAGAATAACAAACTGAAAAGAGAAGATTAAAAAGTGTGAAACAAAGAGAAAAGGATAGACAACTAAAATAGAGAAGAAAAAAGGAAAGGTTGGTTGGTTGATTGGAGTTTAATGGCACAAAGTCCCATTAGGGACATGCTGCGCCAAACAAGGATGAAAAGATTAAAAAGTGAAAATAAAGAGTGCGATTGTATAACAAAGATAAAAAAGCTATCTGGATGGGTACTCCATCCAGATATGGTCAAAGATGTGAAGAACGACAGTGAAGAGTACAAACCAGCAAAGCACAAAAAGTAATTCTCATAAAAAGTAGGTATCTGGATGGGAATTCCATCCAGAATGTCAACTTATGAAAACAGGTAAGATCAAAATTTCAAAATAAAATCCGGAGTGTTTTAAAAAAGTAAAAAGTGCCCCATGGGGTGTTTCCGCAATGAGGTTTGTCAAAGTGGGTGATGAAGTATTAAAATATATCCTGTACAAGTGCCGGAGTCCCGGGCAGTCCGTTAAGATATGATGGATGGTCAGAGTATCAAAATGACAATGAGGACACATGGGTGCATCCTCCCTGAATAACAAATGTTTATGAGTGATCCTAGAATGTCCAATTCTCAGACGAGTAAGAAGAACGTCAATTTTCCTTGGATAAATCGCAGGCCAGGTCACAACTGTAGGTTTAATATGATGCAACTTATTATTGTATTCTAAATTCCAGCTTTCTTGCCATTTATTATGAATAAAATGTTTTATAATTAGTTTAATATCTGAGAAAGGTATTTTATGATGTAATGGATTACGAGCAGATTTTGCCGCCTCATCAGCTTTTTCATTACCAGGGATGCCCATGTGTCCAGGTACCCAGCAAAATAAAATATTATAACCACGTCTTGTCAAGTTAGTATAAAAATCTAGGATAGCTGAGACATAAGAGTGTTTTTTAAAAGATTTTAAAGCATCAATAGCACTATTTGAGTCAGTATAGATGATGAAAGAAGTGATATGATGATGAGAGATGTGAACCATGGCCCTCTCTATTGCAATTAATTCGGCTGTAAAAACGGAGATAGAAGGATGAAGCCGATAACTAAGGGTAACACCATCACAATAAACTCCACAACCAACAATATTACCATTCTTAGAACCATCTGTATATATGTCCATGTGATTACTAAAATTAGCACGGTGTGCGGCAAATAATTGTTTAAAAGCAATAGCGGCTAAATTCTTTCTCTCATAACCTTTAAAAGGATGGAGAGTTGTAATAACAGGCGGGTTCCCAAGGGGGATACATATGCAATGGACAGGTGCTCACCTCAACATTATTCAAAGGGCTATTGTTGATTATACTTCTCATTCTTATACTAAAAGAGGGGATGCAGGATGGGCGATGCTGATAAAGAATATCATTGTCTGTGCTTAAAATATATGTATGAAGAGGATGACCAGGATATGAAAGGACACGGTAAAACAACTCCAATGAAAGTTTTTCACGAGTATAGTGTAATGAGGATTCATTACAGTCAACATATAAGCTTACAACTGGAGAGGTACGAAATGCACCAGAGCACACACGAAGTGCGCTATGGTGCACAGTGTCAAGTTTCTTAAGAACAGACTTGCAAGCGGAACCGTAGACCTGGCAGGCATAGTCAATTTTTGCACGGATCACAGAACGATAGATCTTAAGAAGAGAATCACGGTCCGCTCCCCAAGAAGTATTAGAAAGGAATTTAAGTAAATTGAGGGATTTTTCGCATTTCGTTCTTAAATGTAAAATATGGGGTAAAAAGGTAAGTTTCTTGTCAAAAAATAGACCAAGATAACGAACATTGTCCACAACAGGGATTTGAGTAGAACCAATAAAAATTTCAGGGTCTGGATGCAGATCCCTACGTCTACAAAAATGCACACAAGAAGTTTTGTCTTGAGAAATTATAAAACCATTTTTATTAGTCCAAATGAGAATACGATTGATAGCTATTTGCAATTGTCTTTCAATAAAACGAATATCCTGTCCGATACACATAATTCTAAAGTCATCAACGTATAAATCTCCTTTCACTGAAGGAGGAAGTTGGCTGAGAATGTCATTTATTTTAATAGCAAAGAGGGTGACACTCAGGACACTGCCCTGGGGTACACCCTCTTCTTGTACATAGAAACTAGAAAGAATTCCGCCGATGCGAACTTGGAAAAGTCGCACAGCAAGAAAGTTTTCAATAAAAATTGGGAGGTTCCCGCGAAAGTTCAAGTTAAAAAGGTCACGAAGGATCCCATAGCGCCATGTTCTGTCATAGGCTTTCGCCATGTCAAAAAATACTGAGACCAAATGGCTGCGTTTAAGAAAAGCTGTCCTAATGTAATGTTCAAGATGTATTAAATTATCGATAGTTGATCTACCACGTCGAAATCCACTTTGAAATGCAGCAAGGCAATTGTTAGTTTCTAAAACATGAACGAGGCGGCAATTAACCATTTTTTCAAGTAATTTGCAAAGGCTGCTAGAAAGTGCGATAGGTCTGTAATTATTAGGGTTCGTAGCATCTTTTCCTGGTTTAGGAAAAGGAATAACAATAGATCTACACCAAGCACGAGGAAAACTGTGTTCCATCCAGATTCGATTGAAGAATGAAAGGAGGTTTTCAAGAGAGAGAGCAGATAGATGCTTGATCATGATGTAGGTGATGCCATCATGACCAGGGGCAGATAATTGACTGTCTTTCAAACAGTTTTTTAGCTCAGAGATAATAAAAGGATGATTATATGAAAATGAATTATGGGTATTAAAATTAATCCTGGCTGTTTCAGTTTGTCTTTTGTAACTTAAAAAAGGTTCCGGATATGCATCTGATTTCGATATTGCAGCTAGGGTAGACCCTATTGTCTCGGCAATGTTCTTAAGAGATGTGATAGTATGACCATTGTGTTTTAAAATAGAAATATGATTTTCTGAATAAATGCCCATACATTTTTTTACTTTTGCCCAGAGCTCTTTACTTGATGTATTTGAGTTAATGCTAGAGACATAATGAATCCATGAATCACGCTGGCTCTTTCGTCGCACTTTTCTAGCCTCAGCCTTTGCTTTTTTAAATGCAATATAGTTATTATTGCTAGGATATCTACGAAATATGCCCCAAGCTTTTTGTTGTTTTTTCTTTGCCATTTGGCAGTCGTTATTCCACCATGGTTTTCTGTGTTTGTGTGTAGTAGAAGTTTTTGGAATGGTAGCATCAGCAGCACTGATAATACAATCAGTTATATTATCAAGTGCTTTGTCAATATCACCCACTATCATGCTGTTTGTTATATTTGCAAGCATAGTAAATGCTGGCCAGTTGGCTCTGTCATATATGTATCTTTTGGGGTAGTTATTAGAATCTCCATCTGGAGTAGTCAATGAAATAAAAGTAGGAAAGTGGTCACTGCCGTGCAGGTCATTTGAGACCCAGAAGTTCCATAAAGGATAGAGTGAAGGGGAGCAGATTGTTAGATCTATTGCATGAAAAGTTCGGGTTGGCTCGTGAAAATATGTGTAGTCACCATTATTTAACAGGCATAGCCCATTGTCAGAAATTAGTTTCTCTATTGTATCACCACGTGCATTATTGTCGGAGTTACCCCATAATTGGCTATGGGCGTTAAAGTCCCCAATGATAATGAGGGGCGTGGGGAGTTGGGAAAGAAGATCATCAAGGTGTGCTGAGTTAATGGTGTGGTTAGGTGGCAGATATATGGTACAGATTGTAATGAGACGTTTAATGTGTACTCTGATTGCTACAGCTTGTAAATTTGTGTTTAATTGTATATGAGAGTGGGGTAAGCTGCGAGAGATGAAAAGAGCCACCCCACCGGTGGCCCTATTACTACTAGTAAAGTCTTTTCTATAAGTAACATAGTTGCGTAATTTTGCTTTGTCATTAGGTTTTAAATGTGTTTCCTGGAGAGCAAGGCATAGAGGTTGATGGTCAGAGAGAATGTTGCGGATTTCGTCATGTTTATTGTGATAACCACGGCAGTTCCAAGAGATAATATTAGTCATGAATGAGAATGTTAGATAAATGTATCAATGTCATTATGTTCGGAGGTGGTAGACATGCTACTATCTCCATCGTCTAAAGCTTCATCCCGCTCAGGATGAAGGTGTAGAGCATCATCATCCATATGAGTTTCATCTATTTTATTTTTCTGTTTTTGGTTTGTTTCACTTTTAGGTGTTAGTTTTTTTCTTTTTCGTTTGTTTTCAGGAGCTTCGGATCTATGGTTTGGTTTCAAAGGTGTCGATCTAGTTATATTTTGAGGGAGTGGAATTTGGGAAAGTTTAGAGTAAACTGATTTTGGAGAGACAGTTTGGTCAGGCACAGATTCTTCGAAGACAATATTTTCATCATCATCCGAGTCACTGCAGCACAACTCGGCATCCATAACCTCATCCGCGTAATGCTTCAGCTGTTTGGGATCTTTAATGTTTTTTATAACTGAACTGATGCCCGATTTTTGCCTCCCCTTCCCCACAGTCTTCCACTGCAGAGAGACTGGAGTTGAGTTTTTCTTTTTTGTCGTTTGTATTGGAGGTTTTTTTAGATTCTGTTTTTTGGTGATATCAGGTTTCTGTGGTATGGTGGTATTCGTGGCAGCTTTTGTTTTAGTTTGGGATATAGATGAATTACTAGATAAAGCTGTTAATTTCTGATGTTTCTTCTCTATGTCATTTATTTTTGCCGGTTCAGAGGATGGTGTGTTGGTTGATTGTGTTACGGTAGATTTATCGTGTGGATATGAGACATCAGTTTGTGTAGCCATGTGTCTTATGGCTGTTGATTGCTTCTTGATTAAGCTGGAGTAGGTAATTCCAACAGATGGGGTTCTATTTTCAACTTGTTTACGGGCATCAGGATAAGATAAATTCTGAGTAATTTTTATAGTGACTATTTCTTTTTCACGGTTAAAGTTAGGGCATTTACGGGAATAAGCAGTATGATTTCCTTTACAGTTGACGCAGCATTCGGATTTTTCACATGAGGTGTTGTCATGGCCGACCTCTGCACAACGTGCACAGGTGAGAGATCCACGACAGTTTGTTTTAGTATGACCGTAACGCTGACATTTAAAACAGCGGGTGGGATTTGGTATATAGGGGCTGACTTTACAGTTTAGATATCCTGCTTTAATTCTAGGTGGTAAAGTAGTGCTATTGAAGGTTAGAATAATATGTTTAGTGGGAAATATCTGTTCGTTTTTACGGATGGTGATACGGCGTACATCTATTACATTTTGGTCTTTTAAATTTTCTAAAAGTTCATCTTTGGTGGAGTATAAAAGATCAGGTTCTGATATTACTCCGCGGCTTGTATTTAAAGTCCTATGTGCTTGTACGGAAACAGAAAAAGTGCCAATTGTAGTGCAATTAGAGAGATATTGTGATTGTTTGGTTGTAGATACTTCAACCAGCAAATTGCCAGATTGTAATTTTTTGAGAGAATGACCGTCTCCCAAGACAGACTGAAAAGTTTTAGCTATAAGAAATGGTGAGGTTTTTTTAAAGGAGCAATCTGAATGACTATCAGTACGTTTCACTATGAAAAAGCGAGTAAATGAAAAAGACAGTACAGTTTGTTGCTCTCCACTAGGGAGAGAAGTAGAAGGAAAAGAAGTGATTCCATCCATATTAGAAAAAATAAAATTCAGACCCCGGCCGCACCACCCTCTCCCGAGCCCTACAAGGGGATGCACATTCGTGCACCAGTGCTAACCAGGGCCCATACGGTCACAAGACAACCCTATGTCAGTCTCCACCCTTAACGAGATGACTAGTAGTTGCTCGATCACTTGATCCCTAAAGCCAGTGACAAAAGCCAGCTGACCAGCCGATTGATGCATACGGGACCAAATGCACCTCCCGTCTACCTGAAGCAGAGGCCAAAGTAGTGTGTTGGTTTCCCTCAACTACCAGGATCCCCCTTTCCAGGGACACGGGTCGCCACGCACGGCCAACACGTGGGTGGTTTACAATTCTCCATGAGTCGATACACAGGATGATATCGGCCCATACAGAATTGCTCTCACCTCCGAAGAGGAAACCACAACGAGAGTGAAACAAAGAGGAAAGGAAGAGCAGAGAAGTAAGAGGAAAAGGAAAGGAGAAAGATCACTCAGGTGCCCCGGGGTTGTGAAGCCCGTGAATACCTAAAGAAGGTATCCCCCTGGGGGGGCTCTCCACTTGGGAGAGAGTGCCAAGAACAAGGTAGGCGTAAAATAAAGTTAAAACTTAAAGAGTGAATACCACATTAAAAACCTCTCGTGCATATGAATTAAATAGAGAATGAAAATGCTGCAAATTATATGGTGTATATAAATGTTATACTTGATAGACAGGGTTACACAAAATAGCTCATAAAATGTTACTGAATATGACAGTAATTAACTTAAAAGGTGGAAGTTATGCATTTTTACGTTCAACTGCTTTCAGTTTACTAAGAAATGTTTGTAGAATATAGATAAAATGATACACAGGGTCACGCAAAGGATTAGCAACATGATCATCCAGATATGATAATTTCTGGAAATGTGATTTAAGTAGATATAAGAATATGTTTGTTTGAACTAAATTTTATCTAAATACTGGCGTGTAGTAAAAATATTGGATAAATTACAGGGTGAACGAAAGTATTGAATTATTTTCCATCTATTAGAATAAAGTGCTGCAAGAGAAATTTCAGCGAATTAGGTATTTTTTTGCTAAAATAAATTTCCCCATTACTTTGTGCATGTATCTATATATACACACACACATTATATATATCAACCGACGGATCAAATACTACAAAAGTCTGTTCAAAAGTACTTCAAGACATATTTGGCTATGGACAGTAGCATCTTATTTCCCTAAATAACAATATTTTGAAATGCATATGCATTTATACTATATTTTAAAATGCATATTTCACAAAATATTTTTTGCATCACTGTTTTGTTTATTCTGAATATAATTATTATATAAGATTATTATATAAGATAATATGGGTATTATTATATAAGATAATGTTATAATAATGATACTATAATATCTTATGTTATTATATAAGATATTATAGTAACTTTTCATAGATTTAGCAACATCTGTATTTTTTAATACAGTGAAACTTAAAGTATATGCAGAAGAGGATTAAAATTAGTATTTTTTTATTTATAACAATAAAAGCAAATAAATAGTAGTTTTCATTGTTTCATTGCATTAATAATAATTTTTGTATCATTCTAATTTTCAATAAAGTAATTCAATAAAATATTACTTTACCTTTAGCGTGATGTAAATAAATAAACATGATAATAAGCTTGTAAGTGTGTATCCGCAAGTGTTATTTCTTCAATCTACATTTTACTGTTTACTTTCAAAATTTCAGTTCAATTCAATGATTTATGTTAAACTTATTGAGAAAACTACCAACATATGAAAAATAATGAAAATATCTAAAATAATTTTTTACAATGTTTCTTTGTATAATAATTTAAAAATGATTATGAAAGTGTATACAGAATAATGTTTTTAGGATAGACATGCGAAGTATTTAAGCAGAATTTTCAGTTTTTTTGTTATATAAAAGCTTTAAGACGGAAACAGGAAAAGGAAAGCTTTATTTACTGACAAAACTGGATAAAATATTGTTTTTTTGCAGGGAAAAAATACTTTTGTTTATTTCTCTTATTTACCACATACCGGGTGTCCAGTAAATGACTGACCCATTTTAAAATTAAATAATAAAAAAACGGTTTGAGATAAAAATGCGCGGTTTGCGGTACTGTTATTAGAATATCAATAAATTTTCAATACGCACTTCCTTCAAATAGTTCTAATTTCGGCCAAAAGATAGCGCTGGCGGCATCAGACTGCAGAAATATCACCTGTTTTCTTGATCTCAAGCTGATGATCTTTCCGGCTCATTTTCCCGAGTCGAATCCGAGTCGAAATGTTGAATAGACTCTCCACTCAACTACAGAAATAGGATTTGTTGATTGAAACGAGATTAAAAATAACATTTAAGATTGAACTAGGCCTATTGTAACAACCTTTGTCTATTGTAACCTCCTCAGACAAATATCACGGGAAACTATAAAAACTAGTTTAAAATTACTGTAAAACATCTCCAACAGTGTATCAATTTATAAATAAATATTTATGACAAGAAAACATTTATTAAAGAAGCGTTCTAGAAAAATTTAAATTAATTTAAAAGACGTTCTTTAGTGTTTCAAAATTATCTTCGGAATATGTTATTTTAACCGCTTAACTGATACGCTTTTTTACGTACAATGAAATCAAAATATGGGATAAACGCCACTTCTTTAAAGCTAAAATAATCGTAATATTTAATTTAAATATTTCTTCTATTAAATAGTAGGAAATTGCATTTAAAATTTTTAGTAGTGTCAGAAAGCTTTAAGTGATGGAAGAAGCAAACTATAATTGCCGGTATGTTGTACGGGCAAACCAGTTAAAATTTTAAAACAATGGTATGCAAATAGCGCTGCCAAGTCTCCTGTCTAAGAAAACTTATAAATTGGCACATTAAAATTTTCTAAATCTTACTATAAAGGAATTCGTCTGCAATAAATCCTGTTTTAGACATAAAAATTTATTGATCACGAAGTAGAAAGAAACATACAAAACTACCTGCTAAGGCGAAAACCTGCCTAAAACAAAATATTTTTTCCGAAAACCGAATGCATCCCTACTTTATATTCATATTTTGTCATTTAACGTATACAAAAATTTTATTACGAAAACCGTGAGAGATTTTAAGATGTCTTTTGTACACACCTCGCCTCCCCCCACCCACCCACGGCAGGACACGTATCTACGCTAAAATGTACGGATATTTAAAAAGAAAAAAGGAAGACGTATCTTTTTTTATAGCCTGTAAGTCTTCCCTCTTCCAAACTTTATTACAAAAAGCATCATAGAACCTGAAATATATTTTTGCCCCCCCCCATATAGAGGGAAATATGTAATCTCGTTCTTTTCCCCCGGTATGAGGAAAAGAACCAAAAAAAAAATTCTGAAAATATCTCCTGTATCTGATTTGAAATAAGAAATATTATTAAAAATACGATTTTTTTTTATTTTTTAAATTATGTATAAAAAGATACCAATGTTCAATTTATTTTTCCAATATTTATAAAATTGAACTAAAATAAGTAGACATTCAGTTTTATCTAAAATATCTATGGCCTCACCAGTGGGCGATAGTTTCTGACGTCTCAACTGGCGTTTACATCAGCATTGTAATAACCTCTTCTATTTACAGTTTAGATGACACAAATACCTCAAAATTTAAACTTGATATTGTGCTAAGAGCATCAATTTGATGTTTATTGCTTTTTTACTGTTATTCGGTATTGCATTACACAAATATAGCTTCAAAATTTGTAATCTAGGCTTTTAAAACCGATTCGTATTTCAACCATCGAATCCAACAGGAGAAAAAAGTAGAATCGGGAAAAAGTAAATGAAAGAAAAGACCGGGACAGTGGATACTGCATTGGCTTCTGAAATATTTTCAACAGCTTTTGTTTCACGCAATATTAAAAAAAAAACTAGAAGAAAAAGAAACGAAACTTTATTTCAGTAAAAAGTTTCCGTAAAAATGTTTTGCCATAAAATTGCCTATAGATATTTTAGTTTGGTTCGGTTTATTTAATGTCGGCCGATTAAGTACACGTGGGATATAGGTCAGAATGATGAGGCGATGGTCAGGGTATGCCCTGCGTGGGTGTCTCTGTAAGGGCACCTAACCCGTATTTACACAAGAAAATCCAAGGTTCGAAAAAACCACGGAAAATTCCGAACGGTTATGCCGACAGACGCGATTGGGTTCGAACCCAGCACTGCCGTCTACCAGTTGAAACGTCAGAATCTATCACCCACTGGTGGGGCCATAGATATTTTAGATAAAACTGAATGTCTACTTATTTTAGTTCAATTTTATAAATATTAATATTGAAAAATAAATTGAACATTGGTTTTTTTATACATAATTTAAAAAAGATAATAAATCATATTTAAATAAATATATTTCTATATATACGTAAATAGAGTATCAGTTAAGCGGTTAAAATGACATATTCCGAAGAGAATTTTGAAACACTAAAGGACATCCTTTAAATTAATTTAAATTTTTCTAGAATTATTACAAATATTTCTAGGATTCTTTAACAAACGTTTGCTGGTCATAAATATTTATTCATAGATTGACACATCTTTAGAGATGTTTTACAGTAATTTTAAACTAGTTTTTGTAGTTTCCCGTGATATTTGTCTGAGGAGGCTACAATAGACATAAATTGTTACAATAGACCCCGTTCAATCTTAAATGTTATTTTAAATCTCGTTCCAATCAACAAACCCTATTTCTGCAGTTGAGTGGAGAGTCGATTCAACATTTCGACTCAGATTCAACTCGGGAAAATGAGCCGGAAAGATCATCAGCTTGAGAAGAAGAAAACAGGCGGTATTTCTGTAGTCTGATGCCGCCAGCGCCATCTTTTGGCCGAAATTAGAACTATTTGAAGGGAGTGCGTATTCAAAATTTATTGATATTCTAATAACAATACCGCAAACCGCGCATTTTTATCTCAAACCGTTTTTTTGTTATTTAATTTTAAAATGGGTCAGTCATTTACTGGACACTCGGTATGTCTTTTATTGCATATGACGGTAAAATTATGGTATAAGTGGTTAGTTGGTTGGTTGTATAGGATTTTTTGGCGCAAGATCCCCATTGGGACATGCTGCGCCAAGGCAATGTAGAAATAAAGAAGTAAGTTAATAAAAACAATGTAATTAAATAAAAACACTAATAATATATATAGTAAAACTAATTAAAAGCGCCCAAGTTTGGTTGTATGAATTTTAGTGGCACAAAATCCATTGAGGGACATGCTGCGCCAAAACAAAGTTGGTTGGTTGTATAGATTTTTATGGGGCAAGTTCCCTTTAGGGACATGCTGCGCCAAGAATAAAATTAAGTTGAAAACAAAAATAAAAGTAATGTAAACTTAAAAAAATGTAAAATGTAAAAGTCACTTTAAAAGAATATCATAGACATGAGTAAAAAGGTAAAAGCAAAATGATGATATATGAAACTGTAATACAATTATAACCAGTCAATAAGATAGGATAAAATTAAATAGAAAGCATAAAAAGATAGTTACAATCATACGAACAGTAAAGTAGTGATACATGACAAGAAATAGTTAAACGTAAAAACAATGACGACAACATTTAAAAAGCACAGAAATTAAAAAGGTAAGTGGTAATATCAGTCGGGCACATACTCTTCATAAACAATGTTTCCTTCGTCTTCACGTGACTCATATGATTCTTCCACAGCCTCTTCCAAGTAGTTGTTAAGCTTTTTGGGATTTTTCAAACAAGCAACAGATGGGTCATGATTTGATTTTCGCTGCTTTTTGTTACAGTTTGCCATTGGTGAGAATTACGAAGCGCATTATTTTCTTTTGTCTTTTGGTTCGGTTTAACGGCTTGAGCTGAATTGGTCTTTTGGTGGTTAGAAGCAGAATGATCAACGGTTTTTTTTAATGGGTGTAATTGCTTTAAGCTTTTGAATAGCATTAAGTTTCTGGCAATTTGATGCAGAGAGATTAGGATTTTTTTAGATGTAGATGCAAATGTATTAGTTCTTATCTGGTGTTCAGTGGACTTTTTCGGTTTTTGTGGCTAAATAGGTTGATGGACTATTGCAACAGGCTCTGAAGATGGTAACAAATGCTCTAATTTAGGGCTAGCAGAACATTTAGTATGGTAACTGACATTTCGTGTTTGTTTCTTTGGGGTACTAGGTGGATTAGGTGATTCTGTCTGGGTGCTTATATGTCTTACAGATTTTGATTGCTGCTTGAGTAAACTAGAATAAGAAAGACCTATAGATGGGGTTCTGGTTTCAACAAGTTTTCGAGCTTCTGGGTATGAAAGATTTTGACTGGTTTTTACTGCAAGAATTTGACAGGCCAAATTGGACAGGAGCGAGATTATGACGCATGATTACCTTTGCAATTCGCACAGCGTTCTGGTTTTTCACACAATTTACCATCATGGCCGACTTCTGCACAACGAGGACAGGTAACATTGCCACGACACTGGTCATTGGTATTGGTATGACAAGAACGCTGGCATTTGAAACATCGCAAAGGGTTAGGAATATAAGACCGGACTGGATAGCTTAGGTATCCAGCTTTAATTCTAGATTGTAAATTATGGCTATTGAAGGTTAGTATTATGTGTTTTGTCCGAATAACTTGTCCATTCTTTCGGTTGGTTGGTTGTATAAGTTTTAATGGCGCAAAATCCCTTGTGGGACATGCTGCGCCAAACCAAAGACAAAAATGCAAAAGTAAAGAAGAAAAAGCACCAAAATATCTGGATGGGGGTTCCCATCCAGATACAGTCAAGCAAATAAATAAAAGTAGAATTTAAATAGCTAAAACATTAGATATGGATGTAAAAGTAGGCAAATAGAAAATGCACTCTGAATGGAGTCCCATCCAGATGTTGTTCAGGATGCCAAAGTCATAGAAATTAAAAAATTATATTTCAAAGTAAAATCCGGCATGTTTAAGAAAGGTAAAGAGTGCCCCATGAGGTGTTTCCCCAATGAGGTTTGTCAAAAGTGGTGATGATGAATTAAAATAAGTTCTATAAAGGTGCCGGAGGCCCGGACAGTCAGTTAAGATATGGTATATGGTAAGTTGATCAAAATGACAATGTGGACACATGGGTGCATCCTCCCTTAGTAATAGATGTTTATGTGTGATTCTCGAGTGTCCAATTCTCAGACGAGTCAATATAACGTCAGATTTTCTAGGATATGTCGATAACCAGGTCTTGATAGTAGGTTTGATATGATGTAATTTATTATCGTGTTCCATATCCCAACTTTTTTGCCATTTATCATGAATAAAATAGTTAATGTGTAGTTTTATGTCTGAGAATGGAATTTTTACTCGTAATGGAAGAAGAGCACGTTTGGCTGCCTCATCGGCCTTATCGTTGCCAGGAATACCCATGTGTCCAGGTACCCAGCAAAATAAAATATTGTAACCACGTCTTGTCAATTTATTATAAAAGTCTAAGATGGACATGACATAGGGATGTTTTTTAATGATTTAATTGCGTCAATAGAGCTATTTGAGTCAGTGTAAATGATGAATAATGAACTATGATGATTAGAGATGTGGAACATGGCTCTTTCTATTGCAATCAGTTCAGCTGAAAAAACAGAGATAGAGGAGTGAAGACGATAACTTAGTGAAGTGTTTTCGCAGAATACCCCACAACCAACAGTGTTTCCATTCTTGGAACCATCTGTGTAGATGTCGGTATAGTTATTAAAATTAGAGCGGTGTGCAGCAAACAGCTGTTGAAAAACGGCAGGGGCCAAGTTCTTTTTATCATACCCTTTAAAGGGATGCAGGGTGGTAATAGAAGGAGGGTTCCAGGGAGGAAACATGTGCAATTGGCATGGTCTCACCTCGATGTTACCCAAGAGGCCATTGTCAATAATGTTCCTTACTCCGAGACCAAAAGATGGAATACAAGATGGACGATGCTGATAATGAGTATCATTGTCAATATTTAAGATAAAATCATGAAGGGGATGATCAGGATATGACAGGATACGATAATACAATTCCAATGAACTCTTTTCACGAATATAGTGCAATGAGGGTTCATTGCAATCAACATAAAGGCTTAGGAATGGAGAAGTACGAAATGCACCAGAGCAAACACGAAGTGCGCTATGGTGCACGGTGTCAAGTTTGTTAAGAACATAATTACCAGCAGAACCGTAGATCTGGCAAGCATAGTCAATTTTAGAACGAATAACAGCACGATAAATTTTAAGAAGTGAACTGCGGTCTGCTCCCCAAGAAGTATTGGATAGTACTTTTATTAAATTCAGCAATTTTTCACATTTTGTCCGTAATTGTAAAACATGTGGTAAAAATGTCAGTTTCTTGTCAAAGTATACGCCGAGGTAACGAACAGAGTCCACAACAGGAATTTGGGTAGAACCAATGAAAATTTCGGGATGTGGATGTAGATCCCTACGTCTACAGAAATGCACACAAGAAGTTTTGTCTTGAGAAATAGTAAAACCATTTTTGTTAGTCCAATTAATAATACGAGTGATTGCAATTTGCAGTTGTCTCTCAATGAAGCGCATATCCTGTCCCATACACATGATATGAAAGTCGTCAACATAAAGGTCTCCTTTGACTGAAGGGGATAGCTGGCTCAGGATGTTATTTATTTTTATAGCAAAAAGGGTGACACTCAGGACACTACCCTGAGGCACACCCTCTTCTTGTACATGGACGCCTGATAAAACTCCTCCAATTCGTACTTGAAAAAGACGAATGGCGAGGAAATTTTTAATAAAAATGGGGAGGTTCCCACGAATGTTAAGGTTATACAGGTCACGCAGTATCCCATACCGCCATGTTGTGTCATAGGCTTTCGCCATGTCAAAAAAAACTGACACCAAATGGTTGCGTTTAAGAAAAGCAGTCCGTATGTAATTTTCAAGATGCATGAGATTATCAATAGTAGACCTACCACGTCGAAAACCACTCTGAAAAGGAGCTAGGCAATTATTAGATTCTAAAATGTGCACAAGGCGAAGGTTGACCATTTTTTCTAAAAGTTTGCAAAGGCTGCTAGAGAGTGCAATAGGTCTGTAATTATTTGGGTCAGTGGGATCTTTTCCGGGTTTAAGGAAAGGAATGATGATAGCTTTATACCAGGCCTGAGGAAAAACTTGTTCAATCCAAATTCTATTATAAAAAGCAAGTAAGTTATTGAGTGAAGCTGTGGAGAGATGTTTTAGCATAGTGTATGTAATCCCATCATGGCCAAGAGCAGATAAACGGCTGCTTTGCAAACATTTTTGTAGTGGTAAAAGGTATATTATATGAATGAAACTGGCTCGAATTGAAATTAATGCGGATAGTTTCCATTTGTCGTTTATATGATAAAAAGGGTTCATGGTAAGAGTCGGAGCTAGAGTTAGATGCAAGTGTATTTGCTATTGTTTCAGCAATATTTTTGGGTGAAGCTATAGTTTGGCCATTGTGGTTGGTTGGTTGGTTGATTTGGGTTTAATGGCACAAAATCCCTTAAGGGACATGCTGCGCCAAACCAAAGACTAAAAGTACAAATGTGAAAAAGAGAAAATGTCAAAATATCTGGATGGGGTTTCCCATCCAGATATAGGGTAGATGTGCCAGTAATGGGCCACCTTCCAGTAATGGGCCACCTCGCACTTTTTGGTTTATAAAAAAATAATAAATAATAGTTAAGCTTTTATTATTTTTTTCTGAACTCTACCTTGCATGCTTTATAAGCTGGAATAATTTTTTACACTTTTCGTCAAAACAATTAGGAAGCAGAAAATAAAGTTTCACAGTTTTTCTGTTTTTCACTGAAAATCTTAATGAACATGCTAAGAGCACACTTTACTTACTTAGTTTTATATCTTTTTTATTTTTCCGTAAAAATTGAATGTTTTTGTTTGGTTAGCAATATAAAACATTGAATTTAATATACCAATGGCCATTTACAAAATTTTATTTATTTTTAAGATTTTAGGAGGGGTGGTCCATTACTGGATTGCTTATTTCGTGATTTGCCAGTAATGGGCCACCCAAGTGACCAAAACTAAAAGTGTAATTTCAGTAGTGATAAAATATTTTGATTTAACTGAAAACTAAATAAACAAATTTAATACTTAAATTTTACTTACTAGAATTTAATAAAGACAATTTCTTTATAAATACAGTCAAGTCTCTCTATAACGAAACTCCATACATCGAATTTCTCGATATAACGAATTTTTAGTAGGAATGTTCCCCTTTTCCCATGATTGCATTAAAAACAGTCTCTATATAGCGAAATATCTATCTCCATATAACGAATATATTCATAAAATGTTCTTTATTCAGTTGTAAAAAAAATACTTCGAAATCACATGAAATCAAATTTCCATCTCTTATTCCTAATTTATCGTTCAGTGCCGAGTTTTTTTTATATTACTCCTCTGCTTGAATTTTCTTGTTCCTTAAGTCCAACAAATTCATCAACCCCCTCCTTTCACACACCTTTCAACATCCTTCTCAAAACAGTGTTAATTGAATAGTTATACATATAAGAACGGGATCAATGGGGGTAATTGAAGAAAAAACAATTTACAATTGCTTCAAAAAGGCAGAATTTTGTATACAAGAGGATAATGTGGATTCTGAGGAAGAAGAAAATGCGACTTACGCAGACATAAAAAGAACAAGTTGGAAATTGCACGTGAACGTAGCAAATGAGGTGCGTTCGTACGATAACGAAGTTTTAAAAATATTCAGATCTTGCTTTTATAGTAAATAGTACTTCGGATACAGTATATTGGTTGAAATCCTGTAATTATACAGGAATAGTAATTCTTATTACACCTCAGCAACATATATCTTATTCATAAAATGTGAAATAGTTGAATATAATTAAAACACGTACCAAACCATGTTTCCCCGTATAGCATTATATAGTGGAATACTTTTGTGTAGCCCTGTAATTTAATAATAAAAATTCTTTGCGTCACAGATTGTACAGAATGCATATTTTAGTATATATTTCATAGATTCATGCCAATTCTATTATGTTCGAATGAGTGTAACATCATTAAAATGCATTTGAAACTTCTTCCCCATTGACCGTAATGTAACGGAATCCTTTTGATTGTCCCTGTAATTGATCTATGCATCCGAATTTCATAACATTTGAAATGACTCGACAAAATTACGCAATAATTATATGTTTTAAATTTCAAACGATTAAAATGCATTTAAAACTTTTTTCCCTATTGACCGTAATGTAACGGAATCCTTTTGAATGTCCCTGTAATTGATCTATCCATCCGATTTTCATAAAAGTTGAAATGACTCGACAAAATTATGTAATAATTATGTATTTTAAATTTCAAACGATTCGGTTGGATAGTTTTCCGTTGTTATATGCGGACAGACAGACGGACAGACAGACAAACGGACAGATAGACAGACTGTCAGACAAACGGACAGATAGATGGACGGACAGACGCACTGAACGACAATTATAGGTGCTACCTATTTACATAATTACGAACGCACCTAAAAATAATTATCTGTTATTTTTTGTAGGGTGGCCCATTACTGGAACATAGGCGGTCCATTACTGGAACATAGGTGGCCCATTACTGGGCATTTGGGTGTTTAGACATATTTCTATTATTTAAAATGAAATTTTGATTTCTATTGGGAAATGTAACTGTGGGATTAGTTAAATATTGTTGAAAGATTAATCTAATATGAAAAAAATTGGAATACAATAATTATAACTATTAATAAAAAATTATTTTTTAGAGAAATTCCTTAAGGTGGCCCATTACTGGCACATCTACCCTAGTTAAGCAAATAGGTTAAGAAAATAAAATACTTAAAATATTACAATGCAGCTAATCTGAATCTCATTAAAGGGCTTCCAAACCAAGATAGAGAAAAGCTTATATATGAAAATAAAAACCTGCATGTTTTAAAAAGTTAAAGAGTGCCCCATGAGGTGTTTCCCCAATGAGGTTTGTCAAGATTGGTGATGATGAATTAAAATACAGTCTGTACAAGTGCCGGAGCCCCGGACAGTCAGTTAAAAGATGATGAATGGTCAGATGATCAAAATGGCAATGAGGACACATGGGTGCATCCTCTCTGAGTAAAAGATGATTATGAGTGATTCTAGAGTGACCTATTCTCAGACGAGTCAGAAGAACATCAGTTTTCCTGGGGTAGATTGGAGGCCAGATCATTATTGTAGGTTTGATACTGTGCAATTTATTATTATGTTCTAAATCCCAACTCTCTTGCCATTTATTTTGAATAAAATGATTAATAATTAGTTTAACGTCTGAGAATGGTATTTTGTGATGCAAAGGATTAAGTGCAAGTTTTGCCGCCTCATCTGCTTTCTCGTTTCCAGGTATACCCATGTGTCCAGGTACCCAACAAAATAAAATATTATAACCACGTCTTGTCAAATTATTATAAAAGTCTAAGATGGATGAGATATACGGATGCTTTTTAAAAGATTTAATTGCGTCAATAGAACTATTTGAGTCAGTATAGATGATGAAAGATGTGTTATGATGATGAGATATGTATAACATGGCCCTCTCTATTGCAATTAATTCGGCAGTAAATATAGATGTAGAAGGATGAAGTTTATAACTGAGAGTCATACCGTCACAATATATACCACAGCCAACAGTATTTCCATTCTTTGAGCCATCTGTATAAATGTCTAAGTAATTGCTATAAATATCTCGATGTGCAGCAAAAAGGCATTTAAAGATCACAGGGGTTAGATTCTTTTTTTCATAGCCTTTAAAAGGATGAAGGATTGTGATAGCAGGTGGATTCCAAGGAGGGTAGATATGCAATGGACATGTACTCACCTCAAAATTATTCAGAGGGCCATTGCTGATTATGTTTCTCATTCTTACACCAAAAGAAGGCACACAAGATGGGCGATTCTGATATAGAATATCATTGTCAGAGTTTAAAATATATGTATGAAGTGGATGACTAGGATGTGAAAGGACACGGTAAAACAACTCCAGAGAATGTTTTTCACGAGTATAATGTAATGAAGGTTCATTACAGTCAACATATAAGCTTAAAACAGGTGAAGTACGAAATGCACCAGAGCAAACACGAAGTGCGCTATGGTGCACTGTGTCAAGTTTCTTAAGAACAGACTTACAAGCAGAACCGTAGACCTGGCAGGCATAGTCAATTTTAGCACGGATTGCAGCACGATAAATCTTTAGAAGAGTAGTACGGTCTGCTCCCCATGAAGTATTAGACAGTACCCTAAGTAAGTTTAGTGATTTTTCACATTTTGCCCTTAATTGTGAAACATGAGGTAAGAACGTAAGTTTATTGTCAAAATAGAGGCCTAAATAGCGGACATTGTCAACAACAGGAATTTGAGTTGATCCGATAAAAATTTCAGGGTCTGGATGCAGATCCCTACGTCTACAAAAATGCATACAAGAAGTTTTGTCGTGAGAGATAACAAAACCATTTTTATTAGTCCAATTAAGAATATTTCTAATAGCAATTTGCAATTGTCTTTCAATAAAACGTATATCCTCTCCCATACACATAATCCGAAAGTCGTCAACATATAAATCTCCTTTCACTGAAGGAGGAAGCTGATTGAGAATATCATTTATTTTAATAGCAAAGAGGGTGACACTCAGGACACTGCCCTGGGGCACACCCTCTTCTTGTACATAAAAAATAGAAAGAGTTCCTGCGATACGAACTTGGAAAATTCGCACTGCAAGGAAATTTTTGATAAAAATAGGAAGATTCCCACGAAAGTCCAAGTTAAAAAGGTCGCGGAGTATTCCATAACGCCATGTTCTGTCATAGGCCTTCGCCATGTCAAAAAATACTGAGACCAAATGCCTGCGTTTAAGAAAAGCTGTCCTTATGTAATGTTCAAGATGGATTAAATTATCGATAGTAGATCTACCACGTCGGAAACCACTCTGAAAAGCAGCAAGACTGTTGTTCGTTTCTAAAACATGTATGAGGCGGCAATTGACCATCTTTTCGAGAAGTTTGCAAAGGCAGCTTGAAAGGGCAATAGGCCTGTAATTATTAGGATCAGTAGCATCTTTTCCTGGTTTAGGAAAAGGAATAACGATTGCTCTGCACCAAGCATTAGGAAAAACGTGTTCTGTCCATAATCTGTTAAAAAAGAAAGTAGATTGTTAAGAGAAGGTGGAGAGAGGTGCTTGAGCATGACATAAGTGATGCCATCATGCCCAGGAGCAGATAAACGACTGTCATGTAAGCATTTTAAAAGCTCTGATTTAATAAAGGGTTTGTTGTAGGAAAATGAATGATTACTATTAAAATTAATACTGGTCCTCTCAGTTTTTCTTTTATAAGATAAAAATGGTTCTGGATATGAGTTTGAATTTGAGGTAGAAGCAAGGGTATTCCCTATTGTCTCAGCTATATTTTTAGTAGAAGTGATAGTTTGACCGTTCAGTTTTAAAATTGAAATATGGTATTCAGAGTACAGGCCCATGCAGTTTTTCACCTTTTTCCAAAGCTCTTTACTGGATGTGTTAGAGTTTATACTTGAAACATACTTTATCCAGGATTCACGTTGGCTTTTGCGTCTTATTCGTCTAGCCTCTGCCTTTGCTTTCTTAAAAGCTATGTAATTAGTGTTGTTTGGGTACCTTCGAAAAATACCCCAAGCTTTTTGTTGTTTTTTCTTTGCTATTTGGCAATCAATATTCCACCAAGATTTTCTGTTTTTATGAGCAGATGAAGTTTTAGGGATGCTAGCATCAGCAGCATTGATAATACAATGAGTTATATTATCAAGTGCTTTGTCAATGTCACCCTCTATCATGTTATTTGTGATGTTCGCAAGTGCCGTGAAAGTTGGCCAATTGGCTCTGTCATACACATACCTTTTAGTATAATTATTGGAATCCACATTAGGAGTAGTCAATGAAATAAAAGTTGGAAAATGATCACTGCCGTGTAGATCATTTGAGATCCAAAAATTCCAAAATGGATAGATTGATGGGGAGCATATAGTAAGATCAATTGCATGAAAAGTGCGTGTCGGTTCATGAAAGTAGGTATGATCACCATTATTGAGTAGGCATAGGCCATTGTCAGAAATTAATTTCTCTATTATTTCTCCACGTTGATTGTTATCAGAACTGCCCCAGAGTTGGTTATGAGCATTAAAATCTCCAACAATAATAAATGGAGTGGGGAGTTGGAGAATGAGATTTTCCAGATGTGCTAATGGAATGGACTGGTTTGGTGGTAAGTAAATTGTGCATATTGTTATAAGTCTGTTTATATGGACTCGGACAGCAACAGCTTGTAAATTAGTATTTAAACTGATAAGCGAATTAGGTAACTTGCGAGATATGAAGAGAGCCACTCCTCCAGTGGCCCTATCACTACCAGTGAAGTCTTTCCTGTAAGCAGCGTAATTACGTAATTTTGCTTTGTCATTTGGTTTTAGATGGGTTTCCTGCAGAGCTAAGCAGAGTGGTTGATGGTCAGAGAGAATGTCCCGGATTTCATCATGTTTATTAAGATAACCACGGCAGTTCCAAGAGATGATATTATTCATAATTACGAGAGTTAAATATGAGTATCTATGTCATTTTGATCAGAAACAGTAGACATGCTACTGTCTCCGTCGTCCATTATTTCATCCGGTTCGGGATGAAGGTCCATAGCATCGTCATCCTCCATTCTTTGATTTTTTTTGTCTTTTTTCTGTGAATTTGTCTGACTTTTTGAGATTTTGTTCTTTTTTGGTGGGGGTATTGCAGATATAGTAGATTTAGTTTTTGAAATATTTTGCTTTAAAGTTTTAGTTGTAATTAGTGCGTTCCTGTTATGAGATGGTACTTTGGAAGTATTAGAATGTAATGATCTTGGAGAGGCAGTTTGTGACGGATTGGCAGAAGTGGATTGTGATGTATCTAAGTTATCGGGTACAAATTCTTCAAATACAGTATTTTCGTCAACATCCGAGTCATTGCTATAGGGCTCGGATTCCATAGCCTCGTCCGCGTACTGCTGGAGCTGTTTCGGATCTTTAATGTTTCTTATGATTGAGCTGATGCCAGAAATTCGCTTCCCCTTTCCAGCAGTCTTCCATTGTGGAGAAGCTAAAGTTGAGGTTTTCTTTTTAAAGGTTTGTATAGGCGGTTTTTTTAAATTATGTTTTCTGGGAGCATCAGGTTTCTGTGGAATATTGGTATTAATGGCAGGTTTTGTCTTAGTTTGGGGTTGAGATGACATATTGGATAGAGCTGTCGGTTTCTGTTGTTTTTTCTCTATGTCAATTTTTACCGGTTCAGAGGATGGGGTGTTGGTCGATTCTTTAACATGAGTACTGGCTGATTGTGTTACATTTGATTTACTGGATGGAAATTGGGAATCAGTTTGTGTACTTATGTGTCTTACGGCTGTTGATTGCTTCTTGAGTAAGCTAGAGTAGGTAATTCCGACAGATGGGGTTCTATTTTCAACTAGTTTACGGGCATCAGGATAAGACAAATTTTGAGTAACTTTTATAGTAATTATTTCCTTTTCACGGTTCCAGTTAGGGCACTTGCGGGAATATGCTGTATGATCGCCTTTACAGTTTGCACAGCGTACGGAATTTTCACATGTTTTATTGTCGTGACCGACTTCCGCGCAACGTGCGCAGGTAAGAGATCCACGACATTGGCCATTAGTATTAGTATGGCCATAACGCTGGCATTTGAAACATCTGATAGGGTTTGGTATGTATGGTCGAACTGGACAGCTTAGATAGCCAGCTTTAACTCTAGCTGGTAAATTGGGACTATTGAAGGTTAAAATAATATGTTTAGTGGGTAGTATTTCTTCATTGCGACGGATAGTGATACGGCGTACATCTACGACATTTTGGTCTTTTAAATTTTCTAGAAGTTCAGTTTTAGTAGAGAATAACAGATCAGGTTCAGATATAACACCACGACTTGTATTTAGAGTTTTATGTACTTGTACAGAAACGGAAAAGGTGCCTATTTTAGAGCAATTAGAAAGAATTTGTGACTGTTTAGCTGTAGAAACCTCAACTAGTAGATCCCCAGATTGCAGTTTTTTGATAGAATGGCCATCTCCCAGCACTGACTGGAATGTTTTTGCAATGAGAAATGGTGAAGTCTTTTTAAATGAATTATCAGATAGGCTATCAGTACGTTTAATGATGAAAAAGCGAGTAAATGATAGAGTCTGTGCAGTTTGTTGCTCTCCACTAGGGAGAGAAGTAGAAGGAAAAGAAGTGATTCCATCCATATTTAGGAAAAAAAAAATTCAGATCCCGGCCGCACCACCCTCTCCCGAGCCCTACAAGGGGATGCACATTCGTGCACCAGTGCTAACCAGGGCCCATACGGTCACAAGACAACCCTATGTCAGTCTCCACCCTTAACGAGATGACTAGTAGTTGCTCGATCACTTGATCCCTAAAGCCAGTGACGAAAGTCAGCTGACCAGCCGATTGATGCATACGGGACCAAATGCACCTCCCGTCTACCTGAAGCAGAGGCCAAAGTAGTGTGTTGGTTTCCCTCAACTACCAGGATCCCCCTTTCCAGGGACACGGGTCGCCACGCACGGCCAACACGTGGGTGGTTTACAATTCTCCATGAATCGATATGCAGGATGATATCGGTTCATACAGAATTGCCCTCACCTCCGAAGAGGAAACCACAACGAGAGTGAAACAAAGAGGAAAGGAAGATGAGAGGAGTAGAGGAAAAGGAAAGGAGAAAGATCACTCAGGTGCCCCGGGGTTGTGAAGCCCGTGAATACCTAAAGTAGGTATCCCCCTGGGGGTTTTGGCCATTGTGATTTAGGACTGAAATATGATTTTCAGAGTACAGACCCATACAGTTTTTTACTTTTTTCCAGAGAACTTTACTTGAAATGTTAGAACTGATGTTCGATACATATTGCTTCCAGGAGTCACGCTGGCTTTTACGACGCACTCTTCTAGCTTCTGCCTTTGCTTTTTTGAAGGCGATATAGTTTGTATTACTGGGGTATCTCCGAAAGATGTTCCAAGCTTTCTGTTGATTTTTCTTAGCTGTCTGACATTGACTGTTCCACCACGGCTTCTTGTGCCTAGGGGAAGCAGTGGAGATGGGAATGCTATTATTTGCAGCATTGATAATACACTGAGTGATATTATCAAGTGCATTGTCAATATCACAGTCAAGCATGTCATTAGTAATGTTAGCTTCATTAGTGAAGGTTAGCCAAATAGCTCTGTCGTAAATATAACGTTTAAAATAATTTTTAGAATCTCTGTTAGGAGTAGTCTGTGTGATAAATATAGGAAAATGATCACTGCCGTGCAAATCATTAGAAATCCAAAAGTTCCAGTATGGATAGATAGAAGGGGAGCAAATAGCGAGATCTATAGCGTGAAAAGTGCGAGTTGGTTCATGAAAGTATGATCACCATTGTTGAGCAGGCATAAGCCATTGTCAGAGATAAGGTTTTCTATAACATCACCACGTGCATTATTGTCAGAATTACCCCAGAGTTGGCAATGAGCATTAAAATCGCCAACGATGATCAATGGAGATGGGAGTTGAAGAATAAGATTATCTAGATGTGCTGACTGTATAGACATATTAGGTGGTAGGTATATAGTACAAATAGTTATTAGTCGGTTAATGTGCACACGAGTTGCAACTGCTTGTAAATTAGTATTTAAACTGATATAGGAATGGGGTATATTGCGAGATATGAAGAGAGCCACTCCTCCAGTGGCCCTATCACTACCAGTGAAGTCTTTCCTGTACGCAGCGTAATTACGTAATTTTGCTTTGTCATTTGGTTTTAGATGGGTTTCCTGCAGAGCTAAGCAGAGTGGTTGATGGTCAGAGAGAATGTCCCGGATTTCATCATGTTTATTAAGATAACCACGGCAGTTCCATGAGATGATATTATTCATAATTACGAGAGTTAAATATGAGTATCTATGTCATTTTGATCAGAAACAGTAGACATGCTACTGTCTCCGTCGTCCAGTATTTCATCCGGTTCGGGATGAAGGTCCATAGCATCGTCATCCTCCATTCTTTGATTTTTTTTTGTCTTTTTCCTGTGAATTTGTCTGACTTTTTGAGATTTTGTTCTTTTTTGGTGGGGGTATTGCAGATATAGTATATTTAGTTTTTGAAATATTTTGCTTTAAAGAAGTTTTAGTTGTAATTTGTGCGTTCCTGTTATGAGATGGTATTTTGGAAGTATTAGAATGTAATGATCTTGGAGAGGCAGTTTGTGAAGAATTGGCAGAAGTGGATTGTTGTGTATCTAAGTTGTCAGGCACATATTCTTCAAATACAGTATTTTCGTCAACATCCGAGTCATTGCTATAGGGCTCGGATTCCATAGCCTCGTCCACGAACTGCTGGAGCTGTTTCGGTTGGTTGGTTGTGTTAAGTTTTATGGCGCAAAATCCCTTAAGGGACATGCTGCGCCAAAAATAAGCAATAAAATGAAAATATTGAAAAAAAGCAATCTGGATGGGGTATCCCGTCCAGATGTAGTCAAAGTCATGAAAGTTAAAGTTTTATTTCTAAATCAGTAAAAAAACAATGTTATTGTAGGAATTGCATCCAAATGTTAAAGAATATATTATTGAAATTTGTAAACAAACTAAAAGATACTATATTTGAAAATAAAGTCCGGCATGTTTTAAAAAAGTAAAGAGTGCCCCATGAGGTGTATCCGCAATGAGGTTTGTCAAATTAGGAGAAGATGGTTGGTTGGTTGTATGGATTTTAGTGGCACAAAATCCCTTGAGGGACATGCTGCGCCAAAACAAAGAGTAATAAGATAAAAACAAAGGGGACAAAAACAGACTGTCTGGATGGGGTATCCCATCCAGATACAGTCAACCAAATGTAAAAATTAAAATACAAGTACTATCCCATCCAGATGTCATTAAGGTGCTAAAAGTGCAAGTCATAAAAAACAATGATATAAATGTATAGATTATATTTCAGAATAAAGTCTAGCATGTTTTAAAAAGGTAAAAAGTGCCCCATGAGGTGTCTCCCCAATGAGGTTTGTCAAAATTGGTGATGATGAATTAAAATACAGTCTGTACAAGTGCCGGAGACCAGGACAGTCAGTTAAAATTTGATGTATGGTTAAGGTATCAAAATGACAGTGAGGACACATGGGGGCATCCTCCCGAAACAAGAGATGTTTATGTGTGATTCTTGAGTGCCCAATTCTCAGACGAGTCAAAAGAACGTCTGTTTTCCTTGGATAAGTTGGAGGCCAGGTCACAATTGTAGGTTTAATACGGTGCAGCTTATTACTGTATTCTAAATTCCAGTCTTCTTCCCATTTATTCTGAATAAAATGTTTAATATCTAATTTAACGTCTGAGAGTGGTAATTTATGATGTAATGGATTACGAGCAAGTTTTGCCGCATCATCAGCTTTTTCATTACCAGGGATGCCCATGTGTCCAGGTACCCAGCAAAATAAAATATTATAACCACGTCTAGTTAAATTAGTAAAAGAATCCAGGATAGCTGAGACATAAGAATGTTTTTTAAAGGATTTTAATGCATCAATAGAACTATTTGAGTCAGTATAGATGATGAAAGAAGTGTTATGATGATGAGATATTTATAACATGGCCCTCTATTGCAATTAATTCGGCTGTAAAAACAGATGTGGCAGGATGAAGCTGATAACCAAGGGTAACATCATCACAATAGACACCACAACCAACAATATTCCCACTCTTAGATCCATCTGTGTAAATGTCCATGTAATTACGAAAGTCAGCACGATGTGCAGCAAATAATTGTTTACATGCAGATGGGGCTAAATTCTTCCTATCATAACCTTTAAAAGGATTGGGGGTGCTGATAGCAGGTGGGTTCCAAGGAGGATATATATTTAATGGACAAACGCTAACTTCAATATTACTCATAGGGCTGTTGTTGGTTAGGTTCCTCATTCTGACACCAAAAGCTGGAATGCAAGAGGGACGATGCTGATAAAGAATATCATTGTCAGTATTTAAAAGAAATGTATGAAGTGGATGACCAGGATGTGAAAGGATACGGTAAAACAACTCCAAAGAAAGTTTTTCCCGAGTATAGTGTAATGAAGGTTCATAGCAATCAACATACATGCTTAGGACTGGTGATGTACGAAAAGCACCGGAGCAAACACGGAGTGCACTATGGTGCACAGTGTCTAGTTTTTTATGAACAGAATTGCAAGCAGGACCGTAGATCTGGCAGCCATAGTCAATTTTAGAACGAATAAAAGCACAGTATATATTAAGAAGAGAAGTACGGTCTGCACCCCAAGAAGTGTTAGATAGTACTTTTATTAAATTTAGACTTTTCTCACATTTTTTCCTTAATTGTAAAACATGTGGTAAAAATGTAAGTTTTTTGTCGAAATAAATACCGAGGTAACGAATATTATCCAGAACAGGAATTTGAGATGAGCCAATAAAAATTTCAGGATCTGGATGTAGATCCCTACGTCTACAGAAATGTACACAAGAAGTTTTGTCTTGAGAAATAATGAAACCGTTTTTATTTGTCCAATTAAGAATGTGGGTGATGGCAATTTGTAACTGTCTTTCAATAAAACGGATATCATGTCCCATACACATAATACGGAAGTCGTCAACATATAAGTCTCCCTTCACAGAAGAAGGGAGTTGTCTAAGAATGTCATTTATTTTAATAGCAAAGAGGGTGACACTCAGGACACTGCCCTGAGGTACACCCTCCTCTTGTTTATAAAAGCTAGACAGAGTTCCCCCAATTCGGACTTGAAAGACTCGAATGGCAAGAAAATTTCTGATAAAAATTGGCAGGTTCCCACGGAAGTTCATTTTATAAAGATCTCTGAGAATTCCGTATCGCCAAGTTCTGTCATAGGCTTTCGCCATGTCAAAGAACACTGACACCAAATGGTTGCGTTTGAGAAAGGCTGTCCGAATATAATGTTCAAGATGGAGTAAATTATCAATAGTTGACCTACCACGTCGGAAACCACTTTGAAAAGCAGTGAGCATATGGTTAGTCTCTAAAATATACACGAGGCGGCAATTGACCATTCTTTCAAGTAATTTACAAAGGCTGATAGAGAGTGCGATAGGCCTATAATTATTTGGATTGGAAGCATCTTTTCCAGGTTTAGGAAAAGGAATCACAATAGCTCTACACCATGCTCGAGGAAAAATCTGTTCCATCCAAATTCTATTGTAAAAAGAAAGGAGAGCTTCAAAAGAGGGTGCAGACAAATGTTTGATCATAATATAGGTGATGCCATCGTGACCTGGGGCAGATAAGCGACTATCTTGCAAACATTTTAAAAGTTCTGACATAATAAAAGGTTCATTATATGAAAAAGAGTTATGAGAATTAAAATCAATCCTGGTCTTTTCAGTTCGTCTTTTGTATGATAAAAAAGGTTCTGGATATGCGTCTGATTTTGAAATAGAAGCTAGGGTAGACCCTATTGTCTCAGCTATGTTCTTATGAGAGGTGATAGTTTGACCGTTATGTTTTAAAATAGAAATGTGATTTTCTGAGTAAATGCCCATACATTTTTTCACTTTAGCCCACAGTTCTTTACTGGAGGTATTAGAGTTTATGTTTGATACGTAGTTAACCCAGGATTCACGTTGGCTTTTACGTCGCACTCTTCTAGCTTCAGCCCTTGCTTTTTTATATAATATGTAGTTATTGTTATTTGGGTACCTCCGAAAAAGACCCCAAGCTTTTTGTTGTTTCTTTTTTGCCGCCTGGCAGTCACTATTCCACCATGATTTTCTATGTTTATGTGAGGAAGAAGTTTTTGGAATGCTAGCATCAGCAGCACTGATAATACATTGAGTTATATTATCAAGTGCTTTGAAAATATCATCAGCTATCATGTTATCAGTAATATTTGCAAGAGCAGTAAAAGTTTGCGAATTAGCTCTGTCATATACATATCTTTTTGGATAGTTATTAGAATCTCCATCAGGATTAGTCAATGTAGTAAAAATAGGGAAGTGGTCATTGCCATGCAAGTCATCTGAAACCCAGAAGTTCCATAATGGATAGAGTGAAGGGGAGCAAATGGAAAGGTCTATGGCATGGAAGGTACGGCTCGGTTCATGAAAATAAGTATAATCACTATTATTAAGTAGGCATAAGCCATTGTCAGAAATTAATTTCTCTATTATATCTCCACGTCGGTTATTATCAGAATTACCCCACAGTTGGCTATGGGCATTAAAGTCTCCTACAATAATTAAAGGCATGGGGAGTTGGAAAAGAAGATCATCAAGATGTGCTGAGTTAATAGTTTGGTTAGGTGGCAGATATATGGTACAGATTGTAATGAGACTTTTTATATGTACACGGACTGCAACAGCTTGTAAATTAGTGTTTAAAGATAAATGAGAATGGGGTAAGTTGCGAAAGATGAAAAGCGCCACTCCACCAGAGGCCCTTTCATTTTCAGTAAAATCTTTTCGGTAGGTTGCATAGCTGCGTAATTTTGCTTTGTCATTGGGTTTCAGATGGGTTTCCTGTAGGGCTAAGCAAAGTGGATGGTAGTCATTGAGAATATTACGAATTTCGTCATATTTATTCTGATAGCCACGACAGTTCCACGAAATAATATTAGTCATAAATGTAGAGGGGGTTAGATATGTATATCTCTGTCATTTTGTTCGGAGACAGTAGACATACTATCTCCGTCGTCCAATATTTCATCCGGTTCAGGATGAAGTTCCATAGCGTCTTCATCCTCTGTAACTCTTTCATTTATTTTAGTACTGTTCCTTAAATTAATCTGATTTTTAGATGTTTTATTTTTCTTTTTTGGAGGGAGAGATTCAGGTATGCTGGCTTTAGTCCTTGAAAGATTGTGTTTTTCAACATTTGATTTATTTTGTTTTGAAGATAACGTTTTAGAAGCGATTTGGGTATTTTTATTATTTAGAGGGATTTTTGAAGTATTAGGAAGAACAGACTTTGGAGAGACAGTTTGAGATAAATTGGTAGAAGTTGACTGTGTTGATTTAGATATCGAACTGATATTATTGGCAATTTTATTTTCAGCCTGTTTTGGATGAGTTGTTTCTGCAATGTGTTCAGTCTGAGTAGCAATGGTGTGATAGGTTATTAAAGATGGCTTTGATACAACAGTTGCATATGATACACCAACTGTTGGTGTTCTGGATTCAACTATTTTCCTGGCTTCGGGGTATGATATGTCTTGTTTTATTCGTATTGTCTATCTCTTTTTCTCTTTGCCATTGCTCACATGTTTTTGAGTATGATGGATGCTCTTTCTTGCAGTTCACACAAACTTGTGCACTGCACTGTGAACTGTCATGGCCTACTGCACTGCAGCGCCCACAGGTCAGATTTCCCCGACAATTTGTCTTGGAATGTCCAAACCGCTGGCATTTAAAACAGCGCAGTGGATTGGGAATGTATGGTCTGACTGAGCATGATAGGTGTCCGGCTTTTATTGATTTTGTTAGGTTAGGTGTGCTAAATGTAAGGATTATGTGCTTTGTCGGTATCTGTACTTGATTGGCTGGTATTGAGTTATCCCGTCGAAAGATTTTAATTCGTCTAACTTCAATGACTTTTTGTTCTTTTAGATTATCCAGTATTTCATCTTCAGAAACATTTAAGAGGTCAGGTTCAGAGATCACGCCACGAGATGTATTCAGAGTTCTGTGTGGGGATATAGATATGGCAATGTTAGCGAAGTGGGTACATTTTATTAAATTGGCAGCCTGTGTACTATTGGATACTTCAATCAAAAGTTCACCTGTTCGGAGTTTTTTTATAGTTTTGGGTTCACCGACCAATCCAAGGATAGATTTGTTAATCAGAAAAGGTGATGTTTTGTCGAAACTTCCATCTTGTCGTTTCACTACAAAAAATCTCTCCTCTGATTTACCTGCTTTCGAGAAAAAATCCTCCACTCTTTCTCCCCATGATCGTTTTTTATCTTGGTCAACCACTGAGTCTGAAAAAATTTTTGAGCTAGATCTTAATTCATCTTCCTTTGCACTATTAAGCTGTGGGGCCTCCACATCGCATATCTGATTTCCTTTAGTTGTAGCCATTATTAGAGAGAAATAATAAAACGCCAGGCATCGGGCCTGGTCACCGACCCTTCTTACCTTTACGTCTGGTGCAGGTCTCAAAAGGGCGAAAACTATTTTCAACAGACCCCCACGTTTTTCGAACATTGGGTTAAACTCGATAGCATTTCCGAAGCTCCGGTTCTTTTCCAAGGAGAATGGGTAGCCGTAGGTAAGCCTTTACAGCTCTGTCCAACCTACAGCCGGCCCTTACGTCGAAAGGCACCAGTCCTCCAGTGTTATTCCTAACCACCACCATGCAAGCATGGCGCCCCCCGTACTCGGAACCAGAGTCCAGAGATGCCCTGCACCCTGGGACTCGATATCAACCTAAAAAGGAAGAGACGAGTCGATGAGGTTAAAAGAAACCTCAACACCCAGGGTGTCTCACGTGTATAAAAAAAACCACTATTGTAAAAAAGTTATTCTAGAGGGAGCTTAAAAAAAAAGGTGTCTTTTTTGTCTTTAAACAATTTTAAATTTTTTTTCTTTTTTTTTTTCAAACAAAAGAACGATAACAAAGTTAGTATAACAAAGAACAATGAAAACAAAATTATTAGTATAAAAATCAAACATGAACGAGAACAAAAAGGGATAACAAACTGAAAAGAGAAGATTAAAAAGTGGGAAACAAAGGAAAAAGGATAGACAACTAAAAAAGAGAAGAAAAAAGGAAAGGAGAAAGATCGCTCGAAACCCGTAAATACCTAAAGAAGGTATTCCCCTGGGGGACAAATTAGGAGAAGAAGTCTTAAAATAAATTCTATATAAGTGTCGCAAACCAGGACAGTCAGTCAAAATGTGATGAATGGTTAACTGAACAAAATGACAATGTGGGCACATAGGTGCGTCCTCTCGAAGTAAAAGATGTTTTTGAGTAATCCTGGAATGTCCAATTCTCAGACGAGTAAGAATGATATCTGTTTTCCTTGGATAGCTTGGAGGCCAGGTTGTGATGATAGGTTTAACATGGTGTAGTTTATTATTGTGTTCCAGATTCCAACTATCTTGCCACTTATTATAAATGAAAAATTTTACGAGTAGTTTGATGTCTGAGAATGGAATTTTATAGTTTAATGGAATAAGAGCATGTTTTGCTGCTTCATCAGCTTTTTCATTTCCAGGAATACCTATATGTCCTGGTACCCAGCAGAATAAAATACTATAGCCACGTGTTGTCAAATTATTATAAAGCTCAAGGATGGAGGTGACAAATGGATGCTTATTGAATGATTTAATGGCCTCAATAGAACTACTAGAGTCAGTATATATAATGAAGGATCTATCACGATGATGAGAGATGTGCAACATTGCTCTGTGTATTGCAATCAATTCAGCAGCAAATATTGAAGTGGATGGATGAACACGATAGCTCAGAGAAGTGTTATTACAAAAAACCCCACATCCAACTGTACCTCCTCTTTTGGAGCCATCTGTGTATATATCAGTGTAAGAACTGTACTTTGTTCGATGAATAGCAAATAATTGTTGGAAACCAACAAGAGGTAAATTCCTTTTATCGAATCCTTTAAATGGATGGACAGTGGTAATCTTAGGAGGCATCCACGGAGGGAACACATGTGAGGAACATGGACTCACCTCAATATTGCTGAGAATGCTATTGTCAATTGCATTTCTGATCCTGACACCAAAAGATGGAATGCATGATGGACGATGCTGATATAGAATGTCATTGTATTTAAAATGTATGAACGAAGTGGATGACCATGATGTGAAAGAACACGGTAAAAGAAATTTAATGACAGGTTTTCACGAATATGATGTAAAGAGGGCTCATTGCAGTCAACATACAAACTTGAAACAGGAGAAGTACGGAATGCACCAGAGCATACACGAAGTGCGCTATGGTGCACAGTGTCAAGTTTTTTAAGAACATAATTACGAGCAGAGCCGTAGATCTGGCAAGCATAGTCAATTTTTGAACGAATAACAGCACGATAAATTTTAAGAAGCGAAGTGCGGTCTGCTCCCCAAGAAGTATTTGATAGTACTTTTATTAAATTTAGCAGTTTTTCACATTTTGTCCGTAGTTGTAAAACATGTGGTAAAAAAGTCAGTTTATTGTCAAAATAAAGGCCGAGGTAACGAATGCCATCCACAACAGGAATTTGGTTAGGACCGATGAAAACTTCAGGATCTGGATGCAGATCTCTACGTCTGCAGAAATGCACACAAGAAGTTTTGTCCTGGGAGATGATAAAACCATTTTTATTGGTCCATTGAATAATACGGTTTATAGCGATTTGCAATTGTCTTTCGATAAAGCGCATATCTTGTCCTTTGCATAAAATTTTAAAGTCATCAACATAAAGTGTACCTTGAACGCTTGGGGGCAATTGCTGCAGGATATCATTAATCTTGATAGCAAAGAGGGTGACACTCAGAACACTGCCCTGTGGTACACCCTCTTCTTGTACATAGAAATTGGAAAGAACCCTCCCAACCCGAACTTGAAAAATTCGAACTGCGAGGAAGTTCATAATAAAAATTGGTAGGTTACCACGGAAGTTAAGGTTAAAGAGATCACGAAGGATGCCATACCTCCAGGTCTTGTCATAGGCTTTCATCATGTCAAAGAAGACTGTCACCAGATGGTTGCGTTTTAAAAAAGCATTTCGAATATGAGTCTCTAAAAGAATGAGGTTATCAATAGTGGACCTACCACGTCGAAATCCGCTTTGAAAGGTTGGTTGGTTGGTTGGTTGGATAGGGTTTTATGGCGCAAGGTCCCCAGTGGGACATGCTGCGCCAACCACAAGGTAAAGAATAAAAGAAGCTAAAAGATATAAATATAAAAAATGTAAGACGTGAATTAAAAGATTAATTCACGAATTATTAATTCACTATAAGAAAGTCATGGTTATAAAATAGATGGAAATAGGCAAAGCAGTGGTATATGAAATTAAAATACAATTAAAATCAGTCAATGAAATTTAAAATATAAATAGTTAAAATTCTAAAGCAATGAGACAACACGATATAAGAAATAGCCAAATACTAAACAAAGTGTAATTAAAACACAAGTTAACCCGTCAATAGTCGCGTGTCGGTCCTTTCGCCGCCCGTATAACTTATCTTCACCTAACTTGTATCACATTACAAATATAATGAAGATCTACCATGTAGCTGACTTTGAAGGTTTCTCGACCACATTAGTAAAGTAACAGAACACCTCTGTTTTATTTCAGGTACATTTTTAGAAACAAAGTTGAAATTGGCGAAAAAGTCTACGTAACAATCACTATAGTCAGTTCATTTTTCTTTTTTCTAGTTACTCCAGATCTCATGAATAAAATGCGTTATTTAAGAAAACTGCAAATTTATATATTCATTGGAATGTTATTTTCGTATATTAGGGTTGGTTGGTTGATTAGGGTTTTATGTCGCAAAATCCCTTTAGGGACATGCTGCGCCAAGAACAAGGTGAGAACAAAAAGTTCAAAAAAAAAAACGTAATACAGCTTAAAATGTAAAAGTTAAAATGTAAAAATAGCATTAAAAGGCTGTCCTAGTATTTGTCATAATTAGAAAGTCAAGTTAGGATTAAAATCTGTCTCCAAATGTCAAAGTTAAAATCAAACAATGTCTAAAAAGAAGCACAAAAATATATAAAAACAATTTAAAAGGGTAAAATCACTGAGGTCTATATTCTTCAAAAGTAACATTTTCATCATCATCACTCGAGTCGTAAGATGCCGACTCCATAGCCTCCTCCACGTACTGATTCATCTGCCTTGGATCTTTGAGATTAGCTGTAGATGGGCTATGACATGATTTTCTCTGTTTATTCTTCACAGTTTGCCACTGTGAAGAACCCCGAATAGTTTTATTCTCTTTTGTTTTCTGGGTAGGTTTTACAGTTAGATTAGTTTTGGGTTTGTGGGAATTTGATGCAGATGAATCAGGTGTTTTTCCATTCTTAGGTTTGGTTATATTTTCTGATTGGCTTGATTTCTGTGCTTGACTAGTCCAATATTCAATTTTCACAGGTTCTGATGACGGTTTCCAAAGCACTAATTTTGGCAACACTCTGGTAACAGCAGTAGCGTGGGCATCACGGGTCTTTTTCTTTATATGACTAGATGTTTTTTCAGGAGAACTGTTCTTAAAAGGAGCTTCAGTCTGGGTACTAATGTGTCTTACAGATTTTGTTTGTTGCTTAAGTAAGCTAGAGTAAGAAACTCCAACAGATGGGGTTCTCGATTCTACAATTTTACGAGCTTCAGGGTAAGGAAGGTTTTGGGTTATTTTTATAGTAATGATCTCTTTTTCACGGTTCCAAATAGGACAGGAGCGAGAATATGATGTATGATCACCTTTGCAATTTGCGCAGCGTTCCTGTTTTTCACAAGTTTTACTGTCGTGGCCAACTTCTGCACAATGTGCACAGGTAACAGTGCCACGACATTGGCCATTAGTATTGGTATGGCCATAACGCTGGCATTTAAAACAACGGATCGGATTAGGGATATAAGGTCGGACTGGACAATTTAAATAGCCTGCTTTAATTCTAGTAGGTAAAATATGGCTATTGAAGGTCAATATTATATGTTTAGTAGGAATTATCTGACCATTTCTACGGATAGTGATACGGCGGACATCTACGACATTTTGATCCTTTAAGTTAGTTAGAAGTTCTTCTTTTGGGGAAAATAACAGATCTGGTTCAGATATTACACCACGACAAGAATTTAAAGTTGGATGTGCTTTAACAGATACAGAAAAGGTGCCTATTGTATTACTATTGGACAAAAATTGTGACTGGTTGGCTGTAGAAACTTCAACCAGTAAATCCCCAGACTGTAATTTTTTGAGGGAATGGCCATCACCAAGAACAGATTGAAAGGTTTTAGCAATAACAAATGGTGAAGTTTTTTTGAAAGAGCTATCAGAGAGGCTATCATTGCGTTTAATTACGAAAAATCGAGTAAAAGAGGAATTCTTTGACATTTGTTGCTCTCCACATGGGAGAGAGATAGATGAAAGAGACGTTTTTCCATCCATATTAAGTGAAAAAGGAATTCGGATCCCGGCCGCACCACCCACTCCCGAGCCCAACAAGGGGATGCACATTCGTGCACCAGTGCTAACCAGGGTCTATACGGTCACAAGACAATCCTATGTCAGTCTCCACCCTTAACGAGATGACTAGTAATTGCTCGCTCACTTGATCCCTAAAGCCAGTGACTAAAGTCAGCTAACCAGCCGATTGATGCATACGGGACCATTATGCACCTCCCGTCTACCTGAAGCAGAGGCCAAAGCAGTGTGTTGGTTTCCCTCAACTACCAGGATCCCCCTTTCCAGGGACACGGGTCGCCACGCACGGCCAACACGTGGGTGGTTTACAATTCTCCATCAGTCGATATACAGGATGTATCGGCCCATGCAGAATTGCCCTCACCTCCGAAGAGGAAACCACAATGAGAGTGAAACAAAGAGGAAAGGAAGACCAGAGGAGTAAGAGGAAAAGGAAAGGAGAAAGATCACTCAGGTGCCCCGGGGTTGTGAAGCCCGTGAATACCTAAAGAAGGTATCCCCCTGGGGGGCCGCTTTGAAAGGAAGCAAGAGAATTATTAGATTCCAAAACATGCACCAAGCGACAATTAACCATTTTTTCTAAAAGTTTGCAAAGGCTACTAGAGAGTGCGATTGGCCTGTAGTTGTTTGGATCACTGGAATCTTTATCTGGTTTAGGAAAAGGAATGACAATAGCTTTGTACCAGGCTTTAGGAAACAAGTGTTCAGTCTAAATTCTATTATAAAAAATTAGTAAGTTATTAAGAGAGGCGTTAGAGAGGTATTTTAGCATGGTGTAGGTGATGCCATCGTGTCCTGGAGCAGATGGACGGCTATTTTGTAAACAGCTTTTGAGTTCTTGTTTAGTAAAAGGTAGATTATAGTCATGGGAATGGCGAGAATTAAAATTTATGCTGGTAGATTCCATTTGTCTTTTGTAGGATAAAAATGGTTCAGGGTATGAGTCGGATTTAGAATTTGATGCCAGAGTACTTGCTACAGTTTCAGCTATATTTTTGGGAGAAGCAATAGTCTGTCCATTATGATTTAAGATTGAGATGTGGTTTTCTGAATATAGTCCCATACAGCTTTTCACCTTTTTCCAAATGACTTTACTGGAAGTATTGGAGTTTATGTTGGAAACATACTGCATCCAGGATTCACGCTGACTTCTACGTCGCACTCTTCTAGCTTCAGCCCTTGCTTTTTTAAAAGCTAGATAATTGTTATAATTTGGGTAGTGACGAAAAATGCCCCAAGCCTTCTGCTGAATTTTCTTTGCATTTGACAATCGTCATTCCACCAAGGCTTCCTGTGTCGCGGCATAGAGTGTGAGAATGGTATACTAATATCAGCAGCAGTGATAATACATTGAGTAATATTATCAAGCGCATCGTCGATGTCACCCTCTATCATATCGCTTGTTATTTTAGCATTGTCTGTGAAAGTTGGCCAATTCGCCCTGTCATAGATATAGCGTTTAAAACAGTAGTTAGAATCCTTGAGGGGAGTAGTCTGAGAGATAAAAATAGGGAAATGGTCGCTACCATGTAGGTCATTGGAAACCCAGAAGTTCCAAAATGGATAAATGGAAGGGGAACAAATAATGAGATCTATAGCATGAAAAGTGCGAGTTGGTTCATGGAAATACGTGTGATCACCATTATTGAGAAGGCATAAGCCATTGTCAGAAATAAGTTTTTCAATTGTATCACCACGTTGGTTATTGTCAGAATTACCCCATAGTTGGCTATGAGCATTTAAATCACCGAGTATTATAAAAGGAGAGGGGAGTTGGAGAATGAGATTATCAAGATCTGCTGAATGAATGGACGGATTTGGTGGTAAATAAATAGTACAGATAGTAATAAGTCGATTTATATGTGCACGGATTGCAACAGCTTGTAAGTAAGTATTCAAATTAATTTGTGAATGTGGTACACTGCGAGATATAAAGAGAGCCACTCCGCCAGTGGCTCTGTCACTACCAGTAAAATCTTTCCTGTATGTTGCATAGTTGCGTATTTTTGCTTTGTCGTTAGGTTTAAAATGAGTTTCCTGAAGAGCTAAGCAGAGTGGTTGATGGTCTGACAGAATATCACGGATTTCATCATATTTGTTGCGATAGCCGCGGCAGTTCCAAGATATAATATTAGTCATGAATGAGGATGTTAGATAAATGTATCTATGTCATTATGTTCGGAGGTAGTAGACATGCTACTATCTCCATCGTCTAAAGCTTCATCCCGCTCAGGATGAAGGTGTAGAGCATCATCATCCATATGAGTTTCATCTATTTTATTTTTCTGTTTTTGGTTTGTTTCACTTTTAGGTGTTACAGTTTTTTTCTTTTTCGTTTTATTTTCAGCAGCTTCAGATCTATGGTTTGGTTTCAAAGGTGTCGATCTAGTTATATTTTGAGGGAGTGGAATTTGGGGAAGATTAGAGTGTACTGATTCTGGAGAAACAGTTAGGTCAGGCACAGATTCTTCGAATACAATATTTTCATCATCATCCGAGTCACTGCAGCACAACTCGGCATCCATAACTTCATCCGCGTAATGCTTCAGCTGTTTGGGATCTTTAATGTTCTTTATAACTGAACTGATGCCCGATTTTTGCCTCCCCTTCCCCACAGTCTTCCACTGCAGAGAGACTGGAGTTGAGTTTTTCTTTTTTGTCGTTTGTATTTGAGGTTTTTTTAGATTCTGTTTTTTGGTGATATCAGGTTTCTGTGGTATGGTGGTATTCATGGCAGCTTTTGTTTTAGTTTGGGATATAGATGAATTACTAGATAAAGCTGTTAATTTCTGAAGTTTCTTTTCAATGTCATTTATTTTTGCCGGTTCAGGGGATGGTGTGTTGGTTGATTGTGTTATGGTAGATTTATCGTGTGGATATGAGACATCAGTTTGTGTAGCCATGTGTCTTATGGCTGTTGATTGCTTCCTGAGTAAGCTGGAGTAGGTAATTCCGACAGATGGGGTTCTATTTTCAACTTGTTTACGGGCATCAGGATAAGATAAATTCTGAGTAATTTTTATAGTGACTATTTCTTTTTCACGGTTCCAGTTAGGGCATTTGCGGGAATATGCAGTATGATTTCCTTTACAGTTGACGCAGCATTCGGATTTTTCACATGAGGTGTTGTCATGGCCGACCTCTGCACAACGTGCACAGGTGAGAGATCCACGACAGTTTGTTTTAGTATGACCGTAACGCTGACATTTAAAACAGCGGGTGGGATTTGGTATATAGGGTCTGACTTTACAGTTTAGATATCCTGCTTTAATTCTAGGTGGTAGAGTAGTGCTATTGAAGGTTAGAATAATATGTTTAGTGGGAATTATCTGCTCGTTTTTACGGATGGTGATACGGCGTACATCTATTACATTTTGGTCTTTTAAATTTTCTAAAAGTTCATCTTTGGTGGAGTATAAAAGATCAGGTTCTGATATTACTCCGCGGCTTGTATTTAAAGTCCTATGTGCTTGTACGGAAATAGAAAAAGTACCTATTGTAGTGCAATTAGAGAGATATTGTGATTGTTTGGTTGTAGATACTTCAACCAGCAAATCGCCAGATTGTAATTTTTTGAGAGAATGACCGTCTCCCAAGACAGACTGAAAGGTTTTAGCTATAAGAAATGGGGAGGTTTTTTTAAAGGTGCAATCTGAATGACTATCAGTACGTTTCACTATGAAAAAGCGAGTAAATGAGAAAGACAGTACAGTTTGTTGCTCTCCACTAGGGAGAGAAGTAGAAGGAAAAGAAGTTATTCCATCCATATTAGAAAAAAATAAAATTCAGACCCCGGCCGCACCACCCTCTCCCGAGCCCTACAAAGGGATGCACATTCGTGCATCAGTGCTAACCAGGGCCCATACGGTCACAAGACAACCCTATGTCAGTCTCCACCCTTAACGAGATGACTAGTAGTTGCTCGATCACTTGATCCCTAAAGCCAGTGACAAAAGCCAGCTGACCAGCCGATTGATGCATACGGGACCAAATGCACCTCCCGTCTACCTGAAGCAGAGGCCAAAGTAGTGTGTTGGTTTCCCTCAACTACCAGGATCCCCCTTTCCAGGGACACGGGTCGCCACGCACGGCCAACACGTGGGTGGTTTACAATTCTCCATGAGTCGATACACAGGATGATATCGGCCCATACAGAATTGCTCTCACCTCCGAAGAGGAAACCACAACGAGAGTGAAACAAAGAGGAAAGGAAGAGCAGAGAAGTAAGAGGAAAAGGAAAGGAGAAAGATCACTCAGGTGCCCCGGGGTTGTGAAGCCCGTGAATACCTAAAGAAGGTATCCCCCTGGGGGGTGTAGCCTTGTGTCTTACGGCTGTTGATTGTTTCTTGAGTAAGCTGGAGTAGGTAATTCCAACAGATGGGGTTCTATTTTCAACAAGTTTGCGGGCTTCAGGATAAGATAAGTTGAGTAATTTTTATGGTAACTATTTCTTTTTCACGGTTCCAGTTAGGGCACTTGCGGGACTATGCTGTATGATTTCCTTTGCAGTTAGCGCAGCGTTCGGATTTTTCACATAAATTATTGTCATGGCCCATTTCTGCACAACGTGCACAAGTAAGGGATCCACGACAATTTGTTTTAGTATGACCAAAACGCTGGCATTTAAAATAGCGGGTAGGGTTTGGTATATAGGGTCTGACTTTACAGTTTAGATATCCTGCTTTAATTCTAGGTGGTAAAGTAGTGCTATTGAAGGTCAGAATAATTTGTTTAGTGGGAATTACCTGCTCATTTTTACGGATGGTGATACGGCGTACATCTATGATATTTTGGTCTTTTAAATTTTCTAAGATTTCATCTTTGGTGGAGTATAAAAGATCTGGTTCAGATATTACTCCGCGGCTTGTATTTAAAGTTTTATGTGCTTGTACAGAAACAGAAAATGTGCCTATTGTAATGCAGTTTGAGAGAAATTGTGATTGTTTGGTTGTAGAAACCTCAACCAGCAAATCACCAGATTGTAGTTTTTTGAGAGTGTGACCATCTCCTAAAACAGACTGGAAAGTTTTTGCTATGAGAAATGGTGAAGTTTTTTTAAACGAGCAATCAGAGTGGCTATCAGTACGTTTCACAATGAAAAAGCGAGTATTCTTCAAAGACAGTACAGTTTGTTGCTCTCCGCTAGGGAGAGAAGTAGAAGGAAAAGAAGTGTTTCCATCCATATTTAAAAGAATAAAATTCAGACCCCGGCCGCACCACCCTCTCCCGAGCCCTACAAGGGGATGCACATTCGTGCACCAGTGCTAACCAGGGCCCATACGGTCACAAGACAACCCTATGTCAGTCTCCACCCTTAACGAGATGACTAGTAGTTGCTCGATCACTTGATCCCTAAAGCCAGTGACAAAAGTCAGCTGACCAGCCGATTGATGCATACGGGACCAAATGCACCTCCCGTCTACCTGAAGCAGAGGCCAAAGCAGTGTGTTGGTTTCCCTCAACTGCCAGGATCCCCCTTTCCAGGGACACGGGTCGCCACGCACGGCCAACACGTGGGTGGTTTACAATTCCCCATGAGTCGATATACAGGATGTATCGGCTCATGCAGAATTGCCCTCACCTCCGAAAAGGAAACCACAATGAGAGTGAAACAAAGAGGAAAGGAAGACCAGAGGAGTAAGGGGAAAAGGAAAGGAGAAAGATCACTCCGGTGCCCCGGGGTTGTGAAGCCCGTGAATACCTAAAGAAGTTATCCCCGTGGGGGACATATATAATTATGATTCTTTCTTAAGACAATGATTGTGAAATTCTAAATGCTAAATTTATGATACTTATGATATTTTTTTCTTCAGTTTACCGTTTCGATTCATAAAACAAATGAAATTGTAATTAACTCGCTTGATCGAATTTTCTAGCACACATAAATAACAGAATGCGATTATCGACAAACGAGATATATGCATTCCAATAGCAACGTTTCGGGAGAACATACATTACTGTCAGGGAATTAAGCGTGAAGAATAAGGATGTTTTTTGATTGGTTTGTTTATTGGGTTTAATGGCGCAAAATCCCTTAAGGGACATGCTGCGCCAAAACAATGGCGCATCAATTCAACTATTCTTCATTTTATGAATTGATAGTTTGGACGATTCATGGATGAGTTAGTGAATAGAATTCACTAAAATTTGTACTTCTTTTCAGAGACGTAGATAGCGATGTTGAACTGAGTAACAGCGAATCCGATAGAGACAACATTTTTAGTGAAGATGGCGACTATCAAGATGAGAATGATGACGACGACGGCCAACAAGCCAGTCAAAACATTAACGGTCAACATTAAAATAGGTGGAATATACACTTGCCTTAAATAAGTTTGGAATCCCTGTGTGGAGTAGTCTGTGTGAGATAAATTTTGAAAAATCGTCACTGCCGTGCAAATCATTAGAGAACCAGAAATTTTATTATGGATAAATAGATGGCGAGCAAATAGTGAGATCTATAGCATGAAATGCACGTGTTGCTGCATGAAAATATGTCTGATCACCATTGAGTACGCATAAGCCACTGTCAGAATTGAGTTCCCCTATAACATCACCACGTGGATTATGAGAGTTACACCTCAGTCGGCTATAGGAATTAAAATCTCCGATGATGATTAAAGACTAGTACTACCAGCAAATGAAGGTCGTCAAGATGGGAAAACTGAATAGTTTGGTTAGGTGGTAAGTAAAAAGTACATATTATAATGAGACTTTTACATGCACACGGGCAGCAACAGATTACAAGTTTGTTTTAAAGGGATATAATAGTGGGATAAATTTCAAGAAATGGAGAGCCATTTCTCCAGTGTCCTGTCTGTGTGTGTGCCTCTCCTGTCACAACCCACAAAGTCTTTCCTATAAGTAACATAATTGAGTAATTTCGCTTTATCATTTTTAAATGGGTTTTCTGGAGAGCTAAGCAGGGTGGTTGATGGTCCGAGTCACGGATTTCGTCATGTTTATTGCGATAGCCACAGCAGTTCCACGCGATATTAGTCATGAATGGGAGTGTTAGACATGAATATCTATGTCATTTTGTTCGGTTGGTTGTATTGATTTTTATGGCGCAAAATGCTTTCAAGGACATATTGCGCCAACCAAAGGATAAAATATTGAAAGGATCAAAAAGAATATAATACATTTAAGCAAAATAGAAAGAAAAAATGGAAAAGTTATCTGGATGGGGTTACCCCAATATGGTCATATTAAAGGTCTAATCATCAATGTAAAATAGCCCAACAACAATTGCAATAGATGCCCAACAACAATTGCAATCTTATTTCATTCGGAGGTAGTAGACATTCTACTGTCTTCGTTGTCTGCATCAGATTCGGGATGAAGGTCAATAGCGTCGTCATATCCATAGCCTTTCTATTTGTTTTGTCATTTTTCTTTAAATTAGTGAGATTTTGATATATTTTTTGGGGGGGGAGAGGGAGTTTCAGATACAGTAGATTTATTTCTTAAAATATTTTGTTTTAAAGATGTTTTAATGGCGATTTGTGTGTTTGTTATGGAGTGGTATTCTTAAATGTTAAATTGTATTGACTTTGAAGAGTCATTTTGCGATAAATTGGCAGAAGTAGCTCATGTTTTGGAAGTCATTTGAGTTATGGGAGATTTTTTTTGTGGAATTAACCAAGGAGGTAACTTATGTAATGAACATCCGCTCACCTCAATATTGCTCAAATGGCTTTTGCTTTCGATGTTTCTTATTCTGACTCCAAATGCTGGTATGCAGGATGTTCGAAGCTGATGGAAAATATGTTCAGAATTTAAACTAGGGTAGATGTGCCAGTAATAGGCCACCTCGAACTTTTTAGTTTATAAAAAAATAATAAATAATAGTTACGCTTTTATTATTTTTTTCTGAACTCTACCTTGCATGCTTTATAAGCTAGGTTAATTTTTTACACTTTTCGTCAAAACAATTAGGAAGCAGAAAATAAAGTTTCACAGTTTTTCTGTTTTTCACTGAAAATCTTAATGAACATGCTAAGAGAAGACTTTACTTACTTAGTTTATATCTTTTTTATTTTTTCGTAAAAATTGAATGTTTTTGTTTGTTTAGCAATATAAAACATTGAATTTAATATACCAATGGCCATTTAAAAAATTTAATTTATTTTTAAGATTTTAGGAGGGGTGGTCCATTACTGGATTGCTTATTTCGCGATTTTCCAGTAATGGACCATCCAAGTGACCAATACAAAAAGTGTAATTTCAGTAAAGATAAAATATTTTAATTTAACTGAAAAGCTAAATAATCCAATTTAATACTTAAATTTTACCTATTAGAATTTAATAAAGGCAATTTCTTTATAAATAGTTGTTTTTAAAAAGTCATCCAAAATTGGTACGAAACACAAGCAGAACATTTGACAAAATCTAGATGTGCCGTTACAAAAGAAGTTGTTTTAAGTTTTGTTCAGAAATGTAAAATCATATTTGGAAGAAGATATTTTTTTCTTCCGAATTCTAAAGCATACAGAGAGAATTTTCAATAAGGTTAAAACAAGGAAAAATTTGGGATCAAAATCAGTTAAAGATGTGTATTATGTAGTACCAAATAACGAAAAAGAACAAATCACTGTTATGGAATGTTTTTCAGCAACTAATCAGATTGCTCCATTGGTGATAATATATCCATATAAGCATCTCTGAATGGAAATCGTGGAATCAATCTGTGCCAAAATGATGGGCTATATGATTATCTGAAAATGGTTGGATACTGCAAGAACATTTATCATTTTAAATGCATTCTAAAATTCCATATTGAATAGTTTGGACTATCGGAAAGGGGGGATAAAATTGAAGATCTGTTATTTATATTTCACAGTTGCACAGCACATCATTTAGATAATGATATGAATGAAGATTGGAGACTTTTTTTAATGCCTTATTTTATCTAAACTTGATTTCAGTAACTTTGTCTTTATATTATAAATCCTTTAAATTTATTTTGTTTTATATCTTTACAATATAAATCCTTTAAAGTTAGTTAATATCATTAATATTTTGTTTTATATCCACATTATAAATCCTTGATTATAATAAATTCACAACTTAAATTTACATATTTTATGTTTTTTCATTATAAATCCTTTAATGTAATGAATTTCCAACTTAAGTTTTAATATTTTGTTTTATTAGTATGTTTTCATTAAGTTCTGGAGCAAAATATAATTGAAACAAGTTGGAAATTGCACACACGTAGCAATTGAGGTGCGTTTGTACGATAACGAAGTTTTAAAAATATACAGATCTTCCTGATATAGTAGACAATACTTCGGTTGGTTGTATTGATTTTTATGGCACAAAATCCCTTAAGGGACATGCTGCGCCAATCGAGGAGTAAAAAGTAATAAATACGAATTTAATAAAACAACAATGGAAAAGGTATCTGGATGGGATACCCCATCCAGATGTCAAATAGGTAATACAAACAAATAAAGGATAGAAAATCTAAATCTCTAAATAAAAGCTAGTTTGTTTTAAAAAATCAAAGAGTGCCCCATGAGGCATTTCCCCAATTAGGTTAGTCAAGGTAGGTGAAGAAGAGTTAAAATGGATTCTGTACAAGTGCCGGAGACCCGGACAGTCAGTTAAAACATGCTGAATAGTCAGATAGTCAAAATGACAGTGAGGACACATGGGTGCATCCTCCCGAAGTAAAAGATGTTTATGAGTGATTCTTGAATGTCCAACTCTCAGACGAGTCAGAATAACATCGGATTTCCTAGGATATATGGTAGGCTAGGTCATGATTGTTGGTTTTACATGATGCAGTTTATTGGTGTATTCCAAGTCCCAACTTTGTTGCCAGTTATTCAGAATAAGATGATTGATAAGTAGTTTAAGGTCTGAGAGTGGGACAGTATGATATAAGGGAATTAAAGCACGCTTTGCCGCCTCATCTGCTTTCTCATTACCAGGGATACCCATGTGTCCCGGTACCCAGCAAAATAAAATATTATAGCCACGATTTGTCAAATTATTATAATGGTCCAATATGGATGATACATAAGGAGGCTTTTTAAAATATTTAATTGCGTCAATAGAACTATTAGAGTCTGTGTAGATGATGAAAGATGTGTTACGATGATGAGATATATGTATCATGGCTCTCTCTATTGCTATCAATTCCGCAGTAAAAACAGAAATACAAGAATTAAGCCTATAATTTAAATATGTATTATCAGAAAAAATTCCACAGCCAACAACATCCCCTCTCCTGGAGCGATCAGTGTAAACACCAGTATAATTTTGATAATTTGTGCGGTGTGCTGCAAAAAGCTGTTGACGACAGGAGGGACCAAGTTGTTTTTATCATATCCTTTAAAAGGATGAAGGAAAGTGATACTAGGAGGATGCCAGGGAGGTATAGTATGTTGATGACAAGAACTAATCTCTATATTATTCAGAGGGTTATTGTCAATAAGGTTTCTCACTCTAACACCAAAAGAAGGGATGCAGGATGGGCGATGCTGATAAAGCATATCATTGTCTGTATTTAAAAGAAATGTGTGAAGTGGATGACCATGATGTGAAAGGATACGATAATAAAAGGTTGAGTGAGAGTTTTTCACGAATGTTGTATAGTGATGGCTCGTTGCAATCAACATACAAGCTTAAAACTGGAGAAGTGCGGAATGCACCAGAACAAATACGAAGTGCGCTATGGTGCACAGTGTCAAGCTTCTTAAGAACAGACTTAGATGCGGAACCGTAGACCTGGCAGGCATAGTCTATTTTTGCACGTATCACAGCACGATATATCTTAAGTAGAGATGTTCTATCTGCTCCCCATGAAGTATTTGAAAGCACCTTAAGTAAATTCAATGATTTTTCACATTTAGTCCGTAGATGGGAAGACCAGAAGAGTAAGAGGAAAAGGAAAGGAGAAAGATCACTCAGGTGCCCCGGGTTTGTGAAGCCCGTGAATACCTAAAGAAGGTATCCCCCCTGGGGGAAAATTACATGCGTGTGTTAAAAATCGGAAACTTTGTTATATTGTTTAAGTATTAATCTTTTAATTTATACAGGCTATAGGCGCATGATACTCCGAGACGGCGGGCCTAAAAATTATAAAATGTATTTCTAAGTTTTACAGGTAATTTACATTTATTTTATTGATGTAAATTAAATAAAGTGTAAGAATTTTTTAATGTATATTTATGATATAAAACATCCTAAATAGAGAGACGGCAGTACAGACATTCTCCTCATCCAAATCACGGCTAAAATAACAGAATGAGTTAAAACTTAATTCACATATTGAAATGAAATCGAAATATCGTTCTTTAGATTTTTCCAGACTGCAGCGCCATCTCATGTTGAAAATTTTAACTAATTTCGTAAGTTTGTCTAAAAAATTACTATTGTCCCAAGCACATTACAACAAACGGTGTACTTCTACCGCTTGTTTAGTTTTTATTGATTTTTCAAATATACCGGTCATTTTTGAAACACCCGGTAAAAAGTTACTTTTAATTCCGAAACCGATTTTTAAATTGAAATTAACTTTATAAAAAATATATGCTACCAAAATCGAAAATGTAATCAAGGAGTGATCTTGAGAGGGACCTCATCTAAGCAGTGCAAAAAAAGGATTTAAAAATGTCAAAATGCGACAGAGTTATTACAAAAATGCTTCCTCATAAGAACACTATAAACTTTACATTCGTATAAAATACTTACCTGTATATTTTTAATACATTAATGTGGCTAATTTTGTTTTATGGGGTTGTTTTGTTTTATAGGTGATCCATACTGAGGTTTAAAGACAATATCCGAAATGATGATCTCTTTCTTGGATAAAATTTCTGAATAAAATAGCTGGTCATCTGTTTCTTGAATATAACATCCTGATTAAACAATCTCGTCAGGTACTTCAGTAATCATTGGTGGATCGTCATATTGGGCAACTAATGCAGGTGTATTATTCAAGCAGTTTTTTAGTTAAAATGGTTGGTTGCATAAGTTTTAACGGCGCAAAATCCCTTGTGGGACATGCTGCACCAAACCAAAGACAAAAATGCAAGAATAAAAAGGGGAAAGCACCAAAATATCTGGATGGAGGTTTCCCATCCAGATATAGTCAAGCAAATATATAAAAGTAGAATTTAAATTGCTAAATCATTAGATATGGAAGTAAAAGTAGGCAAATAGAAAGTGCACTCTGAACGGAGTCCCATCCAGATGTTCAGAGTTTCAAAGTCATAGAAATTAAAAAATTATATTTAAAAGTAAAATCCAGCATTTTTAAGAAAGGTAAAGAGTGCCCCATTAGGTTTTTTAGCTAAAAATTTTCTATTTGTAATGCTTTATTATGAATAATAGGGGTCACTTGTAATTTTTGTTTCTATTTGTGCATGATAGATTAGTTGGTTGAGTTGGGTTTAATGGCGCAAAATCCCTTAAGGGACATGCTGCGCCAAAACAAAGACTAAAAGTACAAATGTGAAAAAGAGAAAATGTCAAAATATCTGGATGGGGTTTCCCATCCAGATATAGTCAAGCAAATAGGTTAAGAAAAATAAAATATTTAAAATATTACAGAGCAGCTAATCCGAATATCATTAAAGGGCATCCAAACCAAGACAGAGAAAAGATTATATATGAAAATAAAAACCTGCATGTTTTAAAAAGTTAAAGAGTGCCCCATGAGGTGTTTCCCCAATGAGGTTTGTCAAGATTGGTGATGATGAGTTAAAATACATTCTATACAAGTGCCGGAGTCCCGGACAATCAGTTAAAAGATGATGAATGGTCAGATGATCAAAATGGCAATGAGGACACATGGGTGCATCCTCTCTAAGTAATAGATGTTTGTGAGTGATTCTAGAGTGACCTATTCTCAGACGAGTCAGAAGAACATCTGTTTTCCTGGGGTAGATTGGAGGCCAGATCATTATTGTAGGTTTGATATGGTGCATTTTATTATTATATTCTAAATCCCAACTCTCTTGCCATTTATTTTGAATAAAACGATTAATAATTAGTTTAACGTCTGAGAATGGTATTTTATGATTTAATGGATTAAGTGCCAGTTTTGCAGCCTCATCTGCTTTCTCGTTTCCAGGTATACCCATGTGTCCAGGTACCCAACAAAATAATATATCATAACCACGTCTTGTCAAATTATTATAAAAGTCTAAGATGGATGAGATATATGGGTGCTTTTTAAAAGAATTAATTGCATCAATAGAACTATTTGAGTCAGTGTAGATGATGAAAGATGTTTTATGATGATGAGATATGTGTACCATGGCCCTTTCTATTGCAATTAATTCTGCAGTAAATATAGATGTAGAAGGATGAAGTCGATAACTGAGAGTCATACCATCACAATATATACCACAGCCAACAGTATTTCCATTCTTTGAGCCATCTGTATAAATGTCTAAGTGATTGCTATAAATATCTCGATGTGCAGCAAATAGGCATTTAAAGATCACAGGGGTTAGATTCTTTTTTTCATAGCCTTTAAAAGGATGAAGGATTGTGATGGCAGGTGGATTCCAAGGAGGATAGATATGCAATGGACATGTACTCACCTCAATATTATTCAGAGGGCCATTGCTGATTATGCTCCTCATTCTTACACCAAAAGAAGGCACACAAGATGGGCGATTCTGATAGAGAGTATCATTGTCAGAGTTTAAAATATATGTATGAAGTGGATGACTAGGATGTGAAAGGATACGGTAAAACAACTGCAGAGAAAGTTTTTCACGAGTATGATGTAATGAAGGTTCATTAGAGTCAACATATAAGCTTAAAACAGGTGATGTACGAAATGCACCAGAGCAAACACGAAGTGCGCTATGGTGCACTGTGTCAAGTTTCTTAAGAACAGACTTACAAGCAGAACCGTAGACCTGGCAGGCATAGTCAATTTTAGCACGGATTGCAGCACGATAAATCTTTAGAAGAGAAGTACGGTCTGCTCCCCATGAAGTATTAGACAGTACCCTAAGTAAGTTTAGTGATTTTTCACATTTTGCCCTTAATTGTAAAACATGAGGTAAGAACGTAAGTTTATTGTCAAAATAGAGGCCTAAATAGCGGACATTGTCTACAACAGGAATTTGAGTTGATCCGATAAAAATTTCAGGGTCTGGATGCAGATCTCTACGTCTACAAAAATGCACACAAGAAGTTTTGTCATGAGAGATAACAAAACCATTTTTATTAGTCCAATTAAGAATATTTCTAATAGCAATTTGCAATTGTCTTTCAATAAAACGTATATCCTCTCCCATACACATAATCCGGAAGTCGTCAACATATAAATCTCCTTTCACTGAAGGAGGAAGCTGATTGAGAATATCATTTATTTTAATAGCAAAGAGGGTGACACTCAGGACACTGCCCTGGGGCACACCCTCTTCTTGTACATAAAAATTAGAAAGAGTTCCTGCGATACGAACTTGGAAAATTCGCACTGCAAGGAAATTTTTGATAAAAATAGGAAGATTCCCACGAAAGTCCAAGTTAAAAAGGTCGCGGAGTATTCCATAACGCCATGTTCTGTCATAGGCCTTCGCCATGTCAAAAAATACTGAGACCAGATGCCTGCGTTTAAGAAATGCTGTCCTTATGTAATGTTCAAGATGGATTAAATTATCGATAGTAGATCTACCACGTCGGAAACCACTCTGAAAAGCAGCAAGGCTGTTGTTCGTTTCTAAAACATGTATGAGGCGGCAATTGACCATCTTTTCGAGAAGTTTACAGAGGCAGCTTGAAAGGGCAATAGGCCTGTAATTATTAGGATCAGTAGCATCTTTTCCTGGTTTAGGAAAAGGAATAACGATTGCTCTGCACCAAGCATTAGGAAAAACGTGTTCTGTCCAAATTCTGTTAAAAAAAGAAAGTAGATTGTTAAGAGAAGGTGGAGAGAGGTGCTTGAGCATGACATAAGTGATGCCATCGTGCCCAGGAGCAGATAAACGACCGTCATGTAAGCATTTTAAAAGCTATGATTTAATAAAGGGTTTGTTGTAGGAAAATGAATGATTACTATTAAAATTAATACTGGTCCTCTCAGTTTTTCTTTTATAAGATAAAAATGGTTCTGGATAAGAGTCTGAATTTGAAGTAGAAGCAAGAGTATTCCCTATTGTCTCAGCTATGTTTTTAGTAGAAGTGATAGTTTGACCGTTCAGTTTTAAAATTGAAATATGGTATTCAGAGTACAGGCCCATGCAGTTTTTCACCTTTTTCCAAAGCTCTTTACTGGATGTGTTAGAGTTTATACTTGAAACATACTTTATCCAGGATTCACGTTGGCTTTTGCGTCTTATTCGTCTAGCCTCTGCCTTTGCTTTCTTAAAAGCAATATAATTAGTGTTGTTTGGGTACCTTCGAAAAATACCCCAAGCTTTTTGTTGTTTTTTCTTTGCTATTTGGCAATCAATATTCCACCAAGATTTTCTGTTTTTATGAGCAGATGAAGTTTTAGGGATGCTAGCATCAGCAGCATTGATAATACAATGAGTTATATTATCAAGTGCTTTGTCAATGTCACCCTCTATCATGTTATTTGTGATGTTCGCAAGTGCCGTGAAAGTTGGCCAATTGGCTCTGTCATACACATACCTTTTAGTACAATTAATGGAATCCACACTAGGAGTAGTCAATGAAATAAAAGTTGGAAAATGATCACTGCCGTGTAGGTCATTTGAGATCCAAAAATTCCAAAATGGATAGATAGATGGGGAGCATATAGTAAGATCAATTGCATGAAAAGTGCGTGTCGGTTCATGAAAGTAGGTATGATCACCATTATTGAGAAGGCACAGGCCATTGTCAGAAATTAATTTCTCTATTATTTCTCCACGTTGATTGTTATCAGAACTGCCCCAGAGTTGGTTATGAGCATTAAAATCTCCAACAATAATAAATGGAGTGGGGAGTTGGAGAATGAGATTTTCCAAATGTGCTGATGGAATGGACTGGTTTGGTGGTAAGTAAATTGTGCATATTGTTATAAGTCTATTTATATGGACTCGGACAGCAACAGCTTGTAAATTAGTATTTAAACCGATAAAAGAATGAGGTAACTTGCGAGATATGAAGAGAGCCACTCCTCCAGTGGCCCTATCACTACCAGTGAAGTCTTTCCTGTAAGCAGCATAATTACGTAATTTTGCTTTGTTGTTTGGTTTTAAATGGGTTTCCTGCAGAGCTAAGCAGAGTGGTTGATGGTCAGAGAGAATGTCCCGGATTTCATCATGTTTATTAAGATAACCACGGCAGTTCCATGAGATGATATTATTCATAATTACGAGTGTTAAATATGAGTATCAATGTCATTTTGATCAGAAACAGTAGACATGCTACTGTCTCCGTCGTCCAGTATTTCATCCGGTTCGGGATGAAGGTCCATAGCATCGTCATCCTCCATTCTTTGATTTTTTTTGTCTTTTTTCTGTGAATTTGTCTGATTTTTTGAGATTTTGTTCTTTTTTCGTGGGGGTATTGCAGATATAGTAGATTTAGTTTTTGAAATATTTTGCTCTAAAGAAGTTTTAGTTGTAATTTGTGCGTTCCTGTTATGAGATGGTATTTTGGAAGTATTAAAATGTAATGATCTTGGAGAGGCAGTTTGTGAATAATTGGCAGAAGTGGATTGTTGCGTATCTAAGTTATCAGGTACAAATTCTTCAAAAACAGTATTTTCGTCAACATCCGAGTCATTGCTATAGGGCTCGGATTCCATAGCCTCGTCCGCGTACTGCTGGAGCTGTTTTGGATCTTTAATGTTTCTTATGATTGAGCTGATGCCAGAAATTCGCTTCCCCTTTCCAGCAGTCTTCCATTGTGGAGAGGCTGGAGTTGAGGTTTTCTTTTTAAAGGTTTGTATAGGCGGTTTTTTTAAATTATGTTTTCTGGGAGCATCAAGTTTCTGTGGAATATTGGTATTCATGGCAGGTTTAGTCTTAGTTTGGGGTTGAGATGACTTATTGGATAGAGCTGTCGGTTTCTGTTGTTTCTTCTCTATGTCAATTTTTACTGGTTCAGAGGATGGGGTGTTGGTCGATTCTTTAACATGAGTACTGGTTGATTGTGTTGCAGTTGATTTACTGGATGGAAATTGGGAATCAGTTTGTGTACTTATGTGTCTTACGGCTGTTGATTGCTTCTTGAGTAAGCTAGAGTAGTTAATTCCGACAGATGGGGTTCTATTTTCAACTAGTTTACGGGCATCAGGATAAGACAAATTTTGAGTAATTTTTATAGTAATTATTTCCTTTTCACGGTTCCAGTTAGGGCACTTGCGGGAATATGCTGTATGATCGCCTTTACAGTTTGCACAGCGTACGGAATTTTCACATGTTTTATTGTCGTGAGCAACTTCCGCGCAACGTGCGCAGGTAAGAGATCCACGACATTGGCCATTAGTATTAGTATGTCCATAACGCTGGCATTTGAAACATCTGATAGGGTTTGGTATGTATGGTCGAACTGGACAGCTTAGATAGCCAGCTTTAATTCTAGCTGGTAAATTGGGACTATTGAAGGTTAAAATAATATGTTTAGTAGGTAGTATTTCTTCATTGCGACGGATAGTGATACGGCGTACATCTACGACATTTTGGTCTTTTAAATTTTCTAGAAGTTCAGTTTTAGTAGAGTATAACAGATCAGGTTCAGATATAACACCACGACTTGTATTTAGAGTTTTATGTACTTGTACAGAAACGGAAAAGGTACCTATTGTAGAGCAATGAGAAAGAATTTGTGACTGTTTAGCTGTAGAAACCTCAACTAATAGATCCCCAGATTGCAGTTTGATAGAATGGCCATCCCCCAGCACTGACTGGAATGTCTTTGCAATGAGAAATGGTGAAGTCTTTAAATGAATTATCAGATACGCTATCAGTACGTTTCATGATGAAAAAACGAGTGAATGATAGAGTCTGTGCAGTTTGTTGCTCTCCACTAGGGAGAGAAGTAAAAGGAAAAGAAGTGATTCCATCCATATTTAGAAATAAAAAGCTTCAGACCCCGGCCGCACCACCCTCTCCCGAGCCCTACAAGGGGATGCACATTCGTGCACCAGTGCTAACCAGGGCCCATACGGTCACAAGACAACCCTATGTCAGTCTCCACCCTTAACGAGATGACTAGTAGTTGCTCGATCACTTGATCCCTAGAGCCAGTGACAAAAGCCAGCTGACCAGCCGATTGATGCATACGGGACCAAATGCACCTCCCGTCTACCTGAAGCAGAGGCCAAAGCAGTGTGTTGGTTTCCCTCAACTACCAGGATCCCCCTTTCCAGGGACACGGGTCGCCACGCACGGCCAACACGTGGGTGGTTTACAATTCTCCATGAGTCGATATGCAGGATGACATCGGCTCATACAGAATTGCCCTCACCTCCGAAGAGGAAACCACAATGAGAGTGAAACAAAGAGGAAAGGAAGACCAGAGGAGTAAGAGGAAAAGGAAAGGAGAAAGATCACTCAGGTGCCCCGGGGTTGTGAAGCCCGTGAATACCTATAGAAGGTATCCCCCTGGGGGTGCATGATAGATTAATTTAAAATATATATAGATTTTTAACGTGGAGCTAAAATATATCTTTGGGACAGATTTTCATTTAAGGAAACTTCCTACATCAAATTGGCTAATTTGGTGAAATTTTCCAAATGTTTTATTATTTTATGGGAAAGAGTTATCTTTTACGATTCCAAATACAGTCACTCAAAAAAGTATTGGGACACTTGGAAAATATCAAATGTTAAGCTATTTATAAAAATATTAACAACACTAACGCCAAAACAACATTAAAAATGAAAAGATTTAGCGTTTCGCAAGCATTATGTATAAAAAAAACTTAAATATTTTACATTTGCAGATTTTTCTAGCTTCATAAATATTATACAATCTCAAATAGATCTCAAAAAAGTTTTGGGACACTTTCGAAAAAAAAGAGAGTTAAAACATATTTATCACATCAATAAAATTAATTTTCCACCAGTATTTTTTAATACATTTTAAGCATATGTTACACGTTAAATTTCAGCATACTTGTGTCTTTCATGCAAGAATGGGGCGAAGCAAAGATATTTCTGTGGATGTGCGAAATCTGGTTATAAAGCACTGGAAAAATAGGAAATCAGTTCGTCGTATAGGAGAAATTTTAAAACTGAGTAAGTCTAGCGTGTTTAATATTATATCCAGATTGAAGAAAACAAATACAGTTGAAAACAAACAAAGATCAGGGCGTCCAAGGATATTTAATGAATGAGAAGAGAGATGGATTGTGAAACAAGTTCAGCTTAACCCCAGAACTAGCGCCGTTAAATTGACTCTGGAAACTGAAAAAAGATTATTGAAAGAAAATCTGCAAATGTTGAAACTATTAGGAATATCTTGAGAAAATATAAGTTTCATGCCAGAGTACCTAGGAAAAAGCCCTACATCTTCGAAGCAAACAGACGTGCTAGACTGGCATTTGCTAAAACATATGTAAAGGAGCCAGCAGAATTTTGGAAAAATGTTCTATCTGTGGACGAAAGCAAATGTAACATCTTTGGATCTGATGGAAATTTGGCGCAGACCAAATACAGAATTGCAGACCAAAAATTTACGACCTACTGTCAAATACGGAGGGGGCAGCCAAATGGTTTGGGGTTGTATGGCGAGTTCTGGTGTTGGAATCTTAGAACTTATTGATGATACAATGGACAAATATGCCTATCTTGACATATTAAAACGGAATTTAATACAAAATGCAAATAACTTGGGAATTGCACAACATTTTTAATTGTATCAGGACAATGATCCGAAACATAATGCTTATATTTGCAAGTTGTGGGTTCTTTATCATTGTCTTGGTGTTATTCAGACCCCTGCCCAGAGTCCAGGCCTTAATCCCATTGAGCATATTTAGGATTACGTTCAGCAAAAAATCTGAGCACCCTATTTCTAACAAGCAAGATTTAAGAAAGTATCTTGTCGAAGAATGGGCCAAAATTGACCCATCCTTTTGCTCAAAATTAGTAAAATCTATGCCAAATAGACTACGAGAAGTCATAAAGCATAATGGTGGCCCAACACGGTATTAACTATCTTTTTCATAATATTTTCTTGATTTATTGGATAGTGTCCCAATACTTTGAGAACTTTTTTTGACTTCAATTCTTTTATTTTAAATATTAACCATAATTGTAGTAAAACATACATTTTGTTTTTGTTGTTGTGATTTGCATTCATCAAAGTGTGATACACTATATTCTTTTTTTTTCTTCGCCTATATCAGTTATATAGGAAATAAAGTTTAGTGCAATTTTGTCATGTCCCAATACTTTTTTGGGCGACTGTATGTTTTAATTTTATTACTATTATTAGAGGTTGAGTTATGGCAATTTCAATAAACAAAATGGTCATTTTTGTGAATTTTTTTTATATATATTTTGACATTTTTCACGATATTGTAAAATTCCTCGTTCTGTGCAGATAAGTGTAATAGAAGCGTGCAGCATAAAGGAAATTGATATATTTTTATTCGAATTGAGTTTACGCTGTCTGGCGTAAAAATGAAATTTTACTTAAACAGTAAAAAAACCAATTTTTAAAAATTTTTAAAAATATATTGCTACGATTTTATGTTTTCTTATTCTGTAATACAACAGAAATAAAAAAAATATTATATATTTTTTAAAACTATCCTTTTTTTAAAAAAAAAGTGCTCCGCACGTAGGCAGATACCTTAATAGTACGAATCATTTAATGGGGGTATTATATTGTTTCAAGAAATACTTTTCTAATATTTAGATGTAGTAATGTTAGTATACGGCTATGCATTTATTATATAATTTCATTTTTGTTTAGGAATTTAGTAATAACAATAATAATTATTTTTTAATTCTCTTTGCGCCGTTGACGATTCTTTTATTTTAAATTTAAAGTAGAAGTTACTTTTCCGAAAGAATGATGTAATAAAGTGCAAAAAGTATTAGAAACTTGCAATATAAATTAAATTTTACTGTAAAAGCATATTTTTTAAACATCTCCAAAAATTATTCTTTAGCTGGTTGCCATATGAATTGAATCAGAAAGGGTTAATGGACATAGGAACTTTTCAACTTTGAATAAATTGGTATTAAAATTTTTAGGTATTCATAATTTTTAAACAAATTAAGTTTTCTCAGATTTTTTAAGGATAACAGCTCCTCCCTTCCAAAACACCCGCAAATTTATACTTCATACATTATCTGCAAAATGTAAAGAAATTTAATTTTCAGCTGAAAGATCTTTTTTTTTTCATATATTTTTACTCTATCCATATGCATTTACATAGAGTTAGAGCTAATATATGAAAAGAGGAAAAAACATACTAAATTTATTTTCAGAAATCCTACTTGCCGAAGATTTCTTTATCAAGCGCAAAATAAACACACAACGGCGCCCAGTTTTTATAAGCTCTTTTAGACTCCCACTAACATGTAAATATCCACTAAAGATATAGTACTAACAATGCACTCTTAATAAATAAATAAATAAATAAATAAATTTATTTGAACAAGCAACTTGTAAATATTGTGTAACCCTAGTAAAAATAGCAGATACGGTTTATTTCAGCATTCTTCGTCGTCGTCGTTTAGAAACACGAACCATTGATTTTAAAATTGCGAGTGCAACACATAAGTAGGGTCCTACATTTGTAAACATTCAGTGAGAACGCTTTAAGTAGACTAAAGGTTCTTGGGAAAGATGAAATATAAATTCGGCTTAGGCTTTTTTAGGTGGTTTTTTTCACTAATATTTGAGCACAGTATTTATAAGCTCTGGTGAATTTTCACCCATAATTCAATATTCATGGAAAACAATATTGTATTTGTATCAATAAGCATTGAAGGTTGGTTGGTTGCTTGTATTGGGTTTAATGGCACAAAATCCCTTAAGGGACATGCTGCGCCAAAACAAAGCCTAAAAATAAATGGAGAACATGGTCAAAATATCCGGATGGGGTATCCCATCCAGATATAGTTAAGTAGACAGAGTTAAAAAAATAAGATATTTAAAACAATATAAAAGCTCATCTAGACATCGTTAATGAGTATCCAAATTAAGATAAAAAGATTATATATCAAAATAAAATCCTCATGTTTTAAAAAGATAAATGCCCCATGAGGTATTTCCCCAATGAGGTTTGTCAAAATGGGCGATGATGTATTAAAATATATTCTGTACAAGTACCGGAGACCCGGACAGTCAGTTAAAAGATAATGAATTGTTAGGCAATTAAAATTACAATGAGGACACATGGGTACATCCTCCCTAAATAACAATGCTTATGAGTGATCCTAGAATGTCCAATTCTCAGACGTTTCAGGTTGGTTGGTTGGTTGAGTTGGGTTTAATGGCGCAAAATCCCTTAAGGGACATGCTGCGCCAAAACAAAGACTAAAAGTACAAATGTGAAAAAGAGAAAATGTCAAAATATCTGGATGGGGTTTCCCATCCAGATATAGTCAAGCAAATAGGTTAAGAAAAATAAAATATTTAAAATATTACAGTGCAGCTAATCCGAATATCATTAAAGGGCATCCAAACCAAGACAGAGAAAAGATTATATATGAAAATAAAAACCTGCATGTTTTAAAAAGTTAAAGAGTGCCCCATGAGGTGTTTCCCCAATGAGGTTTGTCAAGATTGGTGATGATGAGTTAAAATACATTCTGTACAAGTGCCGGAGTCCCGGACAGTCAGTTAAAAGATGATGAATGGTCAGATGATCAAAATGGCAATGAGGACACATGGGTGCATCCTCTCTAAGTAATAGATGTTTGTGAGTGATTCTAGAGTGACCTATTCTCAGACGAGTCAGAAGAACATCCGTTTTCCTGGGGTAGATTGGAGGCCAGATCATTATTGTAGGTTTGATATGGTGCAATTTATTATTATATTCTAAATCCCAACTCTCTTGCCATTTATTTTGAATAAAACGATTAATAATTAGTTTAACGTCTGAGAAAGGTATTTTATGATTTAATGGATTAAGTGCCAGTTTTGCAGCCTCATCTGCTTTCTCGTTTCCAGGTATACCCATGTGTCCAGGTACCCAACAAAATATATCATAACCACGTCTTGTCAAATTATTATAAAAGTCTAAGATGGATGAGATATATGGGTGCTTTTTAAAAGAATTAATTGCATCAATAGAACTATTTGAGTCAGTGTAGATGATGAAAGATGTTTTAAATGATGAGATATGTGTACCATGGCCCTTTCTATTGCAATTAATTCTGCAGTAAATATAGATGTAGAAGGATGAAGTCGATAACTGAGAGTCATACCATCACAATATATACCACAGCCAACAGTATTTCCATTCTTTGAGCCATCTGTATAAATGTCTAAGTGATTGCTATAAATATCTCGATGTGCAGCAAATAGGCATTTAAAGATCACAGGGGTTAGATTCTTTTTTTCATAGCCTTTAAAAGGATGAAGGATTGTGATGGCAGGTGGATTCCAAGGAGGATAGATATGCAATGGACATGTACTCACCTCAATATTATTCAGAGGGCCATTGCTGATTATGCTTCTCATTCTTACACCAAAAGAAGGCACACAAGATGGGCGATTCTGATAGAGAGTATCATTGTCAGAGTTTAAAATATATGTATGAAGTGGATGACTAGGATGTGAAAGGATACGGTAAAACAACTGCAGAGAAAGTTTTTCACGAGTATGATGTAATGAAGGTTCATTAGAGTCAACATATAAGCTTAAAACAGGTGATGTACGAAATGCACCAGAGCAAACACGAAGTGCGCTATGGTGCACTGTGTCAAGTTTCTTAAGAACAGACTTACAAGCAGAACCGTAGACCTGGCAGGCATAGTCAATTTTAGCACGGATTGCAGCACGATAAATCTTTAGAAGAGAAGTACGGTCTGCTCCCCATGAAGTATTAGACAGTACCCTAAGTAAGTTTAGTGATTTTTCACATTTTGCCCTTAATTGTAAAACATGAGGTAAGAACGTAAGTTTATTGTCAAAATAGAGGCCTAAATAGCGGACATTGTCTACAACAGGAATTTGAGTTGATCCGATAAAAATTTCAGGGTCTGGATGCAGATCTCTACGTCTACAAAAATGCACACAAGAAGTTTTGTCATGAGAGATAACAAAACCATTTTTATTAGTCCAATTAAGAATATTTCTAATAGCAATTTGCAATTGTCTTTCAATAAAACGTATATCCTCTCCCATACACATAATCCGGAAGTCGTCAACATATAAATCTCCTTTCACTGAAGGAGGAAGCTGATTGAGAATATCATTTATTTTAATAGCAAAGAGGGTGACACTCAGGACACTGCCCTGGGGCACACCCTCTTCTTGTACATAAAAATTAGAAAGAGTTCCTGCGATACGAACTTGGAAAATTCGCACTGCAAGGAAATTTGATAAAAATAGGAAGATTCCCACGAAAGTCCAAGTTAAAAAGGTCGCGGAGTATTCCATAACGCCATGTTCTGTCATAGGCCTTCGCCATGTCAAAAAATACTGAGACCAGATGCCTGCGTTTAAGAAATGCTGTCCTTATGTAATGTTCAAGATGGATTAAATTATCGATAGTAGATCTACCACGTCGGAAACCACTCTGAAAAGCAGCAAGGCTGTTGTTCGTTTCTAAAACATGTATGAGGCGGCAATTGACCATCTTTTCGAGAAGTTTACAGAGGCAGCTTGAAAGGGCAATAGGCCTGTAATTATTAGGATCAGTAGCATCTTTTCCTGGTTTAGGAAAAGGAATAACGATTGCTCTGCACCAAGCATTAGGAAAAACGTGTTCTGTCCAAATTCTGTTAAAAAAAGAAAGTAGATTGTTAAGAGAAGGTGGAGAGAGGTGCTTGAGCATGACATAAGTGATGCCATCGTGCCTAGGAGCAGATAAACGACTGTCATGTAAGCATTTTAAAAGCTCTGATTTAATAAAGGGTTTGTTGTAGGAAAATGAATGATTACTATTAAAATTAATACTGGTCCTCTCAGTTTTTCTTTTATAAGATAAAAATGGTTCTGGATAAGAGTCTGAATTTGAAGTAGAAGCAAGGGTATTCCCTATTGTCTCAGCTATGTTTTTAGTAGAAGTGATAGTTTGACCGTTCAGTTTTAAAATTGAAATATGGTATTCAGAGTACAGGCCCATGCAGTTTTTCACCTTTTTCCAAAGCTCTTTACTGGATGTGTTAGAGTTTATACTTGAAACATACTTTATCCAGGATTCACGTTGGCTTTTGCGTCTTATTCGTCTAGCCTCTGCCTTTGCTTTCTTAAAAGCAATATAATTAGTGTTGTTTGGGTACCTTCGAAAAATACCCCAAGCTTTTTGTTGTTTTTTCTTTGCTATTTGGCAATCAATATTCCACCAAGATTTTCTGTTTTTATGAGCAGATGAAGTTTTAGGGATGCTAGCATCAGCAGCATTGATAATACAATGAGTTATATTATCAAGTGCTTTGTCAATGTCACCCTCTATCATGTTATTTGTGATGTTCGCAAGTGCCGTGAAATTTGGCCAATTGGCTCTGTCATACACATACCTTTTAGTACAATTAATGGAATCCACACTAGGAGTAGTCAATGAAATAAAAGTTGGAAAATGATCACTGCCGTGTAGGTCATTTGAGATCCAAAAATTCCAAAATGGATAGATAGATGGGGAGCATATAGTAAGATCAATTGCATGAAAAGTGCGTGTCGGTTCATGAAAGTAGGTATGATCACCATTATTGAGAAGGCACAGGCCATTGTCAGAAATTAATTTCTCTATTATTTCTCCACGTTGATTGTTATCAGAACTGCCCCAGAGTTGGTTATGAGCATTAAAATCTCCAACAATAATAAATGGAGTGGGGAGTTGGAGAATGAGATTTTCCAGATGTGCTGATGGAATGGACTGGTTTGGTGGTAAGTAAATTGTGCATATTGTTATAAGTCTATTTATATGGACTCGGACAGCAACAGCTTGTAAATTAGTATTTAAACCGATAAAAGAATGAGGTAACTTGCGAGATATGAAGAGAGCCACTCCTCCAGTGGCCCTATCACTACCAGTGAAGTCTTTCCTGTAAGCAGCATAATTACGTAATTTTGCTTTGTTGTTTGGTTTTAAATGGGTTTCCTGCAGAGCTAAGCAGAGTGGTTGATGGTCAGAGAGAATGTCCCGGATTTCATCATGTTTATTAAGATAACCACGGCAGTTCCATGAGATGATATTATTCATAATTACGAGTGTTAAATATGAGTATCAATGTCATTTTGATCAGAAGCAGTAGACATGCTACTGTCTCCGTCGTCCAGTATTTCATCCGGTTCGGGATGAAGGTCCATAGCATCGTCATCCTCCATTCTTTGATTTTTTTTGTCTTTTTTCTGTGAATTTGTCTGATTTTTTGAGATTTTGTTCTTTTTTGGTGGGGGTATTGCAGATATAGTAGATTTAGTTTTTGAAATATTTTGCTCTAAAGAAGTTTTAGTTGTAATTTGTGCGTTCCTGTTATGAGATGGTATTTTGGAAGTATTAGAATGTAATTATCTTGGAGAGGCAGTTTGTGAAGAATTGGCAGAAGTGGATTGTTGCGTATCTAAGTTATCAGGTACAAATTCTTCAAATACAGTATTTTCGTCAACATCCGAGTCATTGCTATAGGGCTCGGATTCCATAGCCTCGTCCGCGTACTGCTGGAGCTGTTTTGGATCTTTAATGTTTCTTATGATTGAGCTGATGCCAGAAATTCGCTTCCCCTTTCCAGCAGTCTACCATTGTGGAGAGGCTGGAGTTGGGGTTTTCTTTTTAAAGGTTTGTATAGGCGGTTTTTTTAAATTATGTTTTCTGGGAGCATCAGGTTTCTGTGGAATATTGGTATTCATGGCAGGTTTAGTCTTAGTTTGGGGTTGAGATGACTTATTGGATAGAGCTGTCGGTTTCTGTTGTTTCTTCTCTATGTCAATTTTTACTGGTTCAGAGGATGGGGTGTTGGTAGATTCTTTAACATGAGTACTGGTTGATTGTGTTGCAGTTGATTTACTGGATGGAAATTGGGAATCAGTTTGTGTACTTATGTGTCTTACGGCTGTTGATTGCTTCTTGAGTAAGCTAGAGTAGGTAATTCCGACAGATGGGGTTCTATTTTCAACTAGTTTACGGGCATCAGGATAAGACAAATTTTGAGTAATTTTTATAGTAATTATTTCCTTTTCACGGTTCCAGTTAGGGCACTTGCGGGAATATGCTGTATGATCGCCTTTACAGTTTGCACAGCGTATGGAATTTTCACATGTTTTATTGTCGTGACCAACATCCGCGCAACGTGCGCAGGTAAGAGATCCTCGACATTGGCCATTAGTATTAGTATGGCCATAACGCTGGCATTTGAAACATCTGATAGGGTTTGGTATGTATGGTCGAACTGGACAGCTTAGATAGCCAGCTTTAATTCTAGCTGGTAAATTGGGACTATTGAAGGTTAAAATAATATGTTTAGTAGGTAGTATTTCTTCATTGCGACGGATAGTGATACGGCGTACATCTACGACATTTTGGTCTTTTAAATTTTCTAGAAGTTCAGTTTTAGTAGAGTATAACAGATCAGGTTCAGATATAACACCACGACTTGTATTTAGAGTTTTATGTACTTGTACAGAAACGGAAAAGGTACCTATTGTAGAGCAATTAGAAAGAATTTGTGACTGTTTAGCTGTAGAAACCTCAACTAATAGATCCCCAGATTGCAGTTTTTTGATAGAATGGCCATCCCCCAGCACTGACTGGAATGTCTTTGCAATGAGAAATGGTGAAGTCTTTTTAAATGAATTATCAGATACGCTATCAGTACGTTTCATGATGAAAAAACGAGTGAATGATAGAGTCTGTGCAGTTTGTTGCTCTCCACTAGGGAGAGAAGTAGAAGGAAAAGAAGTGATTCCATCCATATTTAGAAATAAAAAGCATCAGACCCCGGCCGCACCACCCTCTCCCGAGCCCTACAAGGGGATGCACATTCGTGCACCAGTGCTAACCAGGGCCCATACGGTCACAAGACAACCCTATGTCAGTCTCCACCCTTAACGAGATGACTAGTAGTTGCTCGATCACTTGATCCCTAGAGCCAGTGACAAAAGCCAGCTGACCAGCCGATTGATGCATACGGGACCAAATGCACCTCCCGTCTACCTGAAGCAGAGGCCAAAGCAGTGTGTTGGTTTCCCTCAACTACCAGGATCCCCCTTTCCAGGGACACGGGTCGCCACGCACGGCCAACACGTGGGTGGTTTACAGTTCTCCATGTGTCGATATACAGGATGTATCGGCCCATGCAGAATTGCCCTCACCTCCGAAGAGGAAACCACAATGAGAGTGAAACAAAGAGGAAAGGAAGACCAGAGGAGTAAGAGGAAAAGGAAAGGAGAAAGATCACTCAGGTGCCCCGGGGTTGTGAAGCCCGTGAATACCTAAAGAAGGTATCCCCCTGGGGGGCTCAGACGTGTCAGAAGAACATCTAATTTCCTTGAGTAATTTGGAGGCCAGGTCACGATTGTTGGTTTGATATGGTGTAATTTATTATTAACTTCTGAGTCCCAACTTTCTTGCCATTCATTATAAATAAAGTGTTTGATAATTAGTTTAACGTCTGAGAAAGGAATCTTATGATCTAATGGGCTAAGAGCTAGTTTTGCCGCCCGATCTGCATTTTCATTTCCAGGTATACCCATGAGCTCGGGAACCCAGCAAAATAGTATGTCATAGCCACGGTTTGTAAGTTTGTCATAAAGATCCAGTATGGCTGAGACATAAGGATGTTTATTAGATGATTTTATTGCGTCAATAGCACTATTTGAGTCGCTATAAATGATGAATAAAGTGTTATGATGATGGGACATGTGTATCATGGCTCTCTCTATTGCAATCAACTCTGCTGTAAAAACAGAAGTGGAAGGGTGCAGACTATAACTAGTGTTATCACAGAAGACCCCACAGCTGACCTCCATTGCTGTCCTTCCATCCATCTGTGTAGATATCAGTAAAGTTTCTTAAACTTGAACGATGTGCCTCAAACAGCTGTTGAAAAATAATAGGAGCAGAGTTTTTTTTTTATCAAAATCTTTAAAGGGATAGAGAGTGGTAATGCTAGGAGCTTTGCAAGGAGGAAACTCCCGCAATGAACATGAGTTCACCTTGACACTATTTAGATGGCTATTGCCAATAATATTCCTTACTCTGACACCAAATGATGGTATGCAAGATGGTCGATGCTGATAAAAAATGAGATTGTCGGTATTTAAAATAAAAGAATGAAGAGGATGACCATGATGTGAAAGAATACAGGTGGATTCCAGGGAGGATACATATGCAATAGACATGTACTCACCTCAATATTATTCAGAGGGCCATTGCTGATTATGCTTATCATTCTTACACCGAAAGAAGGCACACAAGATGGGCGATTCTGATATAGAATATCATTGTCAGAATTTAAAATATATGTATGAAGTGGATGACTGGGATGTGAAAGGACACAAAAAAACTCCAGAGAAAGTTTTTCACGAGTATAATGTAATGAAGGTTCATTACAGTCAACAAATAAGCTTAAAACTGGTGATGTACGAAATGCACCAGAGCAAACACGAAGTGCGCTATGATGCACTGTGTCAAGTTTCTTAAGAAGAGACTTACAAGCAGAACCGTAGACCTGGCAGGCATAGTCAATTTTACACGGATTGCAGCATGATAAATCTTTAGAAGAGAAGTTCGGTCTGCTCCCCATGAAGTATTAGAGAGCAAACTAAGTAAGTTTAGTGATTTTTCACATTTTGACCTTAATTGTAAAACATGAGGTAAGAACGTAGGTTTATTGTCAAAATAGAGGCCTAGATAGCGGACATTGTCTACAACAGGAATTTGGGTTGATCCGATAATTTCAGGGTCTGGATGCAGATCCCTACGTCTACAAAAATGCATACACGAAGTTTTGTCATGAGAGAAAAAACCATTTTTATTGGTCCAATTAAGAATATTTCTACTAGCAATTAGCAATTGTCTTTCAATAAAACGTATATCCTTTCCCATACACATAATCCGGAAGTCGTCAACATATAAACCTCCTTTCACTGAAGGAGGAAGCTGATTGAGAATATCATTTATTTTAATAGAACTTTGAAAATTCGCACTGCAAGGAAATTGATAAAAATATAAAGATTCCCGCGAAAGTACATATTAAAAAGGTCGCGAAGTATTCAATAACGCCATGTTCTGTCATAGGCTTTCCCCAGGTCAAAAAATATTGAGACCAAATGCCTGCATTTAAGAAAAGCTGTCCTTATGTAGCGTTCAAGATGGATTAAATTATCGATAGTAGATCTACCACGTCGGAAACCACTTTGAAAAGCGGAGAGGCTGTAGTTCGTTTCTAAAACATGTATGAGGCGGCAATTGACCATCTTTTCAAGAAGTTTGCAAAAGCAGCTTAACAGGGCAATAGGCCTCTAATTATTAGGATCAGTAACATCTTTTCCTGGTTTAGGAAAAGGAATAACGATTGCTCTGCACCAAGCATTAGGAAAAATGTGTTCCGTCCGTATTCTGTTAAAAAAAGAAAGTAGATCGTTAAGGGAAAGTGGAGAGAGGTGCTTCAGCATGACATAAGTGATGCCATCGTGCCCAAGAGCAGATAAACGACTGTCATGTAAGCATTCTAAAAGCTCCGATATAATAAATGGTTTGTTGTAGGAAAATGAATGATGACTAATAAAATTAATACTGGTCCTTTCAGTTTGTCTTTTATAAGATAAAAATGGTTCTGAATATGAATCTGAATTTGAAGTAGAATCAAGGGTATTCCTTATTGTCTCAGTCATGTTTATAGTAGAGGTGATAGTTTACCGTTCAGATTTGAAATTAAAATATGGCTTTCAGAGTACAGGCCCATGTAGTTTTTCACGTTTTTCCAAAGCTCTTTACTGGATGTGTTAGTTTATGCTTGAAACATACTTAATCCAGGATTCACGCTGGCTTTTGCGTCTTATTCGTCTAGCCTCTGACTTTGCTTTTTTAAATGCTATATAATTAGTGTTGTTGGGGTACCTTCGAAAAATACACCAAGCTTTTTGTTGTTTTTTCTTTGCTAATTGGCAATCATAATTCCACCAAGATTTTCTATTTTTATGAGCAGATGAAGGTTTAGAGATGCTAGCATCAACAGTATTGATAATACTGTGAGTTATATTATCAAGTGCTTTGTCAATGTCACCCTCTATCACGTTATTTGTGATGTTCGCAAGTGCCGTGAAAGTTGGCCAATTTGCTCTGTCATACACATACCTTTTAACTTTGCTCGATCACTTGATCCCTAAAGTGACAAAAGTCAGCTGACCAGCCGATTGATGCATACGGGATCAATATGCACCTCCCGTCTACTTGAAGCAGGGGCCAAAGCAGTGTGTTGGTTTCCCTCAACTGTCAGGATCCCCCTTTCCAGGGACACGGGTCGCCACGGACGGCCAACACGTGGGTGGTTTACAATTCTCCATTAGTCGATATACAGGATGATATCGGCTCATACAGAATTGCCCTCACCTCCGAAAAGGAAACCACAATGAGAGTGAAACAAAGATGAAAGGAAGACAAGAGGAATAAGAGGAAAAGGGAAAGATCACTCAGGTGCCCCGGAGTTGTGAAGCCCGCGAATACGTAAAGAAGGTATCCCCCTGGGGGTTAAAGTTAATTAGGAATGAATTCGTAAAAAACAATATTCTCTTCCGTACTCGAATCTTAAGATTCTTCCGTAGCGTCTTCCACGTAATTTTGTAGTAGTTTGGTATCTTTAAAACATGTAATAGACAGGTTCTGGTGTCAATTGCCGTGTTTTTTTTGTAACAGTCTTCCACTGCTGGGAACCTCTGACAGTCTTACTCTCTTTTGCCTTATGCGTCGGTTTCACAATTTGAACAGTATTGGGTTTCTGTAGATAAGAAGCAGAATGATCAAGAGCTTTTTTATTAGGTGTAACTGCCTTAGTATATTGATTAGTAGCAGGTTTTGGGAGATTAGAAGTAGAATGATCAGGATTTTTTTTTAAATTAGATATAGTTGCCTTATTTTTAGTTTGGAGTTCAATTCCCTTTAGATTAGTAACAGGTTCTCAAGAAAGTAACCAGCGTTCTAATTTTGGATTAGAAAACATTTAATTGAACAACTGACATCACATTTTTTTTCTTTGGGGTAATGGGTAGATTACATGATTCTGTCCGAGTGCTTATATGTCTTACGAATTTTAATTGCTGCTTAAGTAAACTTGAATAGGAAACACCAACAGATGGGGGTTATGGATTCAAAAACTTTACAGACATCGGGGTAAGAAATTCTGAGTAATTTTTAGAGTAAGAATTTCTTTTTTAAGATTCCAAATGGGACATGAGCGAGAGTATGATGCATGATCACCCTTGCAATTTGAATCATTGAGATTTTTCACAAGTTTACTGTCGTGGCCAGCTTCTGCACAATGTGCACAGGTAACATTGCCACGACATTGGCCATTGGTATTTCCATAACGCTGGCATTTAAAACATCGGAGAGGGTTTGGTATATATGGTCGGTTGGTTGGTTGGTTGAGTTGAGTTTTATGGCGCAAGGTCCCCTGTGGGACATGCTGCGCCAAGAACAAGGTAGGCGTAAAAAAAGTCAAAACTTAAAAAATGAATACCACAATAAAAACCTCTCCTAGATATGAGTTAATAGAAAATGGAAATGCGGTGACACGTGAAATTAAAATTAATTAAAACCAGTCAAAGACATTTAAAAATGTAAAAAGTTAAAATTCCAAAGTAATTAACAACAAGCGTTTCCATCCATATTTGAAAAAAATAAAATTCAGACCCCGGCCGCACCACCCTCTCCCGAGCCCTACAAGGGGATGCACATTCGTGCACCAGTGCTAACCAGGGCCCATACGGTCACAAGACAACCCTATGTCAGTCTCCACCCTTAACGAGATGACTAGTAGTTGCTCGATCTCTTGATCTCTAAAGCCAGTGACAAAGTCAACTGACCAGCCGATTGATGCATACGGGACCAAATGCATCTCCCGTCTACCTGAAGCAGAGGCCAAATCAGTGTGTTGATTTCCCTCAACTGCCAGGATCCCCCTTTCCAGGGACACGGGTCGCTACGCACGGCCAACACGTGGGTGGTTTACAATTCTCCATGAGTCGATATGCAGGATGACATCGGCTCATACACAATTGCCCTCACCTCCGAAGAGGAAACCACAATGAGAGTGAAACAAAGATGAAAGGAAGATAAGAGGAGTAAGACGAAAAGGAAAGGAGAAAGATCACTCAGGTGCTCCGGGGTTGTGAAGCCCGTGAATACCTAAAGAAGGTATCCCCCTGGGAGGTTATGGCGCAAGGTCCCCTGTGGACACATGCTGCGCCAAGAAAACGGTAGGCATAAAATAAAGTTAAAACTTAAAAAGTGAATACCACATTAAAACCTCTCATAGATATGAATTAATAGAGAATGGAAATGCGGTGACACGTGAAATTAAAAACTATTAAAACCAGTCAAAGACATTTAAAAATGTAAAAAGTTAAAATTCCAAAAATAGTAAAAATTCTAAAGTAATTAACAACATAAAAAGGAAACACAAAAGGCCAAATACAACAGAAAATCTAAAACATAAAACCAATAGCCAATTAAAAAAATATCAAGTTCAACCAGCCGCATATTCCTCAAACACAGTGTTTTCCTCGGAATCTGAGCCACTGCCGTAAGCTTCGGATTCCATAGCCTCTTGAACATAATGCTGGAGTTGCATGGGATCTTTAAAATTCATAATGCATGGGCTTAGCGATGAGCTTTTCTTTTAACGACAGTCTGCCACTTGGGAGATGCTGGAGATGGGGTTTTCTTGGTATCTGTTTTTAAAGTATAATTGATTTCTGTAGTGTTTTTAGCTCACAGGCTATCATAGCCTGAGAGCTTATGTGCCCGCCCGTTCTGTATGTATGTGCGTATGTGCGTAACGCGATAACTCATGATAAAAATATCCGATCCTCTTAAAATTTTGTATGTAGGTATATCCTGACAAGGCGCTTCCCTGATTAGTTTTTGAAGTTCATTCGATATGTATAAGAGGGGGAACGGGGGGCTCATGTCCCCCGTTAGTTGATATAAATGGGATTTTCATGCAGAATTAAGTTTTCAAAATTTAGATTAGGATCATTCTGATGAGGCGATTCCGTGACTGTTATTAGGTGTTCATTGAATAAGTATAAATAGGGGGAACAAGGGTTCTAATCCCCCCCACCCGTTAGTTGATATAAATGGGATTTTCATGCAGAATTAAGTTTTCGTTCAAAATTTAGATTAGGATCATTCTGATGAGGCGATTCCGTGACTGTTATTAGGTGTTCATTGAATAAGTGTAAATAAGGGGAACAGGGGTTCTAATGTCCCCCCCCCTTAATTTATATAAATGGGTTTTTCAAGCAGAATTTTCAGATTTCGTTCAAATCTCTGAATAGTTTTGGAAGTTTAATGGTTAAGTATAAAAGAGGGGGATAACTCTTTTTAAATTATATAAATGCTAAATGGGTTTTTATTAAGAATTATCTAATTTGCTCTGAATTTTGGATATAGATTTTTTATATGATAAAGCATGTCTTTGATAGTATAGGAGGTTCAATAGTTAAGTATAAAAAAAGAGAAAAGGGGAGAGCTGTTTCCCCTTCTTAATTTTTTTTTTCGAACGGAATTAACCCTTGAAAATATAAAGCTTTAATGTGCAATTAGTATTTGTAGCCTGTGAGCTCAATGCCTTCAGTTTAACTGGGCAGTATTCTTGATTAATATTATTAATTTGAATATAGAATTTATTGAGTTTGTAACAGTTTTGGTCCCAGTCTTGGTCTTTTCTTTTTGAATGGAGGTTTTCACTATATGACTAGAGTTGGTTTTTTTCATGTTTAGAGCAGATGAACTTGGGGCATTTTTTAGAGAAGTAGCAGGAGAATTTGATGATCCACTGGATAGAGATTTCTGTCGATGTTTTTCTAGATCAATTATTTTTACAGGTTCTTTGGATGGTAGCCAGCGTTCTAATAGTGGCTTTACAAGACATTTAGTAGGGAGACAGATATCACGGCTTTTTTTAATTGATGTGCTAGTTGATTGTGATTTAGTAGATCTATTAGATGGATATGAGGAATCAGTTTGGTTGCTTATGTGTCTTGCAGATTTTGATTGGTTTTTAAGTAAGCTGAGTAAGAAATTCCGACGGATGGGGTTCTGGTTTCTACAAGTTTGCGAGCTTCAGGATAAGTCAAATTTTGAGCAATTTTAACTGATAATTTCTTTTTCTCTGTTCCAATTAGGACAAGCACGGGAATATGCAGTATGATCTCCCTTACAGTTTGCACAACGTTCGGTTTTTTCACAATCTTTATTATCATGGCCCACTTCTGCACAACGAGCGCAGGTAAGAGATCCAAGACATGTACCTTTAGTATGGTCGTAACGTTGGTATTTAAAGCAACGGAGAGGGTTAGGAATGTAAGGTGTGACAGGACAATTCAGGCAAGCGGCTTTGATTCTAATTGGTAATGTAAGGCTATTGAAAGTGAGAATGACATGCTTTGTAGGAAGGACTTGTCCATTCCGACGGATAGTGATACGACGTGTATCAAGGATATTTTGATCTTTGAAAATTTTTAAGAGTTCATCTTTTGTAGAGAATAATAATAGGTCTGGTTCAGAGATAACAAATCGGCTTGCATTTAGAGATTTATGTTTTTGTACAGAAACGGAAAATGTGCCTATTGTAAAGCAATTAGTAAAAAACTGCGATTGTTTATCTGTAGATACTTCTACTAGTAAATCTCCAGATTGTAATTTTTTGAGAGTGTGGCCATCCCCTAAGACAGACTGGAATGTTTTTGCAATGAGAAATGGTGAAGTTTTTCCAAAGGAACTATCAGAGTGACTATCAGTGAGTTTATGAAATATCGAGTGAAAGCTGACTTCTTTGACATTTGTTGCTCTCAATAAGAGAGAGAAGGAGGAAGTGAAGATTTCCATCCATTATAGAAAAAATAAAATTCAGACACCGTCCGCACCACCCACTACCGAGCCCAACAAGGGGATGTACATTCGTGCACCAGTGCTAACCAGGGCTCATACGAACACAAGACAACCGTATGTCAGTCTCCACCCTTAACGCGATGACTCGTAGTTCCTCGATCACTTGATCCCTAAAGCCAGTGACAAAGTCAGCTGACCAGCCGATTGATGCATACGGTACCAATATGCATCTCCCGTCTACCTGAAGCAGAGGCCAAAGCAGTGTGTTGGTTTCCCTCAACTGCCAGGATCCCCCTTTCCAGGGACACGGGTCGCCACGCACGGCCAACACTTGGGTGGTTTACAATTCTCAATGAGTCGATATACAGGATGCTATCGGCTCATACAGAATTGTCCTCACCTCCGAAAAGGAAACTCAAAGTGAAACAACGATGAAAGGAAGACAAGAGGAGTAAGCGGAAAAGGAAAAACGATAGATCATTCAGGTGCATCGGTGTTGTGAAGCCCGTGAATACTTAAAGAAGGTATCCCCCTGGGGGATTTAATGGTAGAAGAAACAATGGGATGATAATTAAAGGATTTAATAGCATCAGTAGAGCAATTTGAGTATGATAAAACATATATGATGAAACATTTATGATGAGAGATATGCACCATGGCTGTCTAAATCGCTATTAATTCAGCTGTAAACACAGAAATATTAGGGTGAAACGATAACTTAAACAAGTGTTTCCCCAAAAAATTTCGCAACCAAAAATACATTCGCTTTTAGAACCGTCTGTATAAATATCAGAATAGCTACTAAAATTTTCACGATGTACAGAAAATTGTTGGAAATGAGCAAGGGTGAAATTGTTTTTATCATATCCTTTAAAAGGATAGAGAGAGATAATGTTAGTAGGCTTCCACGGGGGAAACAGAAAGAACATGGACTCACCTCAACATCACTCAGAGCTTTTTTTAATGTTTCTCATTCTGACCCCAAATGATGGGACAATATCCGGACGGTGCTCATAAAGCATATCATTGTTAGTTTTTAAAATAATGGCGTGATAAGGATGGTCAGGATGTGATAGGAGAAGGTAAAATAATTCCAAAGGAAGTTTATCACGATTATGGAATAATGAAGGTTCATTACAGTCAACATAAAAACTAAACGAGCGGAACGAAATGCACCGGAGAAAACACGGAGTGCACTATGATGCACAGTGTCAAGTTTCAGAAGAGAGTTACTGGCTGAACCATAGACCTGACAGGCATAATGAATTTTAGAGCGTATAACAACACTGTATATTTTAAGAAGCGAAGTATGGTGAGCTCCAAAAGTAGTATTTAAAAAGGACCTTTAATATAAATTTAGCAATTTTTCACATTTTGTCCGTAATTGTAAAACATGCGGTAAAAAGGCCAGTTTGTTGTCAAAATAGAGGCCCAGGTAACGAACACTGTCCATAACAGGTATTTGAGTTGAACCAATAAAAATTTCAGGACCTGAATGCAGATCCCTGCGTCTACAGAAATGCACGCAAGTTTTGTCTTTAGACATTATAAAAACCTTTTTGTTTGTCCAGCTTAGAATACTTTCGATTGCAATTTGCTGTTGCCTCTCAATAAAACGAACGTCTTGTCCCGTACACTTAATACGGAAGTCATCGACATAAAGGTCACCTTTTACAGAAGGGGGTATTTGGTTAAGAATATTATTTATTTTGATAGCAATGAGGGTGACACTAAGGGCACTGCCCAGTGGTACGCCCTCTTGTACATAAATGCTAGAAAGGTTGGTTGGTTGGTTGAATGGGGTTTAATGGCGCAAAATCCCTTTAGGGACATGCTGCGCCAAGACCAAGTCAAAATAGAAAAAAATTTAAGAGCAAGTGAAAATATGCCAAATTAAAACCAATTAAAAGTCTACAGTCCTTTGTTAAAAATGCATAAAAATACAGAAACATGTTAAATTTTAGACGATGCACAATAATCATATAAACATAATTTTAAAGAACACAAAACTTAAAAAAGTAAGAGGTAAAAACAACACGGCAAGTGTTAAACACAAGGTGAAATTAAAAAGTAAAAATAATGCAGTAATTGTTTTTAAAAAAAAAAACAGATGAGATGATGCACAAGTCAGAATTTAAAAAATGTGAAGTTAATTCGGAATGAATTCGTCAAAAACAATATAGAGATGATGATATTCAAAATTACGAGTTAAATATGAATATCTATGTCATTTTGATCAGAGACAGTAGACATGCTACTGTCTCCGTCGTCCAGTATTTCATCCGGTTCGGGATGAAGGTCCACAGCATCGTCATCCTCCATTCTTTGATTTTTTTTGTCTTTTTCCTGTGAATTTGTCTGACTTTTTGAGATTTTTTTCTTTTTTGGTGGGGGTATTGCAGATATAGTAGATTTAGTTTTTGAAATATTTTGCTTTAAAGAAGTTTTAGTTGTAATTTGTGCGTTCCTGTTATGAGATGGTATTTTGGAAGTATTAGAATATAATGATCTTGGAGAGGCAGTTTGTGAAGAATTGGCAGAAGTGGATTGTTGTGTATCTAAGTTATCAGGCACAAATTCTTCAAATACAATATTTTCATCATCCGAGTCATTGCTACAGGGGTCGGATTCCATAGCCTCGTCCGCATATTGCTGGAGCTGTTTCGGATCTTTAATGTTTCTTATGATTGAGCTGATGCCAGAATTTCGCTTCCCCTTTCCAGCAGTCTTCCATTGTGGAGAGGCTGGAGTTGAGGTTTTCTTTTTAAAGGTTTGTATAGGTGGTTTTTTTAAATTATGTTTTCTGGGAGCATCAGGTTTCTGTGGAATATTGGTATTCATGGCAGGTTTTGTCTTAGTTTGGGGTTGAGATGACTTATTGGATAGAGCTGTCGGTTTCTGTTGTTTCTTCTCTATGTCAGTTTTTACCGGTTCAGAGGATGGGGTGTTGGTCGATTCTTTAACATGAGTACTGGTTGATTGTGTTACAGTTGATTTACTGGATGGAAATTGGGAATCAGTTTGTGTACTTATGTGTCTTACGGCTGTTGATTGCTTCTTGAGTAAGCTAGAGTAGGTAATTCCGACAGATGGGGTTCTATTTTCAACTAGTTTACGGGCATCAGTATAAGACAAATTTTGAGTAATTTTTATAGTAATTATTTCCTTTTCACGGTTCCAGTTAGGGCACTTGCGGTAATATGCTGTATGATCGCCTTTACAGTTTGCACAACGTACATAATTTTCACATGTTTTATTGTCGTGACCGACTTCCGCGCAATGTGCGCAGGTAAGAGAACCACGACATTGGCCATTGGTATTAGTATGGCCATAACGCTGGCATTTGAAACATCTGATAGGGTTTGGTATGTATGGTCGGACTGGACAGCTTAGATAGCCAGCTTTAATTCTAGTTGGTAAATTGGGACTATTGAAAGTTAAAATAATATGTTTAGTAGGTAGTATTTCTTCATTGCGACGGATAGTGATACGACGTACATCTATGACATTTTGGTCTTTTAAATTTTCTAAAAGTTCAGTTTTAGTAGAGAATAATAGATCAGGTTCAGATATAACACCACGACTTGTATTTAGAGTTTTATGCATTTGTACAGAAACGGAAAAGGTGCCTATTGTAGAGCAATTAGAAAGAGTTTGTGACTGTTTAGCTGTAGAAACCTCAATTAGGAGATCCCCAGATTGCAGCTTTTTGATAGAATGGCCATCCCCCAGCACTGACTGGAATGTTTTTGCAACGAGAAATGGTGAAGTCTTTTTAAATGAATTATCAGATAGGCTATCTGTACGTTTAATGATGAAAAAACGAGTGAATGATAGAGTCTGTGCAGTTTGTTGCTCTCCACTAGGGAGAGAAGTAGAAGGAAAAGAAGTGATTCCATCCATATTTAGAAAAAACAAGATTCAGACCCCGGCCGCACCACCCTCTCCCGAGCCCTACAAGGGGATGCACATTCGTGCACCAGTGCTAACCAGGGCCCATACGGTCACAAGACAACCCTATGTCAGTCTCCACCCTTAACGAGATGACTAGTAGTTGCTCGATCACTTGATCCCTAGAGCCAGTGACGAAAGTCAGCTGACCAGCCGATTGATGCATACGGGACCAAATGCACCTCCCGTCTACCTGAAGCAGAGGCCAAAGTAGTGTGTTGGTTTCCCTCAACTACCAGGATCCCCCTTTCCAGGGACACGGGTCGCCACGCACGGCCAACACGTGGGTGGTTTACAATTCTCTATGAATCGATATGCCGGATGACATCGGTTCATACAGAATTGCCCTCACCTCCGAAGAGGAAACCACAACGAGAGTGAAACAAAGAGGAAAGTAAGACCAGAGGAGTGAGAGGAAAAAGAAAGGAGAAAGATCACTCAGGTGCCCCGGGTTTGTGAAGCCCGTGAATACCTAAAGAAGGTATCCCCCTGGGGGGTAAATGCTAGAAAGAACTCCCCCAATTCGAACTTAAAAAAGTCGAACTGTGAGGAAATTTTTGATAAAAATAGAAAGGTTCTCACGAAAGTACATATTAAAAAGGTCGCGGAGAATACCATAACGCCATATTCTATCAGACTTTCGCCATGTCAAAAAAAAACTGACACCAAATGGTTGCGTTTTAGAAAGGCTGTTCGTATCAGATTTTCCAAATGGATTAAATTATCGATAGTAGACCTAACACGTTGAAACCCACTCTGTAAAGCAGCAAGGCAGTTATTAGTTTCTAAAATGTGTACGAGGCGGCTATTGACCATTTTTTCAAGAAGTTTGCAAAGGCTGCTAGAAAGTGCGATTGGTCTGTAATTATTTGGGTTCGTAGCGTCTTTTCCAGGTTTAGGAAAAGGAATAACGATAGCCCTACACCAAGCACGATGATATAGGTGTTCCATCCAGATTCTATTGAAAACAGAGAGGAGGTTGTCAAGAGAGAGGTCAGATAGATGCTTGATCATGATGTAGGTGATACCATCATGTCCATGGTCAGATAAATGACTGTCTTTCAAACACTTTTTTTGCTCAGATATAACAAAGGGATGATTGTAAAAAAATGTTATGAGTATCAAAATTGATCCTTGTCATTTCAGTTTGTCATTTATACGTTAAAAAAGTTTTTGGATATGCATCTGATTTTGAAATTGAAGCCAGGTAGTCCCTATTGTCTCAGCTATATTCTTAAGAGATGTGATAGAACGACCGTTATATTTTTAAATGGAAATATGATTTTCAGAATAAATGCCCATACATTTTTTTTAAACTTTTGTTCAGAGTTCTTTACTAGATGTATTGTAGTTAATGCTTGAGACATAATTAATCCAGGAGTCACGCCGTCTTTTGCGTCGCACTTTTCTATCCTTAGCCCTTGCTTTTTTATATACGATATTATTGTTACTTGGATATTAACGAAACAGACCCCAAGCTTTTTGCTGTTTTCCTCTTTTCCATTTGGCAGTCGTTATTCCACCATGGTTTTCTGCGTTTATGTGTACTATAAGTTTTTGTATTATGAATGCTGCTGATGTAGCACTCCAATCAGTTTTATTATCAAGCGCTTTGCCGATGTCCCCCACTATCATGTTATATTTGCTAGTGCAATAAAAGCTGGCAAATTGGCTCTGTCATATATATATATTTTTGGGAGTAGTTATTAGAATCTCCATCTGGAGTAGTCAAAGAGATTAAAGTCGGAAAGTGGTCATTGCCGTGTAGGTCATTTGAGACCCAGAAGTTCCAAAACGGATAGAGATGGGAAACATATTGTAAGGTCTAATGCATGGAAAGTTTTGCTTGATTCGTGAAAATATGTGTAGTCACCATTATTTAGCAGGCATAAGCTACTGCCCGAAATAAGTTTCCTCTATTGTATTACCACGTAGATTACTGTTAGAATTACCCCACAGTTGGTTGTGGGCATTATGATCCCCTATGATAATAAAAGAAATGGGTAGTTTGAAAAGATCATTAAATGAGCTGACTGAATAGTTTGGCTAGGTGGTAAATACACTGCTCAAAACAATTAAAGGATATTTGAAGTTTTATATAAAATAAAGATATAAACGATTTTTTTTTTACCGAAAATAGAAGAGAATCACAAATGCAAATTTTTCTGGTTTTAAAACTGTGGAGTATGCAAAATTTTGAGTTCGACGTCAAAAACGTCGCTTCACCCGCAGCAAATGAAATTTGACTTTCAACTGGATAAAAGAGAATGAAGACAAGGATGATCGGCATTCAGGGATTGCTTTGTTTCAATGAGTACGATGTCTCAGTGAAGTCATTTGACAGATTCAGAAGCTTGGAGAATTGTTGGTAGGTTAGAAGGGGGCTAAACTCAAGCCGAAGTAGCGCAAGCCATTGGAGTGTCACAAAGTGTCATTTGCAGGATCTGGAACCGTTTTTTGGAGAGTGGATGTGCAGGCCGAAGACCAGGGCAAGGTCGTAGACGGGCAACAACGCCTAATGAAGATCGGTATTTAGCGTTAACAGCTCTGAGACCCCGAAACATGAACGCTACTCTTCTCCAACACCATCGCTCGGCTACAGGCACCACGATTTCAACTCTGACTGTCCGAAACCGGCTCCATGCTGTAGGTCTGTATGCTCGCCGACCGATGGTATGTGTTAGATTAACATCAAGGCATCGTCGCGACCGCAGGGAGTGGGCAACGGAGCATGTCAACTGGAGGAGAAATGAATGGAGCAATATTCTGTTTTCTGACGAGTCCCGTTTTTCTGTGCACCCGGATAATAGGCGTATTTTCATCTGGAGGGACCGTGCAGTAAGAATAATCCTGCGTTCGAGCACGAAAGTGTCAGATTTGGCGGTGGAGGAGTGTTGGTGTATGGTGGCATCTCCATTGACGGGCGCACTGACCTCTACATCATTCGAGATGGAGCTCTGACTGGTCGCCGATATAGAGATGAGATTCTCAGACATATTGTAGTCCCTTACTTTGCAACAATAGGAGATACTTCATTTTAATGGACGATAACTGCAGGCTACATCGTGCAAACCTGGTGGAGAATTTCCTTTTCGAGGAAGGAATCGTTCGAATGGAATGGCCAGCGTGTTCTCCAGACATGACTCCAATCGAGCACGTTTGGGACGCTCTGGGAAGACGAGTTTCTGGCTGCCAACAACCCCCACAAATTCTCCAAGAACTGGAAAGAGCTCTTCTGGAACATTGGTACAGAATACCCAATCTCGTCATTAATAGCCTCATTGAGTCCATGCCTCAATGGTGTTCAACGTTGCTCGCCGCCCGTGTAAACCGTACTCCCTACTGAAAATTATTTTCTTTGAAGAAAACACCTTTTCTTATTCTTTTTTTCTCATATGCACAAATTGTGTTTTTTCCTTTTGTACACAATTGCGCAATAAAATGCATTTTTTTCTGCCAAACATGTGTAATCTATTCTCATAAAACCCACTATGTCTGTCGACCATGTATCAATCAGCTAAAAAGTTTCCCAGATAAAAAATCAACCTAAAACTGCAATATCAATTAATTGTTTTGAGCAGTGTATTTTTTTGAGGGGTAGTTATTACAATCGCCATCTGGAGTAGTCAACGAGATAAAAGTCGGAAAGTGGACACTGCCGTGCCGGTCATTTGAGACCCAGAAGTTCCAATACGGATAGAGATGGGGAACAAATTTTAAGGCCTATTGCATGGAAAGTTCTGGTTGATTCGTGAAAATATGTGTAGTTACCTTTATTTAGCAGGCACAAGCTATTGTCCGAAATGAGTTCTCTATTGTATCACCAAGCGGATTACTGTTAAAATTACCACACAATTGGCTGTGAGCTTTAAAATCTCCTACGATAGTAAAAGAAGTGAGGAATTGGAAAATAAGATCATTAAATGTGCTGAATGAATAGGTTGGTTAGGCGGTAAATATATAGTACAGATTGTAATGATACATTTTATGTGTACATGGACTGCTTGTAAATTTGTATTTAAAGGGAAATCAGAATGAGGTAAACTTCGAGAAATGAAGGGCCACTCCACCAGTGGCTCTACCTATAATATCATATGTATGTAGAATAATTACGTAATTTTACTTTGTCTTAAATGTGTTTCTTGCAGAGCTGGGATAACGGTTGATAATCAGAGAGGGGGATTTGGATTTTGTCATGTTTATTGGAATAACCACAGCAGTTCCATTCCACGAAATAATATTAGTCATGAGGCAAGATTTTAGATAAACGTATCTGTAATTTTGATAGGAAGTAGTAGACATGCTACTATCTACGTCATTTTAATTGTTCATCCCGTTCAGGATGCAGGTCTAGAGCATCATTATCCAAATGCATTTTGCTTTGTGTATTTTCTGTTTTTGATGAGTTTTTTTTTTCCGATATTATATTTACATTAGGAGCGACAGAACCTGGGCCTAGAGCGCTGCTAACCTATTAAGTGTGCAAGACGCCTGCCTGAGTTTGCACAGGGAGTTTCTCACCACAACCGGGAAGCTAAACCGTTAGGCCGCAACCAGGTCGCAGTCTCCCTGCCCCGGCGGGAACCAAGGCCAGAGGCCAGGGGGTTCAGGTCAGACTTGGACAGGAGAGGCTAGGTCTGGTGACTGAACACCGGACTGTATTGCGCATCACTGCCCCAGGTAACTACGGAGCTCCCTAAACCAGGACACGAGAATGGGGGGTCTAAAAATAAACCCACAACGCCCGTGCCCCGACCGGGAACATCCCTTGGACTCTCTGTAAAGAGAGTCATAGTTACTCCCGCCATCAGAGGTCATAGCAATTTGTTGGTTTACAATTCTAAATGAGCTGATATACAGGGTGATATCGTATTATGAAGAAGTGCGCTCATCTTCGAAGAGAAAACCACAAGGAGGGTGAAACAAAGTGGAAAGGAAAACAAGAGCAATAAGGGAAAAAACTATCATTTAGATGACCGGGGTTGAGAAGCCCATGAATACTTAAGGAAGGTATTCCCTTGGAGTATATAAACCTAGAAAGGTGGATTGAAGTCATTTTGACCATTGAATAAATAGAATCTAACAGTACATTTAATTTTCCATTTTTTTTTCGTTTATAACAATTATTTTTTTCCTTTTGAGTAAATTTAAAGAGCATTTCATGGAAAAAAAAGTGCGTGAGGACTGAAGGGTGTAAGATATTTGAAAACATCTGCTTGTTATGCGATTCTTTTCGTTGAGGTTTCAATATGCTGATGGCATATGAATAAAAAGTGTAGAAAAAACTTGTGCAGGTCACGTGAATGTCTTTTATGTCAGGTGTCTTTTATGTTTGGATTTAAGTTACAGATTTATTTTTTCAGTTGTTGACTTGATCGTACGTAAATTTTTTTTTCTCGCTAAGTCGCGAAAAACTATTAAAAAAATTCGTCACAATTTATAGAAATATTGAGGGCTGTATCTGAAACAGACTCTAGCTCAGATAAAAATTCAGATTTTTCTCAAGATGAACCTAATCCTGATAATAAGCGACTCCTCTTTAGCAGATAAATGCTTGTTTTTTACTGAAACTGTCGAGTGCCTTTTACCTTATTCCTAAAGTGTTTTTCCATCTCCGATGACATTTAGAGCTATTATATTTACTATTTACAAAAACGTAGTAATATTTTCTAGAAGCACTTTGACAAATTAAACATCTTTTTCTCTCTCAGTTCTTAGTTAGATGTATTTTTTTTTGTTGAATTACAAATATCTTTCAAACTTTTTATATTTGATTAGTTGATGGTCCCGGTAGCAAAAAGTTCACGATAGGAGACAGGCATTGCAGATTCTGTTCTTTTTCTGCAAATTCTTTTTAATCGTAACTTTATTTGGTTTTTTTACATAATATAACTAATAATTTTTTTTTAATATTAAAAATGAATAAGTGCATAAAGACATTAAAAGTTAAGTAATTGATTACTTCAGTTGTAAAATATTTTACCTGCAAAACTTTTGTTCCTGAGGCATCTGTTGCAGACATTATTTCAAAACTCGCATATACAACCCTTGGCAAAAAGTTTCTGATCACTGTTATCAAGTTTATGAGTTTTGTATTTCGAAGCGTATACTTCGCGATTCAAGAGCATAGGAACGTTTTGCAATATGCCAAATAAAAGAAAGAGTGTTAAAATATAAATAAAAAATGAATTCAATGTTGCAATCATATAATTTATAATTATAATGCAGGCAAAAATGTTTCCTCGTGAGAAAAAAAATATCCGATCAGGATCGAAGTTGGAAAATAATAATCGATCACTGAGGAAAAAAGTTTGAAATTTGCATATTGAAGATAAATTAGAGTGCCTGCGCATGCGTATGATATATGAATCTTATTTAAAAGAAGAAATCTTCCAGTTGCGAGATCAAAAGCAGCTCTGAAGTGCTGGAAAATGACTCGTGTGAAAAACCTGTCTCGCGATTTAAAAATCCGCATGATTTAATTATTAGAAGAAGTAAATCCACAATAGAAAGTGGCTGATCTATGAAATTGTGCTCAAAGTACAGTATGCGATATTTGGAAAAAAATATCAGTTGACTAATAGCGTGGAGAATTTACCTCAAAGTGGACGACCACGAATGTCAATACCTACGAAGGAAAAGAAAACTTGTGAAAATGTCGAAAAGAAAGCGGCGAGCAACCTCAAAACAACTTGATTCCGAATGGTCTAAGTATAACGTAAAGGCATGTGACCGCAGTACGTAATCATCTAAATGTAGCAAGATTTAAATCTTGTAAAATTAAAACAAAATCTTACATGATAAAGAAGCATAGAAAAGAGCGCCTGCATTGGTGTAAAAAATATGTGCACTAGCCATTTGATACATGAAATAAAGCTATTTTTAGCAATGAATTTCCCATATCTAGCGGTAAAAGTGATGACTGTGGAACTTTTGTTTGGAGGAAAGTTTGGTGAAAAGTTCATTGATAAGTGTATCAACACGAAGAATAAATTTTCATCTGCATTTGCAGTTTGAAGTTGTATTACATCACAAGTCGTCGGCAAGTTGTGCATTGTGTTACGTACAGTAAGTTTTGAAGTTTAAATTGACATTTTAGTGGATTTTTTTATTCCCAGCATCGATCAATAGTTCGGAAATCAAAATGACTTCTTATTTCAAGATGACAATTAGCTCCCAAACGCACCAAATCAATGAAGAAAATTCTACAAAATGTAGGAAATATACCAGTTCAAACCATGACGTGACCGCCTAATAGTCCGAATCTTAATACCATCAAAAATATGTGAAATATATTAAAAAGAAAAATCGATTTTCGATGAATTACAAATGCCATAGAACTTACGTAAAGCTATAAGGGAATGCTGGGGTGAAGTTGCTCCCAATGAGTGTAAAAATCTTAATGAGTCCAGTCCACTAACAATTTCGACTGTCATTCGAAATAAAGATGGATTTACGAAATATATAATTAGAGTGATCGGTTATTTTTTTCCAAATCAAAACATGATCGGATAATTTTTTCTTTGGTGCCTAAATTTCAACCACAGTTTTTTTGTTTATAAATTGATGAATGATGATTTTTCTTTATTGCATACTGTTGTTCATTATATGTAACACAAATGTATTATCGCTAATAGTCGTTTCATTTTTATGCAGTGAGGATAAATAATCTTTTCCTACAAAAGATGGTAGTGTTTATGTAATGATCGGAAACTTTTTGCCAAGGGTTGTAGTATTTTATAAATTTATTGACGAATAGTTACTAGTATAATAGTAACATGCATGATCATTTGCATTAATGCTGCAACTGAGTTGAAGAATTATGCGTGAAAAGCAATTTAAAGACAACAAAAATTTTCGGTTAATATATTTATCCGATACAAAGTTTAAAAAAAGGTGCGAATGCAGTTTACTCTCCCTCTTGGCGCGATTTTCAAAAATCGCCAAATTGACGCGTTTTTGCATCTTGTCTCCCAGAGCAACTTGCTCCAAGAGACTACGCAAAAACGCAATTTCCAAGATGGCGGCAGTGAAAATAAAAAGCACATAAAATACAAATCTAAAGATCATAAAAGGAGAATTTTTACTTACCCGGAGCCGATGTTTTACTCTTACACCAGTCAATCATACTTTTTTTCCGCAAACTTTCAACAGCGTTAAGTATCCATTTGAATACTTTACTTCCTCATTCAAACAATCAACAACATTCTTTCTGAAATCAACAATTTCCGTAGTAGTTACTGAACGGTATCTAACTAAATATAAAAAGAGGAAAATGCAAAAAAATAAACTCTCGTTGAATGCAAGACGCAACTCCAAAAAACAATGCTACCGGAAGCAATTTCTAAGCGGGAATAACGATTTTCAAAAATTTAAACGTCTCTCTCTCAGTTCTCTTCTTTCGCCCAATAAGAAAACATTTAACAAAAGAAAGCGTCCAATCAGGAAACGGCTTAGAAATCGGTAGGATACGTAAACCGGAGCACTCCTTAGGATTGTCACATTGAAGATGCGAGAGGAGAAACTGAAAAAGCAGGGTTGCCCTATTGAAGCATTTATGGCGCCAAAAAAAAGTCGCCTTGGCGAAGGAGAGTAAACTACATTTCACCCAAAATCTTTATCTCTTTTTTAAAAAAAAATTGACTTGCAAATTTATTAGCATAAAAGTTTTTGGTTTTATGATTATATAGAAATATTTTTAAAATTCATACAGATTAGAAAGAAAGGAGGGGTGGAGGGTATTTATTTTATTTAGTTTAAAATATCCTGCAAATTCCGATCTTATTTTCATTTTTTAACTGCATACGTATGGTTTATATTTTCAGACCGATTAAAAAAATATTATAGTTATATTTAACCTAGACGTTTACCTTTATAGGAGCACAAACTCTCCCTTTTGACCTTTTACTAAAAACCACAAAATGAACATCCCAACAGATTTTGATATTACTGAATACTGAAATATGTGAAATAATCCATGAATAATTTTTAACTTAAATATACCTTTTTTAAGCAAGCACTTAATTTTTTAAGATGAAACTTTAAAATACCCCCCCCCCTATTAAATGTACTGTCATTCCCATTGCTTCTCCCTTACATAGTTTCAAAATGTTATATATTTATTTTTGGTCTATATATTTTTTATACACCATAACGCTTATTACAATACATTGACCTAAATTTAAAATATTTTTGTAATAAAAATCATGAAAAATTCTAAAAATAAATCAAGGTATTATATCTTGTCGCTAAACACACTTTTAGCAAATTTTCAAACGCTAATAAAGGGCAAAATATGTTATAAATTGACAATGATAATATTATGAACTATACAATAAATTACAATATCAAATCCCAGCATCGTCATCACAGGAAGGAAAATAGATTAGAAAAAATTTAAAGCAATGTCATCTTTTAAAATAATTTACATTCTGATATCCCCTCCACATGCAAAGATAGGAAAATTTACATACGGAAGGGAATACACTAAAGGCCTATGAAGAATTAAATTATAAAAGTGATTTTCCAATATCTGACATCAGTTGCACTAGAAATTCCTAAATCACTATGAGAAATTATTGAAACCGTTAAAGTCCTGCGAGGAATAAAAGAAAGTGGGGAGGCATAGGGCGCTTTTTATGAAAATAACATTGTTCAATATAAAAAGAAAAAATTTTTCACTTTATAGAACACACAAGTTGGAAATTGCACGTGAAGTAGCAAATGGGGCGAGTTCGTACAATAACGAAGTTTTATAAATATTAAGATTTTGCTGATATAGTAGAGCGTACGTCGGATGGAGTATAGTATTCGAAATCTTTGAGTTTCTGCAAATATGCAGGAAGTAATTTTTTTTACACCTCAGCAACGTGTATCTTATTCATAAAATGTGAAAGAGTTGAATGTAATTAAAACACGCCCCAAACAATGTTTCCCCGTGTAGCATTATGTAGTGGAATACTTTTGTGTGACCCTGTAATTTAATAATAAAAATTCTTTGCATCACAGATTGTACAGAATGCATATTTTAGTATATATTTCATAGATTCATGCCAATTCTATTATGTTCGAATGAGTGTAACATCATAAAAATGGATTTGAAACTTTTTTCCCCATAGCCCGTAATGTAATGGAATACCTTTGATTGTCCCTGTAATTGATCTATCCATCCGACTTTCATAACATTTGAAGTGACTCGATAAAATTACGCTGTAATTATATGTTTTAAATTTCAAACGATTAAAATGCATTTGAAACTTTTTTCCCCCATTGACCGTAATGTAACAATCTTTTGATTGTCTCTGTAATTGATCTATCCATCCGATTTTCATAAAATTTGAAATGACTTGACAAAATTATGGTATAATTACGTATTGGAAATTTCAAACGATTCGGTTGGGTAGTTTTTGCGTTGTTATATGCGGACGGACAGACTGAGCGACAACAATAAGTGCTACCTATTTACATAATTACGAACGCACCTAAAAATGAAACAGTTTTCAATGTCCTTTACTCTTGACTACTGTGACAAAAATTGTCATCTAACTACTGTGAGCGGCTTGTCAGACCGCTTAATTTAAAGATGAAAAAAATGTTACATTAATGCTCAGAATACTATTTAAACTTTATATACCAGATTATTATAAGATTCAGCTATTCAAAAGTCTATAGAAAAAGCAATAAGGTTCTAAACGAAACAAAATGTGACCAGTATCCATTTTTCAACTAAAAATTACGAGTTAAACTGTAAAACTTTAAAGTCAGCGATCTCCGAGACCGCTAGTTAAAAGAATGTAGAAACATAATATGCGAAAACAATTTTATAATTAAAGAAATCTTAAGTTTCAAAATGTGTACCAAGGCGTTCCAATAATGAGAGGTATGGGACAGCTATAAAAAAGTATAAGCTAACTGTCTAGTATTGGTACGTACGCAGTCTAAGAAAAATTGCAGATAGATAATATCTGTGCCACAATATCAAAACCCAGTATCTTCATCACAGGAAGGAACATTCAGGATTTTTATTCACAGATGACAAAAGACCACCAGTTTTATTAATTTTTTGAAATAAATTGATACATTATCAGAGTTAAGATTACGCTCTAAAAATATCTGCATAATAGTAATGTACACTCATGTTACTAAAAAGAAAGAATTAGACACGTCCCATTCCTCCCCACTACCTTTTTTATGGCAAACTTTTATAAGGGAGATTCTACTATAAGAGGTAATTTTTACGGAAATTCGTTTAAAACAGATTTTTTATTCTCTATGTTATTTTTTGCAAGGAATCGCAGCATCTTAATATACTTTATTAAATAATATCACGACTGAATGCCTAATTAAAACACATTTTTCTGATATTTCTTGAAAAGTAAAAAATCTCTACCCTGGCATGTCTCCTTGCCGGTTTCACTTTAACTTTCACTTTCAAACAATACATATATTTTTTCCATCAGATGCTTAACTAAAGTATGTTTAATCGAAATTTAAGTAATTATACTTACGTATTGTAAAATAAAAAATAAAATGTTAATTAAAAAAATTTAGAATTAACTTTTGTCCCGCTTTTTTTGTGTATCTACCCTGTCTAATTTCGTTCCGCTGAAACAAATATAAATTCAAGGATGGCTATATTGGAAGTAGCGTTTAAGGACATCTATCGGCTTGAAGTTAGCAATACTAAACGCGCAAGCCATTTAAGCGTCATTTTTAGGTGCGTTCGTAATTATGTAAATACGTAGCACCTATAGTGGTCGTTCAGTCCGTCCGTCTGTCTGTCCGCATATAACAACGCAAAAACTACCCAACCGAATCGTTTGAAATTTAAAATACATAAATATTACATTACTTTGTCGAGTCATTTCAAATTTTATGAAAATCGGATGCATAGATCAATTACAAGGGCAATCAAAAATATTCCATTACATTACGGTCAATGGGGGAAAAGGTTTCAAATGCATTTTAATCGTTTGAAATTTAAAATACATAATTATTTAATTTTGTTGAGTTATTTCAATTTTTTTTATAATCGGGTGCATAGATCAATTACAGGGGCAATCAAAAGTATTCAATTACATTATGGTCAATAGGGAAAAAGTTTCAAATGTATTTTATACGTTTGAAATTTAAAATGCATAATTACATAATTTTGTCCAGTTATTTCACATTTTATGAAAATAGGATGCATAGATCACTTACAAGGACAATCAAATGTTTTCCGTTGCATTACGGTTAATGGGGAAAAATGTTTCAAATGCGTTTTAATGGAGTTAGGCTCATTCGAACTTAATAAAATTTATTTGAAACTATAAAGTACATGTTATAATATACATTTTACATAATTTGTGGTGCAAAGAACATTTGTTATTCATTTACAAGGCCACACAAAAGGTATTCTATTACATAGTGGTATAGAGAGAACATTTATGAGCGTTTTAATTGTAATTCACTATTTACAATTTTATGGAGATTGATATATGAGAGTAATATTTTTAAAACTTCGTTATCGTACGAACGCACATCATTTGCTATGCTTCACTTGCAATTTCCAACTTGTTAGTGGTTGCGACGCGACCGTGCAGTGTAGTGGTTTCGCAAGGAGATCGTGCATCTCCCCTGGTAAGGCATAAAACTTATAATATTCATTTAATTCACTTACATTTACTGCCCTAATTAAACAAAGTAATAATTAAAGTGAAATATGCAATTAACTCAAAAACTAATTCAGTCAGTTAAAAAAATTGAATTTATCATGAAAATGTCTCTTCCTTGCCGTAATTCCCCTGTCAAGATAACTGCCAGGGGGAGAGAGTGAAAGACCAGAAAAGGTAATAAAATATATGAGGATATAACCTAAATTTTAAATATTTTTGTAATAAAAATCATGAAAAATTCTAAAATAAAATCAAGGTATTTAAATCACGTCGTTAAACACATTTACCAAAGTTTCAAACGCTAATAAAGGGCGAAATATGTTATAAATTGACAATGATAATATTATTATGAACTATACAATAAATTACAATATCAAATCCCAGTATCGTCATTACCCGAAGGAAAATTGATTAGAAAAAATTTAAAGCAATGTCATCTTTTAAAATAATTTTTATTCCGATTTCCCCTCGGCATGCAAAGATAGGAAACTTTCCATACGGAAGGGAATACACTAAAGGCCTATAAAGAATTAAATTATAAAATTAAGTCTATAGAAAAAGCAATAATGCTAGAAATTCCTAAATCACTATCAGAAATTATTCAAACAGTTAAAGTAATGCGAGGAATAAGGGAAAGTGGGGAAGCATAGGGTGCTTTTTATGAAAATAACATTGTTCAATATAAAAAGAAAAAAAAAATCACTTTATAGAACACAAAATTAAACAGTTGAAACAGTTTTCAATGTCCTTTACTCTTGACTACTGTGACAAAAATTGTCATCTAACTACTGCGAGCGGTCTGTCAGACCACTTAATTTAAAAATGAATAAAATGTTACATTAACACTCAGAATACTATTTAAATATTAAACTTTATATACCAGATTATTATAAATAACATTCAGCTATTCAAAAGTCTATAGAAAAAGCAATAATGCTCAAACGAAACAAAATGTTATCAGTATCCATAATTCAATAAAAATTACGAGTTAAGCTCTAAAACTTGAAAGCTAGCCATTGATGCCACAATTCGCTTTCGTTCTGCCCTACAATCAGTCAGTAACATTGGTTACTTTGGTAAGTTGCGCTGAACACGCCCATGGTACAGGTGATTTCCCCAAAGAACTCCTAACTGATAAGAACAGAGCCTGCACTGTAAAAAATATGACTATTTTGCTGCATCTTCACTCCACCGCTTTAATAGAAAACGATCACTTCAGGCCATCATGGAACATTCTCATTGACCAAAAGGGTGATATTATATAAAAGCGGGGGAGTGGCGATGCAGCAAAATAGTCATATTTTTTACAGTGTACTGTAAAAAATTTGATCCTTTTGCTGCATCGTCACTCCACCGGTTTTATACAAAACAATTATTTCAACCTGTCATGGAGCATTCTCATGGGTCAAAAGAAAGATATTCTATAAGAGCGGGGGAGTGACGATGCAGCAAATAGGTAAATTTTTTTACAGTGTACTCTTACGCTGATACATGATCTTGCGAAATTTTGAATGTACCGGATTCAGGTAGATTTTGCGCTGTTGAGAATTTAGATTGATCAATAAGAAAATTTACTTACTTAACAGCGACAATTTCGCAAAAAATGCAGGGTTCTAATTGCAAATCTAGTTTCGCTAAATGGTTGAAAAATTATGTATACACTGATAAAAATTTTACCCATTTGCTGCACAGTCACTCCACAGCTTTTATACAATATCTCTTTTAAATGACAATGGTCAATAACACAGTAAAGTAACCGTTTTCTGTAAAAGCGGTGGAGTGTCGCTGCAGCAAATGGGTAAAATTTTTAACAGTGTATATGGATCGTACACTGTAAAAAATATGACTATTTTGCTGCATCGCCACTCCCCCGCTTTTATAGAATATCACTCTTTTGGTCAATGAGAATGTTCCATGATAACCTGAAGTGATTGTTTTCTATTAAAGCGGTGGAGTGACGATGCAGCAAAATAGTCATATTTTTTACAGTGTAGTCAATGTTGCAGAGTTCTTTCCAAAGTGCGAAATCTTAACTGGATCAGTTCTCGTCTACACCGAATTGGAAGGCCTGTATCGATGCTTATCGACATAGAAAATAGGAGACAAAAAACTGAAAATCCACCTTTAAAATACCTTTATATGTCAGAGAACACGTGCTTGTGTAACACGGTGCTTTTATGTCGGATGCACAAAGAAATTAAAATACATTGCTATGTGTATCGATATTGTCTTGAGATTCAAATTCAGTTATCGAGTTAAATAGCGGAATGCTTTCAGATTTTCTTCTGACAGTATTCCTCAATATCAAAGTGGTAATATACACTGATATTTGAAAAGTTGAGACTAATCTAGACAAAAGGAAATGGGGGGAAACATTTTGATGAGTCTGCCATGGAGGATATTCCATTTACGTTTTGATCATGTGGTCAAGGCAAAAGCTTCTAGGGTAAAGAAGAGAAAGCTTCGTTAGATGCAATGTAAATCCCCGCCAGCCAATGAAACAGTTCATAGGGAAAGCAGTAGCAGCCTCCCTGCTTATCAGTTAGAAGTTCTTTGGGTAAATTACCGGTACCACGTGATCTTTTATAGCCTCGAACGCAGATTTGGAATATCTTCCATTAAAGTGAAGCTAGTTAACTTCTTCACTCGGGGACTCCGTCGCCGTTTGGTCAAGACACCACGCAGCTAATCACTTGCGTGCGTAGGAAGGTGTGGGTTCGAATCCCACTGATTCCATTGCAAAAATTCTTTGCGTTGAGCTCCCGGCAGTGTTTCCTTCGTGTTATAAAAATTTCCTTGAGCTATTTCGTCCTTGCATATTGACGATGAAATATAAGCAGGCTTTCATCTCAAGCACACAAATCAGGTGTATGTGTGTGTATTGTTCTTGCACTTACCGGGTGCCCCAAAAATGACTGATGGATTTAAAATTCCATAACTTGCTAACGGTGACAGATATTTAAAAAATTTTTGCAGGAAGAATATCTATTTATCTGGACATGCATACGTTTATAAATAGATTAATTTATAACATGATTATTCAGTCGATAAATCAATTATAACAGCTTTTATATCCGTTATTGACATCTTTTATGTATACGTTTAATTCATTTATTAATCCATATGTATGTATATAAAAAAAATTTACGCAGATGAATTGTACTCATAAGTTTCCATTTAGGAGGAGTATCTATATATATTCCTAGCTTTTGGTACAAACAAAAAATCCTTTTATTAAATATCATGTATGTACCGGGTGTCCCAAAAATGACTGATGGATTTTAAAATTCAATAACTCGCAAACGGTGGCAGCTATTTAAAAAATTTTTGCAGGTGGGTTATGTATAAGGTAAGGAGTTTTTTTACCGTAATTTTTGTTTTAGTTCGAATTTCAAACAATAGATGGCACTTACGGCGATTGAAGCTCAGTCGATGCCGAAACTGACGTCACTCAGCACTATTGCAAAGGAAGGAGATTAAGGCTACTGAGGGGTTCTCATGCGCCAGTAAAATCTTACACTCAAGCCCCGATTCGAACTATTTCGATAGGATTTCAGTAGAAAACATTGTTGTCATGGAAAGAACAGATTCTTGGATAGTGGAATGTAGCATTCAGGAGTGGGCATAAATTTCGCAAGCAGTATTCGAATTTGCACACTGTAAAAAATTGTGACCCTTTTGCTGCATCGTCACTCCATTGCGTTTATAGGAAAAGATTACTTCGCGGTATTATGGAGCATTCTCATTGGTCAAAACAGAGATTATCTATGAAAACGATGGAGTGACGATGCAGAAAAAGGGTAAAATTTTTTTTACAGTGCAGGAGATTTTTCATTTATGAAGTTTTATTTTCCCAGATTAAATTACTTTTTATGACATGATTTAAAGAATATTTAATGCATCGCATTTTAAAGCTGTTGAAAATTTGAAACTTTTACTGCATCGTCACTCCATCGCTATTATAGAATATCTCTAGTTTGACCAATGAGAATGCTCCATAATACAGTGAAGTAATCGTTTTCTATAAAAGCGGAGGAGTGACGATGCAGCAAAAGTTTCGAATTTTTAACAGTGTAATTTTGAAATACGATCAGGGTTACACTAGATACCGGGCTTGCTCATTCCTTATCACGACATCACAAAAGGTGGCTGGCCGCTATCTGCGATTGGTACAAACAGGACTCAAAGTGACGCATCCATCGTTTTCTACCAATCGCTGGATGTCATTCAGCCACCTTTTGTGACGTCATGAAAGGAATGAGCAAGCCCGGTATCTAGTGTAGCCTTGATACGATGCATAAAATATTCTTTAAATCATGCCATAAAAAGTAATTTAATATGGGAAAGTAAAACTTCATAAATATAAAATCTCCTGCAAATTCGAATACTGCTAAAAAAACTCCTGACGTTATACATAACTCTCCTGCAAAAAAAATTTCTATAACTGTCACTGTTTGCAAGTCATTGAATTTTAAAACTCATCAGTCAATTTTGGGACACCCGATATATAATCGTACTTGTTCAGGTGACTATCGCCAAGTTTTGGAATAGAAAATTCATACATTTTAGTAGTTTGGAAAACCGTATCTCTCGACACCCATTTTTGAGGTCCGTAAAAATTGATGTAAACCTTAAAATTTGATGAATGCGGTAACTTTTTGAAGAGCGAGATATTATCCGAAGTTATCTCATCCGAAAAACGAAAAGATCCACAATGAAACTAACCGTTATTGTTAGTTGCTTTCGAATAGCTGAAAATGAAATAGGAAATTGACCAGCAAATTGAATACTTCAAAACACAGCAGAGTACATCAATTAGTCAATGCATTGCAAAGAAACATCGTATGTCAATACACATAATTGAGTATTATAGTATGAATAACTAAAAAGTAGGAAATAAAATAAGCTTTTTTTAAAAAAAAATCAACCGACTTCTAAAAAAAGCGCTTAAAAGAATTAAATATTTCTTTAAAATTCTCTAATGACAAAACGTTATCTAAAAATCAGGCATCGGATATCAGATACAGGCATAAAAGAAGTTAAATTTAATATGTGTAATTTAATAGCCACCAAACATGGATTTTAGAGAGAATATTTTTTAGAAGGGAGGAATTTGCATATTTATGATTTAATTTATGAATATATACATATAAAAAGCAATGAATTACTTTTTGAAGTTGGTGCCAAACTATCTTCAATATAATAAGAATTGTGGACATATTGTGCCTAGTACCATAATTAAAATGGTGATGATCATTATCGAATGTGATTGTTTGGAACCCCCTGGAATAAAAAATCGCGTAAATACAAATGGCATAAAAATGATAAATGATTATAATAAAGTGAATTTGGTATGTTTTGGAAAAAATAGATTTTAGAGAATAAGTGACATGGTGAAGGATTTTAGACATTATTTGAAGGGGACTAATATAAGAATTTTCAAAACTCTATAAGAAATTTGGATGAATAAAAATTGTTTAATGTAGGAAATTCAGTAAATTTGCTATATTTATGTAAGAAAATTTCTGTTTGCAATATATTAACTATTTAAAATAAACGTGTATAATATAGAGAAGCAATTTGATGCAAACAACAACAGATAAATCATGTAAAACATTTAGTTCTGCATGACATCTTAGGTCAAATAAATATTTCAATCAAATATTTAGGGAAATACTTGTTTTGGACTATTTAAGAGGATGAGTCTCTTTCAATCCCAAACACGTATTTACTCTTTAAACTCATTAGGATTTCTTTTGCTGATATGTCTGATGTTAAAAGGTCCCATGTGGCAAACATTAAGATATGAACTTCTAACAAATTAATCAAAATTGGCATGGGAAATTGAATTTCCCAATGATAAATATATATTACTTAATCTCATAACAACAGAAAAACAGAATGATATCGCATTAAAATTGAATTTATATTTCCTTATAATCATAAAATCGGTATTTATAATGATTTTTTTCTTTAGATTTCATTTAAAGCATATTTTTATAGGCATCTATTAAAACAGGTCTTACATTATAATAATAAAAAAATTATTGATTATTTTTTTTATTTTTTTTTAAGCGAATCAAGTTATTCCATTTAACTTTGTATACAAGAAATTTAGCTGATCTGCCGCTTATTTTCTGACCGGAAATTAGAAAATAAAATTAATAATCCCCAAAGAGTACCGTAAAAATCGTAAAAGTACTTTGACACTCCGGAGTAACTTTGTCAGTTTGCAGGCTGACATGTTTATTACTGATTTTTATATATTTCTTTATTTGTTTTATTTATAGGATTAATTCTTGCATTTTTTTATAGGTCTTAGGCAGGAAGTGAAAATGAGAATCTCCGAAAAACACCAGGATTCAGGATTTATTCCAATTACACAGAAGGGGATGAGGAACACTCAGTGGCAGCTTGCAGTAAACAAAGAAATAAATTACAAGCTGTCACAGCATTCCAAGTATCTCTTGTCAATAAGTTCCTTGAAAGACACACAAAGTTGATGGATTGTTCGACAATCGCAATTCATAAAGAAGAGCATTTGATTTGCAAGACCTTGGGAGTGATAGCTGACTGACAAACCCCTATAACCAAACATGATGCCCTGATAGTAATTAGAAAATACCTTATGAGTGTTATTATCCCTATATTCAACAACACCACTCCAGGTGACAGTATGATCGATGTTTTTACCTAAAGAAAAAACATTCGAAAAAAAAATCATATTTTCTGTAATAAATCGTAATATGTATTCGCTAAAATAACCTTAGGTGATCTGAATGATAGATATATATATATATACATATATATATATATATATATATACAGGGTGTCCGAAAAGTCTGGGAACGGTCGAATAACTCGAGAAATATATATGAGATTGAAAAACGTAAATATACGTGTTAAATATTTTTAAATAAGCTACTCAGTAATACCAAATTTGACCTTCGTAACCGACCCCCTGGGGGTCAGAAGGGGTCCAACTTTGAAATCTTAAATTATAACCCCCATTTTTTATTGCAGATTCGGATTCTACGGACAAAAATGCGTAACTTTTGTATTTGATGTTTATTTCGAATCCTCGTTTATCACGGTGTAATTGAGCATATTAAATCGATACATATTTCGGCTTTTCCAACGGGATTTTCCCTAATCGAAACTAATTGAAGAGAATTTATGACATCAAATTCCTCGTCTTTTGCAATAATAGCGTTTCCTGAAAATCACCCGTGCCGATTATTTCGGTAGTGCTACACAGTTAAAAATTTGATCCATTTGCTGTAGCGTCACTCCACAGCTTTTATAGAATATCTCTTTCATGACCAATGAGAATGTTCCATAACACAGTAAAATACACTGTAAAAAAATTGACTCTTTTGCTGCATCGTCACTCCACCGCTTTTATAGAAAACGATTACTTTACTGTGTTATAGAGCATTCTCATTGGTCACAAAAGAGATATTCTATAATAGCTGTGGAGTGACGCTGCAGCAAATGGGTCAAATTTTTAACAGTGTAGCACTATTGAAATAATCACCACGGGTGATTTTCAGGAAACGCTATTCCTACAAAAAACGAGGAATTTGACGTCGAAAATTCTGCCCAATCAGTTTCGATTAGCGAAAATCCCGTTGGAAAAGCGGGAATATGTATCGATTTAATATGCTCGATTACACCGTGATAAACGAAGATTTGAAATAAACGTCAAATACAAAAGTTACGTATTTTTGTCCGTAGAATCCGAATCTGCAATAAAAAATGGGGGTTATAATTTAAGATTTCAAAGTTGGACCCCCCTCTGACCCCCAGGGGGTCGGTTTCGAAGGTCAAATTTGGTATCACAGAGTAGCTTATTTAAAAATATTTAACACGTATATTTACGTTTTTCAATCTCATATGTATTTCTCGAGTTATTCGGCCGTTTCCAGATTTTTCGGACACCCTGTATATCACATTGATATTTGAGGGTAACTTTGCCTTAGTTATGCCGTTTTTGGGAGTATTTAATCTCTCCCTGAGTACCAAAATGGGTACATCAGTTTTGTCCCATTTTATTAATAATACTCAAAAATAAATGAAATTTCGATATTAGAATAATATGTTTCGAATTCTAAGGTTCGAGCTAATGAAAATAAAATAAAAATCTCGCTCTGAAGTCAAACGAGAAAAGAAATAATACAGTAATAATTAAAAATACTGTAATAATTGCCAGTAGCGAAGAGGTTAAAGCATTAGTTGACAAAGTTACCCCGAAACTTTGTCATTTCATTTGTTATTTTTTCCATTATAACCCGCGAGTAGTCGCAACTTTTTTCACAACGTCATTAGTCGCGCTCGGTCTTTTCGCCGCTAGCCCCCCACATACCAAAAATGTAAAATAAGAAATATTTTCAACCTAATATACGAAAATAACATTTCAATGAAGATATAAATTTGCAGTTTTCTCAAATTATGCCCTTTATTCATGAGATCTGGAGTAATTGAAAATGTAATAATGAACTGACATTAGTGATTGTTCCATAGACTTTTTCGCAAATTTCAACTTTGTTTCTAAAAATGTACCTGAAAGAAAATCAGAGGTGTCCTGTTACTGCACTCAGGTGGTCGAGAAACCTTCAAAGTCAGCTACATGGTAGATCTCTGTTGTATTTGTAATGTGATACAAGTTAGGAGAAGATAAGTTATACGGGCGGCGAAAAGACCGACACGCGACTACTGACGGGATAATGCTCTTCGTATAAGTTTGAATCCGATTTGATGTTCAAGGGTTTTGTTAGGTCGCTACGCTTGCATTATTTGGAGCATTTAAAGTGAAAAATTTAGATTATATTAATCTTTTTAGCATATGAATGAAATCTCATTATTAAAGCATTTTTATCTAGTTTATTTTATGAAAATAAGTTCACCTTATCACTAAATCTTACTTTACTTAAACTATTTGGAAGGAACTAAAATAATCTCAATCTAGCGTTTTCTCTCTCTTGACAAGCACTTGTTCTAATTAGCTCTAAAAAGTTTACTTAAAGCTTAAAGAAAAGATTTAGATTGGAATTTTCCTGATTACTTCCCGACTATATCTTCAAATTTCATTAGAAATTTTCAGAAACTATTGATTTTAGGGAAAAAAACATAACGAAAAAGTAATAGAATAAATGATGTTGTTTATCTCAGACAAATGCATAAGGAGCTGAAAATAAAAATATTAACAGTTAACTTTTCACCAGGATTTTCTTTAATTAGAGTAGTTTAATTTTGAAAATAAATGGAAAAATTTAATAAATTTGGTTAAAAACATTTTTTATATTGTCCTTTTTTCACACTACTTTTGCACGATTTAGCTAAATTGTTAATTGTTTATTAATTTAGCTAAATTATTATTAATTTTCATATCTGTATTAGAATTTGATGTTTATATAAGAAAAGTCATAATACTTTCTAATTCATACTTTACATTTGATATGTATTGATGTTTAGAGAATGAACTGGCAACGGTAAGAATTAAACCATGTTTATCATGATCAGCCAGCTAAAGCTTTGGCTTTTAGCAAAAGGTTAATCCAGTTTCCTTAACTAGTATCTTGTTTTGAGGGCTGTAGTGGAGGGTATACAGGGGTATACGCCATATGCTTTCTGGATTTTCCTTAAAGAACTCCGTATACCCTATTTTTCTCAAATAATAAAAAAAACTATACTATAGAAGCTTTAGTTTATAATTTCTGCTCATAGCGTATATCCTTTTTTTTCCCTTACGACTATACCACTGCCCGCTTTATGTGGATGAAGTAGGTTGATTTCGTTATATAAGAAAAGGGCAGTTGACGTCACTGTGGACAAAAGTATTGTGGATCCACAGTAATTTCCTGCCCGTCTTTAAGACTCCGTCTGTACAAAAGAAGTTAAGGTGATCTGATTGGTCTACGATTGGTCTGATTTGTCTGGGACTAAATGCTCTGTTGTATGATTGGCCAACGTCACCATGATGATTCCTGTAATGATGGCTAAAACAGAAATGTAATGATTGGTTGAAGGAAGCGTTCGTTTATAAACATACCCTTTCCTTATACACTGTTGCTTAGTAGGTTACACATTTTGCTGACGCCTGGTGAGTGATATGCACATCTGAATAAACATACGTCTCCTATAGTACAAATACGTTATGCACGCAATGACACGGTTTGTGTTGTGATCATTTCAAAAGCTTTACTTGCTTTAGATGATTTATTTAATTCTGCCGTCAGTCACATGGTTATACGATGAAATTGTTGTTTCTGAAAGTTGCATGTTTTTCCGCGTCAGAAACAAGATTCAGTCGAATTGTCTCTTCAGACAATTGAACAAGGAATCTCGTGATCACTAATGAGAACATTAACGTTGAGCAAAAGGACATGCCAGTTACTTTAATATAAGTACTCGCTTCACATTAATCAGCAAAGATTAAGAGCAGATCGCTACCGATGAATGGAGAAGGCCACTTCCAGAAATATAATATTGTAAATATTTAATTTTATAATCCATATTTGTGGATATATAATTCGAAACTATAGAAGAAATTACGAAGTAAATATGACAGTATATAGGTGATAAATAAAGCACTATATCGAAACAATAGTGGCACTAATAAAACATCTCTAGTTCTAAAATTTCGAATCCAGTGAATTCGATTCGATCGAATTATATGCATCAAACTATAATATAGTCTATACATATAGACGACATTTTCTGGACACTTAAAGCAATATTTCAAAACTCAAATGAAAATGAATGTCAATGAATGTAACTAAATGTTAACTCAAAATGTAAAAAAAAATCAATATCAAACCGAATAATCGATTGCACCGATTAAACTATATAAGAAGACTTCTATAAAATTCGTTCATACAAAAATATCTTTAAAATATTCTTGAAGAATTTAATTATTATAAATTTTGGTAAGAACTATAATAAAGCATTTTAAATAATCTAATGCAATTTTACATATAAAGTGCATGTGTTGAATTTTGCGTGTTTCTTCATTTAATATTAACTGCAGCCTGGTGGTTTTGAATTTAAAACCTATATTAATGCATATATATTTATCTATCATTTATATATATTTATCTTTCAGCTCAGAAACTACTAGATATAAATCCTCTTAGACAAAATGAGTTCATTTCCTTTGATAAAATGGTACTTTTCTTGTCTTGTCTACCACTTATCTTCTCTTAAATAATAAACATAAAGCAATAATTTACTGCCTCATGTTAACTTGGCTGAATTCGTGCTTATTTTTTAACTAGCAGCCCGCTCTCGCTTTGCTTCGGTCTACAGCAAATCGCTAAGTCCCGTGCGACTACTGACACCACAAATTGTTACTGCCACTTCATCCCATTATATTAAACTGCTAAAAACATTACCCACCTTTTTAGGTAGACGGGTAAAAAGTAGCCTATATGTTAATCTAATGTGTTAGATACTTTCATACGAAATTTCATAAAAATCCATCCATCCGTTCTTGAGTTATAAATGGTGTAAAGAACCAGACTTTGTTTTATGTATATAGATTATAATAATTAGTATTCGCAGCGCACGCGCTATAAGGATTTTTAAAGTCATTTTTCTACATCTTGGGTTACATGATTGGCAGCTTAGTAAGTATCTCTATTTTTCTTTTTTTAAATATAATATAGCCTATGTTCACCGGAAATAGTGTAGCTTTCCAACGGCGAAAGAACTTTTCAAATCCGTCAAGTAGTTTCGAAGCCTATTCAATTCAAACAAACAAACAATCAAATATTTCCTCTTTATATTATTAGTATAGATTTGTCAATGCAAACAATTTTAATTATTTATTTCAAAAAATTATTTTTACTTAAAAATTAAGAATAGCTTTTAATTTATCTTATTCATTAACACGTTCGCTGCCGTTCACGCGAAAGCGCGTGGTATGGCGCCAATGTTAAGGGGCCACTCTCGTGCCAACGCGTGATATGGGGTGATGTCCAATAGCCAGTCACGCGCTGGCACGGTAAAATCTTTCTCTGATTCTTTGTTATAAAAAGTAAATAGGCTTCTGAGAAAAACCCAGTGCGGCATTAAGGCCCCTGTCCCTGACCGAGGAAACGCTTGCGAGCTAATGCTATTCTATAGGGAAGCATTTTTCTAATAACTCTTTCACATTTTGAAATTTTTGAATGATTTTTCTGCATTGGATAGCTGAGGTGCATGTTTTCAGCGCTCCTTTTTTACTTTTTCGATTTTGAATGCAGATATTTTTTACAAAGTTAGTTTCACTTTCAAAACTGGTTTCGAAACTGAAAGTGCTTTTATAAAAATGTATCTGCAACAAAATCGAAAAAGTAACAAAGGTGCGCTGTCGGCATGCATCTCAGCTATCCATAGCAAAAAAAAAAAAAAAAAAAAAAAAAAAAAATTCAAAAATGTCAAAATGCGAAAGAGTTATTAGAAAAATGCTTCCCCATAGGAATAGCATTAGCTCGCGAGTGTTTCCTCGAGCGAGGACAGGGGCCTTAACTATAATCAGATCTTCATGTAAGGGGCAGCGAACGTGATATAATGTTTCAGATTTAGTTTCTCAATTTCATTTGAGTCAATTATCTAAATGGTTGTATTCATAGTCGGCGCATTTTACATGCGTTGTGTCAACTTAATCTTGAATTTCATTTCATTCCGTTGATTAAATACCATTATTGGTATTTTATTCATTTGAAATCCAAATGTGTTTAATCTAGCATTAATTATTTAATTAAATAAATTTACATGTGAGTCAGATTCCCTCCTCTCCTTATTATTTCTTCCTCTTACTGTTTTTTTAACTTCTTTTTATCTTCAGAATTCTTCTTTAGATTTCACTCTTCTCTATAGATAGCAGCACTAAAATTACTTAAAAAGTTTGTTACAATAGTCTTTTTTCATTTTGAATCCAGAGGGCAGCAGTACATATTTTTTTAATTAATATATGCTCTTGAGCTGTTAAATATCTGCCTCGTGCTCTCAATATTCCTAATCCGCTTCCTTCTTTGCACATTGTGGATAAATAAGTCAATTTTTTTGTATTTAAAAAAATATTTTTTATTATCATTGGATTATGGTATTTAATATCTTTTGTAAGATATTTCAATTTTCGGATTATTTTGGGAATGTCTAAAATGTCCAAATCTTGTCATTTTCAGGCGTTCAAATTTAAATGAAGTAATTCATCTTCACCGTAACTTAAGCCTGGAAACTTCTCTGGCAATTCTGTAGGTTATTTATAGCTTCTTATTATACATTTGTGGTTTTCAAAAGTTCGAGTTTTTTTTTTTTTTTTTTTTTTTTTTTTTTAAGTTTTGGAATTTTAGCAAGTTGTTAATATTATTGTGATTTCAGGTTAATTATATACAGGGTGATTCATAAAAGATGGGCAGAACTTTAAGGGGTTATAGTACACTTAAAGACAAATAATATTAAATAGGAGACTAAGGGTCCCAGACGTATTCCCAAGGAGATAGGGGGCATTAAAGTTTAGGGTCCGAAATTTCAAATGATTACAAAAAATGGAAGAATTGGTCGATTCGTTTGCGGTTTTTGCAAAAAATTTTCTTTATGCCAGTATTTTCTTGAAATAAAATTTTAAAGTTCAATTTCAAAAAATGCCGATAGGGGGCGCTTTAGACTTTGGAGTAACAAACAACTATTTTTTAACGTTATTTTTTGTATTTCTTTAAATGATTTCGAAAGCTTAGACTTAAACTTAAATTTTGATCTAAAAATCTGAGTCCTAACGAGTAGTTAAGTAGTGTAAACTGAAATTTGAAATTTGAAACCCTTCTCCTCCCAGAACAAAAATCAGTTATTCCCGATCTTTGAGTCGTAGATTAGGCTCTAACTACTGCCGCGTTTTGCTAAAATTATTCTTTATGTCAGTATTTTCTTGAAAATAAATTTTAAAGAAAATTTTCAAAAAATTCCGATAGAGGGCGCTTTAGACTTTGGAATAACGAACAACTATTTTATACCGTTATTTTTTGTGTCTCATTAAATGCTTTCTAAAGCTTAGACTTAAATTTTCAGCCCAAAATCTGAATCGTTAGACGTGGTTAAGTTTCTGGGGAGAGGGGTTTGAAATTTCTACTCCTGAGCACAGTTCAGTTTACCATGTCCACACATTGTGTGCTGTGATACGAGGTAAAAAGACACAAATTAGGATTATGTTACCAAAGCATATTTATTAACATGTAATTACAATAAATGTTCAAAATTGTGACCACCAGAGGTTATGCATGCAGAACAACGGCGAAGAATGGAACGGCGAACATTCGCGAAAACATCAGGCTTTTCGAGCACTTCCCCTACAGCGGCGGAAAGTCTAGCGACCAGTTCCTCGGGGGATTCAATGGGTGTCTCATACATAAGAGCCTTCAATTGTCCCCGAAAAAAGAAATCGAGGGGTGAAAGATCTGGCGAGCGAGCAGGCCAAGCAACAGGACCACCTCGACCAATCCATCTGTTCGGAAATGTGATGTCCAGATAGTTGCGGACGTCTCGTACGTAATGGGCTGGCGCTCCATCGTGCTGGAACCACATGACCCGCCGGATGCGTGGAGGAACAACGTTTAACAGGTCTGGCAGCACATGTTGCAGAAATGTGAGGTATGTTTTACCGTTGAGGCGTTCAGGAAGAAGGTACGGTCCGATTAGGAGGTCTCCGAGGATTCCTGACCAAACATTGATGGAAAAGCGTCTCTGATGAGCATGTGGATACGTAGCATGTGGATTGACATCCACCCATACATGTGCATTGTGTGTGTTAAATGTACCTTCACGTTTGAAGGTGCATTCATCGGTGAAAAGCACAGTTCGTCCAAAATGTGGATTTAGCGCGTTCTGCTGCAGAAACCAGCGGGCGAATTCAATACGATTTGGATAATCCCCTGGAGACAGTTTCTGGACTCGTTGCACATGAAACGGGAGCAAATGTTCATCCTTCAGTACCCTCCAAGTCATGGACTGTGAGGTATCCACCTGCCTAGCCACTGTTCGTGTACTTGTACTTGGCTGCGCCGCTACTACATCCAGAATGGCTTCTGCAACAACTACTGATTCGTCCTTTTTTGCACGACCTGCATTCGACCGGGAAGCGAGAAATGATCCCGTCTCACACAACTGTCTGTGCAAGCGCCCGAAAGTTTTGCGGATAGGCAACCGCCTGTTGGGAAATCGCTCTCCGTACATTCGTTGTGCCTTTGCACCATTTCCATCTGCCGCTCCGTAAATTAAATGCATCTCAGCCTTTTCCTTATTCGTGAAGGGCACCATCTTCCGATTCATTACTACAGCGACTTACACTTGACTCACCGTTCAGTGGTTTTTATGCCTTAATCGTGTCGAAATTTTGCATACGTGTTCTTCTTCTTCCCCATTTGACATTTGCATACTTTCTGTCTCCTTCTTCATCCGGTGACTAGCGTCAGGAATGGAGCTTTAACGTTTGCATGAGCGACATTTCCAACTGTGCCAGTGCCTTTATGAGTGAATTCCGACTATGCAGTCCTTGACGAAAGTTGTATTTTTGCCTCGTATCACAGCACATAATCGTTGGGCATGGGTAGTGCAAACTGAACTATGTTCAGAAGTTGAAATTTGAACCCCCTCCCCTCGCTACTGAACCACGCTCAGCGATTCAGATTTTGAGCTGAAAATTTAAGTTTAAGTCTAAGCTTTAGAAAGCATTTAATGAGACACAAAAAATAACGGTATAAAATAGTTGTTCGTTATTCCAGAGTCTAAAGCGCCCTCTATCGGAATTTTTTGAAATTTTTCTTTAAAATTTATTTTCAAGAAAATACTGACATAAAGAATAATTTTAGCAAAACGCGGCAGTAGTTAGAGCCTAATCTACGACCCAAAGATCGGGAATAACTGATTTTTGTTCTGGGGGGAGAAGGGTTTCAAATTTCAAATTTCAGTTTACGCTACTTAACTACTCGTTAGGACTCAGATTTTTACATCAAAATTTAAGTTTAAGTCTAAGCTTTCGAAATCATTTAAAGAAATACAAAAAATAACGTTAAAAAATAGTTGTTTGTTACTCCAAAGTCTAAAGCGCCCCCTATCTGCATTTTTTGAAATTGAACTTTAAAATTTTATTTCAAGAAAATACTGGCATAAAGAAAATTTTTTGCAAAAACCGCAAACGAATCGACCAATTTTTCTATTTTTTATAATCATTTGAAATTTCGGACCCTAAACTTTAATGCCCCCTATCTCCTTGGGAATACGTCTGGGACCCTTAGTCTCCTATTTAATATTATTTGTCTTTAAGTGTACTATAACCCTTTAAAGTTCTGCCCATCTTTTATGAATCACCCTGTATAATTTAAATAAGATGATATCAAAAATATAACATGGAAATCTCTAAATCTTTAAAAGATAAACAAACCACTGAATCCTTTATGAATTAAAATATAATATGAAATACGGGAAAATATCAGACTATGAAATATCTAAAAGTAGCACTGAACGAATAAGCATCATAACTATAATGTTCAAATACTAATTTACCTTTGGTCTATTTACAGCAGGTTTGTAACTCACAACCTGCCTACAAAAGTCCGCAGAAAGAATCTTGAATGAGTCAATAAAGCAAGAACACCTTCCGAAAAAACAACACCAGTAAAAAAGTAGGTTTTGATAAGCAGACTTTGATAATTATTAATTATATAATATTAAAACTTTCGTCTGATGGACTTAACCAGGCTATATCATTTCAGTATTTTCTAGTTATACCTAACGTACATCTTTTACTACTTTGTGTTATTTGGAATCCTTATAAAATTCGTTATATTAGTGTCCATGTTTCTGATCTATAAGCTAGCGTAAGCAAAGCGCATTGCTTAAGGTGTTGAATGATTATACATTTGCAATCCATGTTCGCTAATGCTAATAATATAGAAGAAATTTATAAAAATATTTCGATTGCATTTAAAAAAAAAAATGTTTTTTTTTTTGTATATCTGAGATCAATCTGAATGTAAGCCGTTTTTCACATTATAGACTTTGGTTGTAGATATTTTTATGAGGTAGTTTTCGCTTTCTCAAATCAGAACATACATTCCTTTTTCGTGTGTGTGCGTGATCGTAAGTTGACATTCTTTTTCGTTCACAATATTTCACTCTATTATGCAAAAATGACCCCGTCAAATCATTGTAAGAAGCAGTCGTACTCTATAATTAGTTAGCTTGTCGGTCAAGAGAACATTGTAGCAAAAATGCATTAACAGTTGAATAAAACTTTATTACTTAAATTAGAAGTTTTTGGAAGAGACATTTTCACGGCTTCGGAGAAATCTTTCAGTTATAAGCAGTAGATTTAAATATTAAATAGCAGGTAAATCGATAATATAACTCTCTTGACAAGCAGTATAATTTTTTGAGAAATGGAAATAAGTCAAAATCTGAGTTCCGCACTGATACATCACGCTTTGTATAGGGCTAGGTATAGAAAAAATTTCGCCACTGAAGGAGTAATTTAATCAATGGGCGTATAGGAAATTTAGGGGACTCTTAATTATAGGTGGCTTCAAAGTAGGTGTTAAAAAATCGCACAAAAATTACGCGGAAAATCGAGATATGGAATAAAAGAGATGAAAGAAAAAAATAGAAATGCCGCAAAAATGATAAAAGTTTTCAATAGCATAAATTCGGCTTTAAACTATAGGAAATTAAAAAGTAAAAAAAATAATAATAAATAACCCTGGCAAGGATTCCAGATGTTATTTAAAAGGAATTTAATAATTTACGCAATTTAAATTAAAAACAATTTAGATACAAAAATGAATAGAATATTGTTTAATATGGGAAGTTTAGTAAATAAGGTTTATAGAATACATATAGAAAGAAAGTTTTTTATTCTAACATTTTTAATAATATATGGTAATTTCAGTTTTATAATATATATATATATATATATATATTAAGTTTTCTGTTTTCAATGTATTAAATATGTAAAATAAATAAACACAACATAGAGAAGCAATTCCGCTCAATCAACAACAGATAAACCATATAATAAATTTATTACTTGATGCCATCTTAGAAATATTCGATTAAATATTTAGGCAAATACTTGTTTTGTACTATTTAAGAGGATAAGATTCTTTCAATCCTAAACACGTATTTACTCTTGAAAATCATTAGGACTTCTTTTGCTGATATGTCTAATGTTGAAAATCTCGTGTGGCAAACATTGAGAATTGATCATCTAATTAATTAATCAAAATTGGCAAGGGAACTTGTATTTTCCAACGATAAATATATATTACTTTATCTCATAACAAAGGAAAAAGAAAATGATATTAAATTAAAATTGAATTTATATTTTATTAGAATCATAAAAACATTATTTATAATGACTTTTTGTCTAGATTTCTTTAAAAAATATTTTTTATTGGATTCTACGAAGGGTCTTAGATCAAAGGTAATAAAAAGGTTATAGATTTATTTTTTATTTCAGAAAATCTAGTTTTTCCCTTCAACCTTTTTGTACTTATAGTTTGTTGATCTGCCAGTTATTATCTAGGCCGGAGATTAGAAAATTAAATTAATAATACTAAAAAAGTACCTAAAACCATGTAAAAATTCTTTACAACCCACGGTAACTTTGTCATCTTTCTTTTTTGTTTATTCTAATCACAAACCAGGCCCTTACCTGCCCAGTTTCCCCAGCTAAACATAAGTTTGATACTTGGTATCGGGCCGGGTGAACGCCTAACCACCGCATCCTGGCAATAAATCTGACCGATCGCCTAGATTTTTAACGTAACGGCATTGCCTACTGCTTAGTTGTGAACATTGTTAATCCGATTTCTTAAAATTTGCTCATGTTGTTTGGTACTTGTACTTTTCTACTCGAATTGATCTCCTAATTTAGAACCATGATCACTTGACGAGACCTCCACCAAGCAATACAATTCACTTGTCACACTCTAACCTTGTAGGCGGATCTGTAACATTTTAGGTGAACCGGATTTTTTAAAAACAGGTTTTATATATTTATTCTGTTTTATTAATGTGATTAATTCTTGCATTTTTATAGGTTTTAACCGGCAAGTCAAAAATGAGAGCATACAAACAACACAAGATGTTCGGCATTATCCGATTACACTGAAGAAAAAATGCAAATGCAGTAGCAGCTGTCAGCCAAACAATCAGCAAAGTACTAGCTGTCACATTACTCCAAATACCACATGGCACTCTTGTCAATAAGTGCCTTGAAATATACTCCTAATGGATGGGTTGTCCAACTGTCGTTACTCTTGAAGAAGGGCAATTGATTTCCAAGACCTTATCACCAACCACCGCGGGTTAGGAATCTCGTGATCACCAACGCGGGTTAACTCTCAAGTCCGTGTTAAATTCTGAACATGAACCTAGATACAGAGAAGGACTTTTCATGCAATGTGTTAATACTGAGTCATGATTTTGGAACAAAATGGCAACAGGCGTAGGTCAACAGTACTAAAGTAGCGCCACTTCTGTAAATGTAAACAACACGCGAACTAAGGAACCGTTCTACATAGGCGCCACCTATTTCAAACTTATTTCACGAAACAGTTTTCTTCTTGGAAAGGCTATTTCGTGAGAAGTCTTTCATGTCCAGTGTGTAACACTGACTCAAGAGTTAACCGACGTCGGTGAAAACGGGTATAAGAGTCATATCTGATTGGTATTTCTTCATAACGAAACTCTATGTGAAGATTCCATTAATAAAATACCTTAATTTATTGAGTGTTTATATCCCTATATTCAATATCACCACTCCATGTGATAGTACGATCAATGCTTTTAACCAGAGAAAAAATATTGGAAAAATCATTTTTTTTTCCTCATCAAATCATAATCTGGGACCATTTAAGGAATTTTTGTAGTTATTAAAAAAAATTACGCCGAACCCGGTATAATTTGTCATGCCATTTGTTATTGTTTCCTTTTCAATACTCCTCGTGTAAATTCGAATAATGTCGGTACGCTTGCATATTGTCAAGCATTTGGGAAGAAAACAAATGTTTATATTAACTTTTTTGACGCATAAGTTGAATCTGTCATTCTTAAAGTATGTTTATTAGCTTTATTTTATGTAAATAAGTTCAACTTTTTATTAAAGTTTACTTTCCTTAAAATATTTGGAAGGAATTAAAATAATCTCAATCAACAGGATTTTTTCTTCTGACAAGCACTTGTTCTAATTAGCTCTAAAAAACGTACTTAAAGATTAAAGAAAAGTTTAGATTGGAATTTTTCTGCTTACTTCCCGACTACATTTTCAAATTTCATTAAAATTTTCAGAAACTACTGATTTTAGGAAAAAAAACTTAACGAAAAAGTAATAGAATAAAGGATGTTGTTTATCTCAGACATATGCATAGCGAGCTGAAAATAAAAATATTAATAGCTAAAGTTTCAACAAGATTTTATTTAATTAGAGTAGTTTAATTTTGAAAAATTAATGGAAAATTTTAATAAATTTGTTTAAATAACTTTCTTTATATTGTCCTCTTTTCACACTACTTTTGCACAATTTATCTAAAATATATAGTTAATTTTCATATCTGTATTATAATTTAATATTTATAAAAAAATAACTATAATTCTTTCTTATTCATACTTTACATTTGATAGATATTGATGTTCAGAGTTTGAATTGGCGCCGGTAAGAATTAAACCATATTTCTCATGATCAACCGTCTAAATCTGGTATTTTGGAAGAGGTTAATCCACTTACCCTAACTAGTATCTCGCTTTGAGGGCTGTAGTGGAGGGTTTACGCCTTATACCATCTGGATTTTTTTTAAAGAACTCCGTATACCATATGTTTCTCAAATAATAATAAAAAAACATATTATAGACGTTTTAGATTATAACTTCTGCTAACAGCATATATCTTCTGTTTTATTCCCTTCCCTTACAACTATACCAGTGTCCTGCTTTACCAGTGTCCTACTTTGTTTGCAGTTAAACTGAAAATTACAAGTTAAACTAAAAAATCAAAAGAAAAATAGTGGTGTAGGAGACCGGTAACATTAGTTAAAGGTTAAAATGCGATCCATGATTAAAAATCATAGAATACTGTTCCTGCGCTAAACTTTTTGTACAGAATTAATTATAATTAAATTTAATCTATTCAAATATTTCTAACAATATTACGAGAACTCCAAACGAAAGAGAATTTCAGTTGTAACCATAGTTAAACTGGAAAATACAAGTTAAACGCTATTTTTTTGGGGGGGGGGAGAGGGGGTACAGTGTTAAGTCAGATTGCTAACAGCAGTTAAAGCTTACTTTTGTTGCTAATATAGAAATAATGATATATAACCATATGAATTATGTATAAAATTGAATAAGAGATCTCTTTAAGATAACATTTTTTAATCAAAAATTTTATTCAATTTATTAAAAATTTATTAAAGCATGCTCTTTAAAACGTCGACAATTTAACTGTAGGTTTGGAGAATCCGCATTAGTGTGGAATTATGGGTTAAAAACTATTTACTAGATTACTATAAAAGTATTAACCCTTAACTGCTGTGACAAAAATTGTAGCATAACTTACTGTGAGCGGCCGCTTAATCTAACGATGAATAAAATGTTAAATTAACTTTTAGAATATTATTTTTGTATTGAACCTTATATACAGGACTATTATAAATAAATTTCCGCTATTCAAAAGTTTCTAGAGATAGTAATAGGACTCCAAATGAAACAAAATTTTCCCGGTATCTATAGTTAAACTAAAAATTGCAAGTTAAACTCTGAAACTTGAAAAACTCATCGGTATGTGAGACGTAATAGCAGTTAAGGTTTAACAAAAATATTTATTACATATAACTCTAGTTAATATAAAACTTTACATGATTAAAATGTTACATTATGAATGGTAAAAACCATGCAATGTTTCTTATAATCATATTTAAGCGGGACTTTTTAAGCAAAGAGAGACACAGGGTGTTATATTCTGTTGAATCTCCCCCTCACTCCTTTTTCTTTCACTTTCACAAAAAAATCAATATTTTCTATCGCATTGAATGCATACATGGGAATATAAATACTGATTCAAATAATCCGTGCAATGTTTCTAATAATTCTATTTAAATGGTCATTTTTAAGCAAAACGTAGCTTAGAATCTGATATTCTTTTGCCTCCTCCCTCGCCACCACCACAGCTTTCTTTTTCTTTCAGAGTCATAAAAAATTGTACATTTTCAATAGCTTAGATTGCAATTTGTCAATTTCTAGAGCTGTAGATTTTGTATTTTTAGAATTGGGCAATCTGCATGCCATTATTCCATCTTATTTTATAGTTTTGTTTGCATGGCCTTATTACCCATATAGGTGGGTATTAACGCCAAATAGCATTGGTCAAGAAAAAACGCCATTACATTTTATGAATACATATCTGTTAAATTATTTTATTTTATATAGATAGTCAATGAGTTGCTGTATCAGATCCTTTTTTGTTTGAAAAATACATTCTAAAACTAAGCCGTGAAAATTCGTAGAACCTTAACGTGGCGTTATTACCCCAGGGTACCTTACATCAAAATATTATGTAATCTACACATGTATATAATATTTTCTGGACACTTAAAGCAGCGTTTCAAAACTTCAATGAATTAATTCGAAATGTTTTTGGAGAAAGAAAAAAAAACACAGCAAACTGAATAATCGGTTAAACAGATTAAACTATAGAAGAAGACTTCTATATAATTCGTTTATAGAAAAATGTGTTTAAATAATTCCGACAGATTATAAAATTTAGGTCAAAACTATAAGAAAGCATTTGAAATAATCTAATGTCTTTTACATATAAAGTGCATGCGTGGAATTTTGCGTTTTTCTTCATTTAATATTACCTGAATTCTGATGGTCTTGAATTTAAAACCTAAAATCATGCATATATATTTATCTATTATTTAATTCCAACCAGTCTTTCCGATGAATACTTTCGTGTCTGTGAATACTTAACGGGTAACAGAAGTTAGAGTTCTAATGCAAAGCACGTATTTACTCGTGAAATGCATTAAGACTTCTTTTTCTGTTTCCCGTGACTGATTCCTCAAATCTCAAGCGGTAAACTTTCAGCTCAGAAATTACTAGATATAAATCCTCGTAGATAAGATGAGTTCAATTCCTTTGAGAAAAAAACGGTATTTTTCTTGTCTTCTCTACGACTTATCTTCTCTTAAATTATAAAGACGAAGGAATAATTCATTACCTTATGTTTAAATTGGCTGAATTTGTATTTATTTATTAATTCGTCAATAAAACAACTTTAATTATTCCTCTCAAAATAATATTTCTCCTTAAAAATAGAGAATAGTTTTTAACTTTAACTTATTCATTTATATATCTCAGATTTATCTTCTCAATTGCATTTTATTCATTTATCTTAATACTTTTAATCATATTAAGCGCATCTTCCATATGTTATGTCTATTTAATCTTCAATTTGATTTAATATCGTTGGTTAAGTAACATTAAGGCTACATTATTCACTTGAAATTCACATGCACATAACTCTAGCCTTATTTATTTAAATAAATAAATGTGCACGTGTATCTTATTCACTGCCCCCCCCCTCCGTATAAACTATTATCTCTCCTCTTACTAATTTTTTCCCCTTATTTATCTTCAAAGTTCATCTTTATCTTTCAGTCTATTGTTAGATAGCAGCCCTAAAATGACTTAAAGATTTTGCTATCATATTCTTTTTTCATTTTGATATCAGAGGGGAAACAATATATTTAATTAAAATTAATATCTGCTGAAAATTAAGTGTTATATTGAAAAATTAAAAACAAAAGCAGCAGCAACTGCAGGTGAGTGTTAGTCGCGCATATTTTTTGTATAAGGGTCAATCCATTTCAAGTGGTCCAGCACTGGTCGCTCGACTATTTTTAAAAAATCTGAAATTTTTTGTACTACAACCCTAACATGATGGATGTTCAAAATGACCGTTATTTTAATTCTACTATTTTTTGTTTGTGCATGGCGGCCATCTTTGTTTCATCGTGTGCAGCGATTTTCTCAGATACTAGGATACACAAAACTGTAAATATCTCGTCTTCTATTTTCCCAATTGAAATGGGGTTTGCAGCATTTTGTTCATAATAAAATAGGCTAAATATACAGTGTAGGAAAATTTTTGAAAAATAAATTTTTACAGGTGAAATTTTAGCACAAAATTTACGATTTTTTCCAAAATCTATCCGTTTGCAAAAGGAAAATTTTCATGCAAGGGAAACTGTCAACCTTTCACAATTTTTTCTACAAATAAGTCAAACGTTCGTGTACTCATACACCAAGTCCCAGATCTGGGAGTTAATTTCTCTTTGCGAAAAAAATTCCGAAATTCGTCAAAAATTTCAAAAATCGCACTTTTTAGGCTTTGATATCTCTGATGGGGCACGAGATAAAAATCTGAAATTTTGGCCTATGATAGTATCGTGTAGTAGCGTTATGTACAAAAAATTTCAAGAAGGAGATTTGACTACAAGCTGAGATATGACATGGAAAATATGTGAAAACAATACTACCAAACTATTGTAAACCTACTATGTAATTGTTCAACAAGACTGTCAACCTTGCAAAATTTTTTCTACAAATAGGTCAAAAGTGTGTGTACTCATACACCAAGTTCCAGATCTGGGAAATGATTTCTCTTTGCGAAAAAAAATTCCGAAATTCGTCGAAAATTTCAAAATCGCACTTTTTAGGCTTTGATATCTCTGGTGGAGCACGAGATAAAAATCTGAAATTCTGGCCTTTGATAGTATTGTGTAGTAGTGTTGTGTACAAAAAATTTCAAGAAGGAGATTTGACTACAAGCTGAGATATGACATGGACAATATGTGAAAACAATACTGCCAAACTATTGTAACATACTATGTAATTGTTCATACCTCCAAAATTTTAAATTAATTATTTATGGTACAAAATTAAATATTAGTTACAAATATCTTTTTCAAATGCATCTGTGTGATTTAAACAATTCAGAATGTATGCTAAGCCAATACACTATTTGTTTACATGTACAAATCTACTAGAAATGCTATTGCAACAATTTTACTCGGAACACATTTCAAGAAAAGTAAATTACAGACAATGAATTGCAACTGATCGAGTTGACATGGCTTCAATTATTAAACCTAGAGAATTTCATTCAAGTTAACAAGGGATGACAAGACTTGGGGGCTTCAAATAAAATTTTTAGAAAGAGCAGCCTGATGGACTGACAACAGTAACTGGTCGAACCCATAACATCTCTCGTAAATATTGTTAAGCTCTTTGTTGAGCATATATAGTATTTTGTAAATTAAATGCTTATTATTTAACTATTTTCAACAAACGATATTTTCTGTGTAAATATTGTAATAAAAGAGACTAATCTCATTTCTCCTAATGTACTCGTAATAGCATTTCTTAACATTTTTTTAATCACCGTATCTCAGCTTGTAGTCAAATCTCCTTCTTGAAATTTTTTGTACATAACACTACTACATAATACTATCAAAGGCCAGAATTTCAGATTTTTATCTCGTGCTCTACCAGAGATATCAAAGCCTAAAAAGTGTGATTTTTGTAATTTTCGACGAATTTCGGAATTTTTTTCGGAAAGAGAAATCATTTCCCAGATATGGAACTTGGTGTATGCGTACACACACTTCTGACATATTTGTAGAAAAAATTGTGCAAGGTTGACAGTCTTGTTGAACAATTACATAGTAGGTTTACAATAGTTTGACAGTATTGTTTTCACATATTTTCCATGTCATATCTCAGCTTGTAGTCAAATCTCCTTCTTGGAATTTTTTGTACATAACGCTACTACACAATATTATCACAGGCCAAAATTTCAGATTTTTATCTCATGCCCCACCAGAGATATCAAAGCCTAAAAAGTGCGATTTTTGAAATTTTTGACGAATTTCGGAATTTTTTTCGCAAAGAGAAATTAACTCCCAGATCTGGGACTTGGTGTATGAGTACACGTACTTTTGACCTATTTGTAGAAAAAATTGTGTAAGGTTGACAGTTGCTCTTGCATGAAAATTTTCCTCTTGCAAACAGATAGATTTTGGAAAAAATCGTACATTTTGTGCTACAATTTCCCCTGTAAAAATTTATTTTTCAAAATTTTTCTATCACTGTATATTTAGCCTATTTTATTCTGAACAAAATGCTGCAAACCCCATTTCAATTGGGAAAATAGAAGACGAGATATTTACAATTTTGTGTATCCTAGTATCTGAGAAAATCGCTGTACACGATGAAACAAAGATGGCCGCCATGCACAAACAAAAAATAGTAAAATTAAAAGAACGGTCATTTTGAACTTCCGTCATGTTAGGGTTCTTGTACAAAAAATTTCAGATTTTTTAAAAATGGTCGAGCGACCAAAAAAATATTTTCTGGACCACTTGAAATGGATTGACCCATAAGTACTTAACCTTTAATTGCTCTGATAGGACTCGTGGTATAATACTGTGAGTGGTTTCCAACACCGCTTGATTAAAAGATAAATGAAATGCTATTGTAACTTACAGGGTAGTGTTACTCTACTAAGCATTAAATACTATAATATAATTAAACATAACATATTCAGAATCTTTAGCAACACCTCCAGGGCGCCAAATGAAAATAAAAATAATTGGTATTCAAAATAAACTGTTTTTCTTGCAAAGAAATCTTTTTAAATACCGAAAAATGTTTCAGGTTTTGTTCTGTAAGATCGGATGCCTCAGTATACAGAATTAATTTATAATTCTTCCATTATGATATTATTTAAAAGAAAATTATCGCATTCAGGCACACACTATTGATTTTAATTGCTAAAAGGTGTAATTTCACTTGTTCAAAAAAGTTGTATTTTTATTAGTAAAATAGTTTTTGTTTGTCATAAAAAAATATTGTTATTTTACAATTTGCATGTCTCGACTTTTTTCGAGTCATATTAAAACAAATAAATAAAAACATTTTAAAGAAAATATTCTAAGATATTATTTTTATTATTTGTTTTGAAAAACCTTTGGTAGAATTGAAACGTAAGTGTTAATTTACACTTTTAAAATTCTAAAATGAAAAAAAATGTCAAAAATCCGTTAAAATATTGAAATTGTTCTAACCAGTATTTATTATACTGATATCTATTAACTTTAGTTCTATATTTTAATGAAAACATTTTTCGATAAATTCTAGAACTGAGAACACATAAAACGTCGGAAAATAGCATTTTTTAAGCTCATATTTTTTTAAAGTTACAAACGTATCAATAATTCGATACTTAGTTAGTTCCCGGTAGCATTTTCAGAAAGAATAATTTTTTGAGCACCAGCCTTGACGAGTTGGCGAAAGCGAGAACGTTTAGCTAGCTGCATCGCCAAATGCCAATCGTTATTTTTTGGTTTTCAAATCCGAAATCATTTTTATCTGAAAAAAGCTCTTTGTTTTAAACTATGTTTTAAATGTAAACAACGATGAATAACATTTCCTCATATTATATTCTTTGCTTGATAACATTTACGGAAAAACAAATGAACAATAAACACGATCTCTTTGCAGAAGGAAGGGTTGCTATTTGCTAGGCGTTTGACGTCACAAACAAGAAAAGGTGCATAGCATTGACTTCATCGCCGCGCCAATCGTTGTTCTTGCGATAAGGTGCTCAAAACGTGATTCTTTCTGAAAATGCTTCCAGGTACTCGTAGGGTCAAAAATAGTTTAATTATAGTAGAAGCCATATAATTTAGACTAATTAAAAACATTAAAAAATACAAAGGGAGAAAAATGAATTTAAACATTGGCAGTTTTTAGAAAAATGTTTTAGAGAAACGAAAAATATCAGGTTGGCGAGTGGTTAGATAAAAACACAGTCACTAAGGAGAATAAATACCAGTATTTTGCTAAAGTTAAATTCAGTTTATATAATTTCTTTACATAGTTTGAAGTGTTTTCTGTAAGAAATTACTGGTAGTTTTCTCTTTTATTGACTGTGTTATTCCCGGTTTCCCCTGACCACTTGTCACCCTTAATATAATTCTAAAGAAATTGAAACAATTACGTAGAAAACTAAAACATGATAAAATGGTGATAAAACCTACAGTGACATATGTGGCGAACAATGAATACACTCAATTCATAAAATAAACTCTTTAATATTATATAACCAAGAAGTTTAGAAAATTTGTTTTCTTTAAACATTTTAGAACACATGGAAGATGATATTAGAATTTTTTTTTCAATTAAAGTGCATTATGATATTAAAATATTTGAATTTGTGTATCCGATTATCAAATATAAATAGTTTATTGCAGTGCATACTTTGTATGCTCTTACCTCAAATTAAATTTTCTTTCTGTGGTGTTAACAGCAAAACAGTTTGCTCAGATACTGTATGTATATTTTGTTAAATTTCAGTTTAGCAATTCTGTTTTACATTAATTGCGTTTAAAATATCTGCTTATTTTATATTTTTTCTTTGCAGTTCATTTAACATTATCATAATTGAAATTTTTGTAATAGTCTTAGATAGCATATTGTTATGAAATCTAAAGTTAAACATAAAAATATAGACTGATTTTAAATATATGTTTGTTTTATCACCACTAAACATTGAATTCGGGTTATAATGTTCAACTTCTATCGCATTTTTTGTCCAGTCAAATCTCCGATTTAGCATCATCATAATCAGGTCATTTGTCTTACAATTATTCCGACAGACTGAGTATATTGGAAAATATCAGTAGGAATATCATTCATTCTTGTATGCGGCATGTCATAAGTTTTCGTAAGTTGGGGCGTGGCAAATAAATAGTAACATCCTTGAAAATCCCATATTGTGAGTAAATAACTGTTTGCAACTATTTTATATAGCCGTAGTATTATCTGAAAATAAATATAAAACCACAGATTTTTAATATACCATTGTATCGTCAACTCGGAACATAATGTACATATTTTGAAAGCATTTCTTGTACACTTAATTCTTCGACTAAAGCACAGTCAGAATTAAGGGGTGTTTTTGTAAAATTATTCGAACAGACATAAGATACTGGGGAAAAAGCAATATCATCTATTCTAATATTTAGCACGTCAAAAGAATTTTACAGGAAGGGCGTGGTCAAGAATGTACAACTTCCTTGCTGTTCTCATAACGTCAGCAAATCACTTGGTTCCAACAGTTGCATATCTATATATATACGTAACAACAGATTTTCAATATCTCACTGCATCATCACTTGGGAACATATCACTCGACACATGATGCTCAACTTTTGGAAGCACCTCTTGCCCATTTAACTCTCTGGGTAAAATATCATCAGAATTAGGTAGTCTGCCTTTACAGTTATTCAAACAGATAGAGTATATTGGGACATAAGAAATATAATTGTCTCTTTTACGCGGCACGTCATATGTTTTACTATTTGAAGGCGTGGTCAAGAAAGAACAACCCCCTTTCTCATCATATAACGTCAACAAATCACTTGGTTGCAAAGATTGCATACTGTTAGAGTAATAACTAAAAATAAACAAAAAATTATATATTTTTTAATATCTTATCGTATCATCAACTCGGATCATAGGGCTCGACACATAATGTTCAACTTTTGGAAGCACTTCTTGCCCACTTAACTCGCTGAGTAAAACATCATCAGAATCAGGTGGCCTGCCTTTACAGTTATTCAAACAGATCGAGTATATTGGAATGTAAGAAATATCATGGTCTCTAGTATGTGATAAGTCACTTTTTTTACTACTTGAGGGCTTGGTCAAGGAGGAACAACCTCCTGGCTCATCACATAACGTCAGCAAATCACTTGCAAAGATTGCATATTGTTATAGGAAAAAATAAAAATAAAAACTAAAGTTTTTTAATATCTCATCGCATCATCAACTCTGAACATAGGACTCGGCACATAATGTTCAACTTTCGGAAACACTTCTTGTCCACTTAAATCACCAAACACAACATCATCATAATCCGGCGGCCTATCTACTAAATTGTTTCTACAGATGGAATATATTGGGAGATAAGGGATACAATTCACTATCACATGTGGCCTGTTGTAAGATAATGTTCTCGGAGGCGTGGTCAAAGAATAACAACCACCTTGGGCATCACACAGTGTTATCAAGTCACTTACGCTACTTGCACGGCTACTGACGTTCTCACAGTAAAAATACTTGATGTAAGCGACGATGACAATTATGAAAAAGAAGACTATCAAGAAAATAGCGATGTAAAATCTTGGACTGTCGTTCTTCTTTGTCAAATGATCATCGTGCTCGGGTGGTGAGGTTTGTCCTTTCCACTTCCAATTCTCCCATATCAGAGGATCGTCAGTGGCTGGCTGATAATTCCACCAATCCTCGTCAACATTCCATGGGGACAAATGTTGATCTGGAAAAGAAAAGTTTTGAGTTATGTAAAAGAATATATATATAAATGTATACACTGTGGAAATCTGCTGGATATTGCTGCTTCCGCCGCTTGTATGTAATATCTCTATTCTGTCCGATGATAATGCTCCATAATAAAGACAAGAAACCGTTTTCTACACAAACTGCGTGTGCGTAGAAAACGAAATGCAGCAGTTTTTTAACAGTGTAGATTTCGAGATAAAACGTATTATACTCTAGCAAGATGCAGCAAAATTTTGTTGATCTAAAACATAAAGGGTTTCAGTAATATAAAATATATAAGTGTGTAGTTATCGAAATAACACGTATTAAAAAGTAGTAAGAATGCAGTAGAACTTTGTTTTACTCAAAAAAAAATGTTTTGAGTAATATAAAAAACATATAGTAGTATAGATATCGAGATAAAATGTATTAAACATTGGTAAGAATGAAATAGAATTTCGTTGATGTGAAAAAAAGTTTTGAGTAGCATAAAAAATATATATAAGTGTGCAAATATCAAGATAAAACGTATTCAACTCTGGTAAGAATGCAATAGAACTTTGTTGGTCTGAAAACGAAAAGGTTTGAGTAATATAATAAATGTATAAGTGTATGATAAGAAGAAATAATGTATCAAACTCTGGTAAGAATGCTGTAGATTTCTATTATACTCTAAAATAAAAGGTATGAGTACTATTAAAAGTATATATGTGTTTAGGTATGAAGATAACACGCATCAAATTCTGGTAAGGATGTAGTAAAACGTTCTTGATTCTAAAAATAAAAGGTTTGATTAATATAAAAAATTTGTAAATGAATAAATATCAAGATAAAATGTATTAAACTCTAGAAAAGATGCAGTAGAACTTTGTTGAACTGAAAGTAAAAGTTTGAGTAATATAAAAAAATACATAGGTGTATAGTTATCAAAATAAAATGTATTAAACTCAGGTATGAATGCAGTATAACTTTTTTGATCTAAAACGTAAAAGTTTTGAGCAACAAAAAAAAATATAAATGTACAGACATAAAAATAAAACGTATTTAACACTGGTTGGAATGCAATAGAACTTTAATAGTTTCCTTACTATGCACTTTAGTAAGTACGTACACAAGATGTGATTTGAATTTTAAAAAAAATAAAAATGAGAAAATTGTTCATTAATAGCGTTGAATAATTACGCTTCATGTTATTAGGTTAATATTTAATTCAAATTATTTTAAACAAAAAAAGCATATATTAAGTATTTATAGATTTATAGCCAGATAGATAAGGGGTCAATATCAGGAATAGATTGTCGGAAGTAATATGTTCCGAGTTTAATGCTAGAATGCATTTTATAGATTGTATATGTTACAGGCCAAACCCGATTTTAGGCCAAACTAGTTTTTCCTAGGCCAAACAGGTTTATCCTAACGCCCATCGGATAAACTAGTTTTTCCTAGGCCAAACTAGTCTATCCTAAGGCCCATAGGACAAACTAGTATTTCCTAGGTCAAACTAGTTTGGCCTGACTTATATAGGATAAACTAGTTTAGCCTGCTGTTTATTGGTCTGAACTAGTTTATCCTAGGCCAATTCAATTTGACGTGATTTTATTGAATTCAATGATCGCCTCAGCGCCAACGTTCTGGTTTGTCCTAGGCTGATCTAGTTTATCCTAGGCCAATGTAGTTTTACGTGTTTTTAGCTCTAGGGCGTCAAAGCCGGAGAAATAATGGGCTCAGAAGTTCTGTATGTATGTACGTAAGCATTATATGTACGCATGTTTGTACTTATGTACGATACTCTTGATAGAAATATCTGATTTGCTTCAAATTTTGGGTTTGGCTTTATTCAGATAAGGTACTTTTCTGATTAGTTTTGGGGATTCATTGGATAATAATAAGAGGGGGTGAACGGGGGGCTAATACGATATCGTGTTAATTTAGAGAAATGGATTTCTCATGTAGAATTATCAATTTTCATTTAAAATATTAGATCTAGGATCATTTTGACAAGGTGCCTCCATGATTAGATTTGGATGTTTATTGATTAAGTGTAAAAGAAAGGGCAATGTAGGTAATTCCCCATAATTTAGATAAATGGTTTCGACTCAGAATTTACGGATTCCCTTCAAATTTTGGATATAGGTTCTTTGTGATAAGGCGATTCCCTTTTGGGGGTTTAATGGTTAAGTATGAAGGAAAAAATGAAAGATTATCCTCTTAACAAAGGAAAACTAGTTTATCTTATAGGCATTTAGATAAACAAGTTTGGCGTAGAAAAAACTAATTTATCCAGTTGGCGTTAAGATGAAATAGTTTGGCCTAGTCTAATTTAATTTGACTCAAATTCGGGTTTTACCGTAAAAAATATATCTTTCATTAGAATAAGTATTAATGTGTGTAAAGAGTCATTGCTAGTAACATCAATACAGAAATTCAACATGTTCACAGTTGAGACATGATGCATTGTACACGGTGTTTCTTTTGTTTTTCTCCATACTCGTGCCGTGGTGAGATCAGACTTACATTTATTATTATTATTAATATTATAATTACTATTATTATTATTGCATATTCGAGCCAGATCGGAGCTGAACATAATTTGGAATCGAACAGCGTTTTCCATTTTTGAGAAGTTAATTATCTGTCGACATATAAGTTATTCTTGTCACGGCGTCAAGTTTTTTTTACCGTGAAATCGCAACCGAAAAATTTATTCAAAAATAGTTTTAATAGCATTTTCTCATAGATACATCACTTTTAAGAAAAAATGTTTAACGCCATTCGATTACATATTTTCTGAGATATCTTCTCACTCAGAAAATATGTAATCGAATGCCGTTAAACATTTTTTCATAGGATAGACACAACAAGGGACTTTTCAACTTAGGATAGACTAGTTTGGCCTAGGAAAAACTAGTTTATCCGATGGGCGTTAGGATAAACCGGTTTGGCCTAGGAAAAACTAGTTTATCCGATGGGTGTTAGGATAGATCGGTTTGGCCTAGGAAAAACTAGTTTATCTGATGGGCGTTAGGATAGACCGGTTTGGCCTAGGCCAATCTAGTTTGGCCTAAAATCGGGTTTGGCCTGTAACATATATAAAAGTAATATTTTCTTTAGCTCAATATTTTATAATACAGGGTAGCGAGTGTTCAGTAAAAAACACAGTCAAAAAAAGAGGAATCTACCAGCATTTTCTTTTAAAAAGTATTTCAAACAATATAAGAGGATTAAGGAAGGTAAATTTCTTTTAATAAAATACTGGTATTTAACACCCTTTTGGACTGTGTGTTTATCTGACCAGTCACCACCCTAATGACACTAATGTAAAATATGTGAAATTATAAATGTTTAAAATTTTTTATCTATTGATCATTGTAAATGCTCTTTATATATTTAATCTATTGAGAATATATTCAGAAATAACGTAAAAATATATGGATTACAAAAAATAGTAGATTACGAAAAATTAAACATTTTTAAAGGTATTGCTTTTAGTATAACATCCCGTATCATAAAAATTTAACCATTATAGGTTTTTGTTGTATTAAGATAATGAACATTTAGTTTACAAAAATGCTCAGTGTTAACGTTTAAATATTTTTTGAAAAAGGGATAGAAACATTGGAGATAAAGTATATCATATGAATATATCATAAAAATTGAAACTTACTTCAAAGAAATAGTGCCAATTAACATCTTGATACTTATAGAATTCGTAGAGGTGCTGAAAATTTCAGAACAGGAACCAGCATTTTCTTTCAGAAAATTTTTAATTTGATAAGGCGAAATTTAGAACGTTTAGAACGATTTAACACGCTTTTATTAAGCTATTGCATCGCTTTTATCGCGGGCTTTGAGCGAAGCGACCGAATCTAGATATTCCGTAACGAAAAAAACCTAACACTTCGGCTAACGTCGTTTCAGTTCGGCAAACTTCGGCACGGTATCCTTCGGTAGACTTCGTAAGACATTGACGTGGTATTTTTCAGATATTAGGATATCAAGTCTCAAACTTATGTTTCTTATGATCTAATTTTCATAGCGCGGCCAAATTTTGTTTGGTAATTTATTATGAGACAGTGTTAATCTTTGGTGACAGGAGACCCCACACGGTGAGGATCGAAAAATTTAAAATGCTTATAACTCGCGATCTAATTTTCGTAGCGCGGCCAAATTTTGTTTGGTAATTTATTATGAAGCAATGTTAATTTTTGGTGACAGGCGACCCCCCACGGTGAGGATCAGAAAATTTAAAATGCTCATAACTCGCGATTTAATTTTCATAACGCGACCAAATTTTGTTTGGTAATTTATTATGAGACATTGTTAATTTTTGGTGACAGGAGACACCCCACGGTGAGAGTCGAAAAATTAAAAATGCTTATAACTCGCGATCTAATTTTGGTAGCTTGGCAAAATATTGTTTGGTAAGTGATTATGAGACAGTGTTAATTTTTGGTGACAGGAGACCCCCGACGGTCAGGGTCCAAAAATTTTAAATGATTATAACTCGCGATCTAATTTTTGTAGCGCGGCCAAATTTTGTTTAGTGATTTATTTTGAAACAGTGTTAATTTTTGGTGACAGGAGACCCCCCCCCCCAAGGTGAGGGTCGAAAAATTTAAAATGCTTATAACTCGCGATCTAATTTTCGCAGCGCTGCCAAATTTTGTTTGGTGATTTATTATGAGACATTGTTAATTTTTGGGGACAGGAGAACCCCACGGTGAGGGTCGGAAAATTTTAAATGCTTATAACTCACGATCTACTTTTCGTAGCGCGGCCGAATTTTGTTTGGTAATTTATTATGAGACAGTGTTAATTTTTGGTGACAAGAGATCCCCCCCCCACCGTGAGGGTCGAAAAATTTAAAATGCTCGCGAACAGCTCGCGATCTAATTTTCGTAGCGCGACCAAATTTTATTTGGTAATTTATTAGCTGTTGCATAGCTTTTATCGCGGGCTTTGAGCGCGGCGACCGAATCTAGGTATTCCGTAACGAGAAAAAATCCTAACACTCCGGCTAACGACGTTTCAGTTCGGCAGACTTCGGCACGGTATTCTTCGATAGACTTCGGCAGACATTGACACGGTATTTTTGCATAAGTTGATAAAAAATGCTATGCAATAGCTTAACAGCGGCAGTTCCCGAGTGCCACACACATTTTTTGTTTCATCTGTGTATGTAGTGGAATCTTTAAACGTTATTTTCACCTAATTTAAGACATCAGATTAACTTGAAACTTTGCAAAATGCTTTGAAAATACAAGATTTTAATGAGGCTCAAATAAAATTGATGACATTTTGTTAAAATTTTATAAGAGTGTTAAAAATATTTCTTTGTCTGAGCAACATAAACCGATTTTTTACTTTAAATAAAAAAGTTGCTTTAAACAACCAAAATATACTCAGCAAAACATGTTTTGTAGTTTCAATCATTTCCCTTTTCTGTGTGTACAATTTTGAAAGGTTGACACGTATTCAAGATGGCATGACCCAAAAGCTTAAATTTGAACGAATTATTTTATTTACCGTAAAAAAGCTTAACTGGACTCATCTGTGCGGAGAGTGTAATATTAAATGAAATAAAAACTTAAAATGATTATTTTTGCATGAAAAATGTAAGTGGTGTTTTTTGATGAAGTATCGTAAAGCCTAATAAGTATCAAATTATCCTAAATATAGTAAAATCAACTACTGGCCAAGATGCCGGTTAAAAGATGTACATAATAATATTTTTACAAGGATCTTCATTGACCATTACTGAAAATATGCTAGGTTTTCTTGAATATTTCGTCAAGATAATTATTTTGTCTATAAAGTATCTAAGGCAATGCATCACGAGGCACTTTTATTGAATTGTTGAGCATTTTTATAACAAATGTGTGTAGCACTAAACACTATATAGGAAATATTACATTTCAACGCGTGTTGAAAAAATTATTTACAGTACGGATCTAAACTGCTTCAAATTACAATGCTTTTCTTTAAATGGGAATGCCTTCACCATATGCTAAATTATTGGTTGAATACTACTTACCATTATTTATCATTTGCTTGAAGTTCGTTTAATCAATATCACATCAACGTCACATTTTATTGTTTAATCAATTAATTAAATTATTAAAGTACAGCAGTCGGAAATACAGTTTACGTAAATTAAACCATATTTAGAATGTTTAAATTTTTTTTAGCTCAAACTAAGCTCAGCAGCAAAAAATAATGTTCAAATGTTGCCAAATGGCAAACCTCTATAATTTGTGTATGGGAATAAATTAAAGAAAACGTGCTTAAAAATACTTTCACGCATTTCAGTATTGTAGTTCTGCTGCTTATGAAAAAAGTTATCTTTCAGCATTTTTTATTTTGCATTAGGACAATATACGAATGTTCCCTTATTAATCCTTTCTGGCACACTGTGACCGGTCTGGGATACCGAATTTTAATTCCAAACTCGCAATCGACACCAATAATATTTTAGTGAAATTTTGCTTTTATAATAAAAGTTTAAATTTAGGATTTCAAATTGTTGAAAAATTTCGTCTGGGAATTCCGGTGTCAGTCGAAAATTTCTCATTTTACGTACAAATTTTGACCGTGCCGGAAAGGGTTAAGCAAATTGCTTCCCACGTGCTTTTATTGAAAAGAAAAAAAAAACAAGTTTTTAGTTTATATCATTATGAAACGTACCGTATCAGAGGATCATGTATTCGAAATTTAACTTTCATGTCCTGAAAAAATACAGTAATTTATTGAGGATGAAAAAAAAAAAAAAAATCCAAAAGAATTAATTTCTAGCGTTTGCTGCACATAAAAGTAATTGAGTCGAAACTTTTTTATTGTAAAATTATCATACGTATTATTTTACAATGTCATAGCTATCTCATAAAATGCATATTAATTTCTTAAACTTGTAATTCAATAAAATCATTAGAACACAAAAAATTGAATAATCCCAATAGGCCATAATGTATACGGGTCGCCTAAATGAAACTGGCATTGATGTAACAATTCCGCCACTTGTAGAAAAAGATGGCTGTGCATGCTCCTATAGAGGACACAAAATGCTGAGAATGCACATAATACCTTAAAATATAATCAGATGGATGTGCGATAGCGTGGGAGATTATTAAAATAAATTGTTCGCATCATAAAAGACTCCAAATTCTGTCAGAGCGTGGTTGTGAATTTTTAACAGCAGGAAATGTGATTATCAGTAAAATCTATCATCGGATTGAAAATGTGTATGGTGCGGGGTGTTTATCACGCAAATCGATATTCCGATGCTGTAGATATTTTCAATGTCGAAGAACACCACATTCGCTTGACTAGATCGTGACCTGTCGTCAGTATTGTTAGGAATTGATAAATTATTATTTCATTTTATTTTCACAGCTTTGCAAGTTTGCTATTGTGATATTTAATTTATTTATGAAACGCGACTCGTTGCTATGGCAGCGAAGCTGTTTTTAATTTCTTTTCTTTTTCATTTTTTGTCTTACGAGATGAGGTAAAAGTTTAGGTTAAAAAAATTGGCATCAGTTTTTGATGAAAAGAAAATAGAATTTTTTTTTTTAGAGAGTATTTTTTTGTGTCGTGCGCGTCTTAAGTTTTATTGAAGAATTATGTTATTTTATGAAAAGGAACGCAGAAATGTACATAGGATCATCTTTCCAGTTTTTAGTACGATGATCAGAAATTTCGCAAGGGAAAATTAATTTATATTTTGTACATATGTAAATAATTTGAATTCAATATTTCTTCATACTATTATTCTATGTATGCAATAAAATTTATTAAAAGAAAATTCAAGTATAATAAGAGTATTTTTGAACCCAATAATGAAGTTCTGATTGTTTACAAAACAAGTATTGCTTCTTTCAATACAAAAAATGCGCACACGATCAGAATAGCGAGCTGTGTGACTATACGCTCGTGTCATGCACGTTTTGTATTCGACGATAAATTTCACTAGCAATCAGATTTGCCACTGTTAAAAATTGCACGAACGTCATTGATACCGTTTAGAGACGTCTTTGATAGGAACGATGTCTTCTACTTATGTATATAAAATACAAACGGAAATTTCGCGTTTTCCGTCTATTCCTCCAATTCTACTGAAGGGATTTTGAAGTAACTTATATCGTTAGATAGGTATTATTTCAAGGAAGGTTTTCGTATACAGGGTGAGTCATAAATATTGAAACAATAGGCTATCTCCTTAAATATTGCCCCTAGACCCATACTTCCAATTGCAAAGTTTCATAAAAAAAGGAGAATTTTTTAATAAGATAAGTTGCAACTGTATGGGCGGTATACTTTAAAAAATACGAAAATTAAATTTTTATACGGCCCCCAGAGGATAAAACTTCCAATTAGAAAAATTTTCCTTATCCATTCTTGAATTGAACAAAAAAAATCATCTCGATATCTTAAAAACTCAGAGAGTTATGACAATTTTAATACATCGCGAGATTTCAAGGGATCAGACACAAATTGAAATGCGTGAATCAATGTTGCTGTAATGTGTCCAGGAAACATTTATTTTATTTATTTATTTATAGAGTAAAAATTTTGAATGTTTTGTGATCGTTAACGATATAATTTTTAAGCATTATAACATCATAAACCTTCTTAGTAATTTTTTTTTTCAAAAAATTTAGAGTAAATTAAAATTATTATAACTCAAAATATTATTTGTCGCGTTGAACTTTTTCTTTCGATTAAATGAAAATGTCTAATTTTCAATTTTTTTTCAGCATTAATACTTATTTTTTTAAATAAAAGTATTTAAAATAGCAATATAAAAAAAGATGCAATTTTTTGTATACAAATCATATTTTTAAAAGTAAATTTTCTGAGGAGAAATTTTCTTTCGCCGCGTTGGGCAATTTTTTTTAAATGTTGAAACCGTTGTTGACTGTTACCGTAACCGACAGTTGTTTACTTATGTCAATTTAAAAAGGAGAAATACTGAAATAAAAACATTTGATGCAGAAAAGTGCATTTATTTTTAAACAAAGATTGACTCGCAATGTTTAAATGCTTTTTAAAATTTTCTAGGCGATTAACTCCTTCCTGAATAGTTTTGATTTCAGATTTTATTTAACCTTTGCCATTCTCACCTTGTTTAATTACTGTTTAAATGTGTTAGTTGATTAAAACATCATTTTTTTTATCACGTCAATATCATTTTTTTTTCATTGTTTTGGCCTGTCAACTTAATATTTTTCTTGTTAAAATCGCTATTGCACGATGCGTAAAAGATGCCTCTAATTAAGTGCGACATTAGGTTTATAATTCTAGAGATACAGCTATTGCGGAGATCGTACAAAAACCTGTACAGTAGAACCACCTGTTTTGAGATTCACATCAAAAACTAATCAACATCAATTTATATCAAGGACTAAGTAAATATAATTTTTTAAATTCCGTGGATTAGTTCTTGAGATGGAGCGCTCACAATATTTATGTCATATACAGAGATACAGGAGCAGTGATTCACAGACAGACATTTTGTAAAAACATATTTTTCGGTATCTCTGAGCCTTAAAACGTGTGAATCCGTTGAAAACCGGAATTCAAAATTTTCATTAATCCAATACTTTCTTCTTTTAAAGATAGAATAAAGTAAAATAGGTTTAAAACCATCATAAATTTTGAATCTGAATAGTAAAAAGTAGATTTTTGGAAATATTTCTGTGTACTTTATTAAAATATACTTCCAATGATTCTGTTAATAGAAGTATCATTATCGCTATTACTATTTTTACTAAACTTATTGCCTGCGGCAATAAGTTTTTAAGTCACTTTTAGTGAGAGTTTAATTAATATCACTTAATTTAATAACACTTTTAATAGGTGTTTAATAACATGGTCCGGTCAATGGGTCGTGCCAGTTACGAGGCTGGCGCCAAGCTCGAGATACTGCAGACATCTAGCATATTTCAATGAAGTTTGAAACAAAAAACCTATACGTTTTTATTTTATATCTAAAAGTTAAAGTCTTTGATCGACATTTAATAATTCGTAAATTTATGGTCGATCCCTAAACTGTATTTCAAATGAGCTGATATCGCTGCGCTCAGAGGTGGTGTAAGTGACGAATTTTGGAAAATTTTGAACTTTAATATCTTTCGGGGATTTGTAGATATCGAGATGATTTTTTGTTGTTGTTGTTCAATTCAGGAATGGATAAGGAAAAATTTTCTAATTGGAAGTTTTATCCTCCGGGGGACGAATAAAAATTTAATTTTCGTAATTTTTAAAATAGACCCCCCCATGGAGTTGCAACTTATCTTATAAAAAAATTCACCTTTTTTATGTAACTTTGCAATTGGAAGTATGGGTCTAGGGTCAATATTTAAGGAGATAGCCTATTGTTTCGATATTTATGACTCACCCTGTATAGTACATTGTTTTATGTATAAAAGTTAAAAAGTTATAATGAAAAATTATTTTATTTTGGACAAAAGGGTTACCATTTGGCATATGTTTTTCATTTCGCGCAGCATATTAAACTATCTTTGTTAAAGAATTGAAATGTTTATAGTAATTAGAAATAAAGAAATAAAAACGCGAACATTTCTAAAAATAAAATAGAAAAATTATTAATCATTTTATTTAATATACAAATAAGAAAAAAATCAATTAGAAATAATGTAAAATAATACTATTTTATTTAAATATGGAGGCAATTTTTACACGACTTAAATGAAATATGCATTGTTAAAGTCGATTGATTGAATCAATATCTGACAACTTATTTGTTTGCCTACATATTTGGCTACGGAATAACAAAAAATTATCTGAAATTAAAATTAAAATATAAATGACGCCATTTTTTAAAACAGAATTTTTTAAGAATGTCAGGGCGACGTATTTATAATATAACGATATAACTTTTTTCTTCTTAATAAAATAAGATTTTTTTTCGTTCGCAAAGATTGTTATTTCTTGAGGTTTTTCAGCTGCGTATGCTGTTGTTGATTAAATAATTATAATTACTATATTAATTGGGAAAAATATGGACAATGAGAAAAAACTTTTAGTAATTTTATTTAAATAAATATAAAATAAAAAATGTACAAATTATGTACATTTTTTTGTTCTGCAGTTATTAATTAAAAATTTTTAATTTATTGTTATTATTCCCTTTTTAAAAAATGTGTATGTAACTGGTATTAGAAAAAAAGTTTTTTGCCAAATTGGTGTCCAAAAAGATTGAACCAATGTTGTGCGTACATAATATCCGTGCTCTTCAACATAGCACTTTTATTAAAATAATTTAAAAATTAAGATGAAGAAAATTCTATATTAGGAATACAAGTCTAATTAATTCAGCTATGCGAGATATTGTTTTGGTACAAAATTAACTATAGTTGTAACTATAATCGTAAATCACAATTATTCGTGCATTGAAACCTCTTTAAATTTAAGTTAGTGTAACTCAATTACGGCCTTTGTTGAACAGAGATATTTAAAAGTTGTTTCATAAATTCTTTTTCATAAATTTTTAATGATCAATATTATTATGATGTTACATCTGTCTATTTCTACTTTAAACATAAAATCCAAATTGGTATTTCGTTCTGGTTGTTGATAACCCGAGTCCTGCTCAGAGTATTTTTATGGAATAATTTTTTGGAAGCGTCTAGAATGTTTCATATTGTTTTACATTACTTATTTATCGAATTGTTTGAGAAAGTTCAATAATGAGTAAAACTCATTTATGGAATATTATTCATTTTTTAAAAAAATCTGCTACACGTATTTTGAAGGAACTTGCATTATAAGTTAGATAACTTTTCAGGGGTGTTTTTAGTATATTACATATTGCTCTACAATGCTAATTTATAGAGTTAGACAGTTATTTTGAAATAAATCTCTATAATCACGTAAACCCGAATATGAAAGATTAGTCTTTATAAAAATTATTAATAGACAGATTTAGATGAGACTTACATTGTTAGTTAGGCACATTTTCAATGACAGTTTTTGTAAATTGCATAGAGTTATATCGTTCCATAACAAAACCTGCTATAAAAAATCAAAGATTCATCTGGATAGGCAGACCAGCATAGCGGGCGACGCCTGCTAGTTTAACATAATCCAATGCTGTCACAATTGCATCTGACGGAATCTAACGTTATCGCCTTCGATATGATCTTCACTTCGATATGATCAAAAGGCAGAATTATTGCATGAGTGCCACTTTCATTTGGCAGACCAAATGAACTAATCCAAATAAAGCAACTAATCCAAACAAAGCAGTTATGTGTCTTACAGTTGGCAAATTGCGGAAACCGTTGGGAAGTGATATTATTGAGATCTCTCTATTATTATTAACGATTGTACTTATACTCTAAAGCGAAAGCTGGGTTCCCGCGACGATTATCCGTGTCATCCCTGTAGGGGGAATTCACTCCGCATCGGTGATGTAAGCACGGGTTCAAGAAAAGACAAAAAAACTCCAAGATGAGAAGAGTTATTCTTGACACAAAATCCTTTTATTGGAGAACATCAGGCATGTAACAAGGCTCCGGTCGACGGTAAGTCCCGTCGACCGCAGGAACGTAGGAGAATATTTTATCACATAACAGTACCAAGGATGAGACCCGAAAATGAAAAAATACAATTTTTGAAACCACTGTCTTTGGCGTATTACATTGGTATTTATCGTGAATCCCCCTACAATCCCTGTCCCAATATAGTAACAATAAGTATTATGCTATTTTCTATGTCAAACATGCTTTAATTCAATTGGATACCGTTACTTGTGTTGAAAATGATTTAAAAGTTTAATTTGTTAAAATGTAATTCTACTTTTTCAATTACATACCGTAATGTATTCGAGTTATTTATGTCTGTATTACTCAGACATAAATAACTCGATTGTCAGTAAAATTTGACAGAATTATTACTAACCAACTATATTTTCAATAGAAAACTATGAGAGAATCTCAATAACATTTATAGTTATCATGGGATTCGAAAGTTATTTACAATTGCTTGATAGCAGAAATACACAGTCATAAACACTTTTCCGTTTTCTTCGAAAATGCTAATGAATTAATGAGATCAAAACCAAATAAATCATATAATTGAAAAAAAATGTATCAATATAAGCGTTTAGATATGTAACTCATGAATTTTTTGATGCATATAAACATAATATTTTTACGAATTAATTCCGATTTAAACATCCTAGAAAATTTTTAATATATGTGTTTTTAAGACAAATTAAATGTGCAATAGGTAATCACCAAGATTAATAACCACTTAAAATACAAATCTTATTTTTTTAATGTAAAAAGCTTTATAGTATTGTTTATAGATAAACAGTAAATGATTTATCAATAGGTATACTTTGCCTTAAAAAACAATTGAAGGTAAAAAAACCGCAGATTGCAATTATTTAGATGTTACTTTAATTATTATGTACCTAATAATGTAAAATTTACTTATAAAACTTTTTTGTTGTTATTTTTAACTTATCAACGGCAATAGTATAAATAGTAGTAATAACAGATTTATTATTATCAATATTTGTAACTTTATCTGCTTTGTTTGTAGAGACATCCTTTGAAAGGAAAAAATGAAATATGTGAAAATATTCAATATATAAATATTTAAAAAATTCTAAATAATTGTCAATGGAATATTTAAAAAAATTCTATCGATTTAATTTTACTAATCGATTCTCTGAAATAATGTCGCCTAAATTTATGCATATTTTGTGATATAAAAAAATGATGTGCATTATAGATACACAACAAACATGTACATCAAAGATTAAAATAAGTATAGGATAAAAAGATAATAACTTTGTTATTTTCCTTTTTGGATGTACAAACTTTTGGCTGAAAAGGTTTTTTATAATTAAATCGTTTTCCAGTTCTTCAAGGGCTTCAAAAATTTACAATTTCACTATAAAGTAGCTTTATAAATCTACAAAAATGTATATGTATAAATATAAATATGTTTCTAAGAATCTACTAGTGGCGATTAAAAATAAATTTGCCGTTTATTCCTCAAAAATGTATGATTTCCTCTCAATGTAGTACGTTTCCGTTAAAAGATAGAAAGGTCAAATAAAATCATCTTTAAATATACTGAATTTATTTTACAGTGCATTTTCTTTATACCTTGACCATATAATTTTGGTGATAAAATATTAAAAAATTTCAGAAAAAAGCATAGAATGCTATTTTCCCAAAATTAATTCTTAAGGTTCTTTGGGTCAGTGAAAGTATTCTAGATGTCTTAATTTTATTGAATTTACAAAAAAAAATATGAAATAATACTAAATGTACATTTGCCCCACCAGTGGCGAGAGGTTCTGACTTCTTAACTGGTAGACGGCAGGTGCTGGATTTGAATCCAATCGCGGCCATCGGCCTAACAATTCGGAGTTTTCGTGGTTTTCTTCAAAATTTGCGTAAATACGGGTTACGTTCCCTTAGAAAGACCCCCCACGAAGGGCACCCCTCCCCCTGGGCCTATATCCCTCGAGTAGATAATCGGGCGACACAAAATAAATCAAACTAAATATACATTAATATAGCTTATATAATTTTAAAATATTGTATAATTATAAATATGAATTTGCATTCACAAATTCACATTTTACTTATATCACTTTATTATCACTTTTCATTATTATTATTATTATTATTATCACTTTTTATTATTTTTATGTTTATTATTATCACTTTATATCACTTATATCACTTTATATCACTTTATACACTCTTTTATATCACACTTTAAATTAAAAATATAAGTTACTTTTTTGAGCGAATCATATGTGATAAAATTCAAAAAATGTTAGAAAGTTGTAATATCTGTTAAACCCTGTTGTAATACTTTCCTAACGTCTCCAAAAACTCTTGCTTCGTCTGTTATCATATAAACATGTATTGAACAGCACACGAAATAAGTACATTCGTTGCGTTTGAAACAATCAGATAATTTTTAAGTATCAGTAAATCTATTTGGATGACTACGATTAACCTTATTAAAATTATAATAATTTTGTTCTCAAAATGGAAATATATTCGGACCCAAGAAGGTTATAATAGCGTTTAAATAACAATTCTATATTAAATGGAACAGGAAATATTATATTACAGGATTATTAAATATATTATATTACAGGTATATATTATATATCAATTGCATGCACAAAACCAATGTATACCAATATTATATATCAATACTAATATTAATATAGTATATAGTATAGTATATAGCGAGATGTTTTACTTTCACGCAATGATGTATACACGCAAAAGTAAGGTTCAAATTTAAAATGCAAATCGCAAAAATAAACGGATAACATTGATAAAATCAGTGTTATATATGCAATGGAATATATAGTATATACTCACAACTTATATACCAATATTATATATCAATATATATAATATATTATATATATTATATATATTATATTATTATATATATTATTATATTATACATATTATATTTAAAATATATATAATATTATTATATTATAGGATTATTATATATATACAGGAAATATTTTCATGTTTAATTCGTTCAAAATTTAGCTTTCAAGCAATGGCTATTATATAGAAATGACTGTTGTAAAATTTCATTTTTCTTGGTGATGTGCTTTTTTCGACTTTTCTCATATTTAAATTGTTATAAGTCAAGAACCGTTTAAGGTAATGGTTGAAACTTGAGACATGTCCTTTTTAATTATTTTTCTTTAATAGTGATAGCAATTTTGAAAAAAAAAATACTTTTAAAATTATGATTTTAAAAGCAATGTTGCATTAAAAAAATAAAAAAAAATAAAATAATAATAAAAAAAACTTAATTAAAATATTTTTTGTGTTCATATAAATGATTAGTTTATAAAACGCAGAATTAAAATTTAATCTATATATATTTCCTAAAATGAATATTATTTATATTATTTATATTCCCTTAAATGAAAAGAGATTGAAATGCTATAAATAATATTTCGGGTCATAACGATTTTAAATCATCTTTCACTTTATTAATAATTTTTAACAATTATTAAAGTATCAAATTATTTATATATGCTATAACTGATCCATTAAAATAAAATAAAATGGCAAGAATACCTTTTAATTTTACATGTTTTGTTACATGCTCTGACGGCAACTTTTTCGAAAACAAAAACTGATTAAAAAAAAAAAAATAGTTAAAATAGCTTCAAATTTCCTTTATAATTTTTTGGTTTTGAAAAAGTTTCCGTCAGAGCACACGAAACATGCAAAATTAAAAGGTCCGTACACACATACACACACACACACACACAAAAAAAAAAAAAAAAAAAAAAAACTATAAAAGTCAGAGATTTTAAATTTTGCGTACTTACAGCTGAATACTTCGTGTCGTTTGAAAAAAAAGTGTATTATTTTAATTAAATTGATTTTATCAATGTTATCCGTTTATTTTTGCGATTTGCATTTTAAATTTGAACCTTACTTTTGCGTGTATACATCATTGCGTGAAAGTAAAGCATCTGGCTAGTATGAATAAGTTCCTTATTTCGATCCTCGATACTGGAAAGGGAAATTTTCATATTAAGATGGATTTAATTGAAAGAAATTTCGTTTATTTTTTTGTTAGTTTAAGGTTTTATGTATATATATATAATATATATAATATATTATATATATATATATATATATATATATATATATGTGTGTGTGTGTGTGTGTGTGTGTGTATATATTACCACTAGCATTCATAATAATTTTTGGAGTTCAGTTTATTTTCTTTTTATTAAAGACAATTGCTCTTAGAATTGATTCAGCATCTAAAGCAAATTTTCATGTAAACATTTTTTAGCATTTTAAAAATATAATATTTTATTTATATCTCCGCTAACTAAATTTAATTTTGTATTTTTAAAAAATTTGTCTTATATAATTATATAATTTGATTTGAACATCTTAAGTTGCTTAAAATAAATCATTTCCTTTTTTCTTTAATTATTTTTAAATTAAATTTATTGGTGCTGCTATCTATGTTAGAATTTAATAATTATAAATTAACAATTTCTATTTAATAATTAAAGTATTTTGAAAGAAATATTTAACGAAACCTTCTCTCTTTAAGATCGGCAATCACTCTTACACACCTGTTTTGTGCAGCGCATGGTATGGCACATAATTGAATCCAATGTTGTATATGTATGATTATCAACCCATGGCAGATCAACGAAAAAATGTCTTACAATTTACTTATTAACTTATATTGAAGTTTTAAATAAAAATTTTTATCATCCCTTATAACACACCTATGAAAATAATTTTAAAGATTCTAAACTAGCTGAAAAATAAAAAATCGAAAAATCTGAATAAAAAATAGGTTTTGAAATACCATCTTTACTTGAAAGAAAAAAAAAAGTTTAGTTACATAATTTTTTTGCAAAAAGTATAAAAGCTGCAAGGAATTATGATTTTTAGTCACTTATTTAAATTAACTTAAAGTAGAAAAAAACATGCAAATTTACCTTACCTTTTTTGCTAATTAATGAAGATATAATTGGTAAATATGAAGTATATAGAGCTAACGTAAACATAGTTTTAAACATTTTAACGCCGCCATAACACTAACAAGATAGAGTAAAAAAGTAATTGGATTACTTCTTAACCAAAATGAAAGCAAAAAGAATCAAAATCTTGATCAATATTTCACGACATTGCCGACAATGAATTTCGCTTTAATAAGATGCCATAAAATAAGTTATGTTTTCCTCTTACCTGAAGCCATAGTAAGCAGTGGATTACATAAGCAGTACTAATGTATAGATTCGCATTTAAATTCTTTTATCCACTTACTTAAGCGGTAATGAAATAAAGATTATTTGCACTTAAGTGGAAAGGAAACAGTTTGATATCATGTAATAATTAAAGTGTAAAAAGTAAGTATTACAAAAAGACTTAACTGGTTGAATATAATTGGCATATTATACAGGGTGCAATACGTTGTCTATCGCCGACCTTTAATTTCTCAACAGTTGGTCGTATACATGCAGTTCCGAATACGAAAATGTTTCATTATTTTAGATTAAAATAATTCTACTTACACTCTTAAAACGAAAGAGCTGATTTGGCTTCTCATGAAAGAGCTGTAATTTTTTCGATCTTAAGAGAGTTGTTTTTCAAATGATTAAATCTTCTTGATCTAAATTGGTTATTCAAATAGCCCAACTTCATTTAGATTGGTTAAAACTCGAGTTATTTCAACTCTTTTTTGAGAAGCTGCCTTTCAACATTGAGATGAGTGGATTTCAGCTCAACTTGAGCTATTTTGTGGCTTACTTTTTAAGAGAGTACATAATTCATTTTTTAAGAATTTAAGTTATGATTAATGCTTCAAAGCTTACATCAATAAGTGATAAAGTTACCTTTACCAAGTTGAAAAAAAATATCTTTTTTTAAAAAATTTTAAAAAACTAAGAAGAAAACGATAATTTTTAATATGATTGATGATTTAAAAATCAACTGATCCATTTAATAATATTTTGATCTATTTAGCTAGTTAATTAATAAATGTAATTTTCATATGCAATTTCAAGAAATGTAGTTGAACCATACGTTTAATGAAGGATAAAGTCAGTAAAAAGGTTTCTAATTCAATAATTTAAGGGATCAGGTACCTTTGAAGAATCCAAAAATCGATTTTTCAAAAAGTACATTATAACTAAATATGATTCTTTAGAAACATTTAAAAGCAAACTGCATCAAAATTCCGCATAAGAAGTGAAGTTACGTCTAAAACACTTTGAGCTTTTTCTACGTAATCAATTGGAGATTTAATCTTTAAAGACATTTTTTTTTCAAAACAAGGATTTCTATCATTGCGCTCACGATTTCTGAAAAACGGTTACCTAGAGTTTCGCAAATTTTTTACTGAAAATATAAAAATATAGAAGAATAAAATGACCTATTATTATGTTTCTTAAGTTAAAAGCTTAGAATTCATCACTATTTATTTTATTTAAAAAATTTCGATATTTCGAATTTCTTTTAATACATTTTTTTTTCTCTAGATCTAAAATTTTTATTTTTTCATTGTATGTCATTTTGAAAACACATTATATCTATATTCATTAAAAAAACAAATTGTTTATTTTAGCTATTCAAATTCGAAAAATCGTGTACTCAATGCATGCAAGAATAATTCTTTCGTAAACAATGTATTGTCTTTAAAAATAAATGAAAAAGCTTTATATATGTACATACTTTTTTTAACAACTTTAATTGATAAAATGAACATTTCTTAATGTATAATTTTAATTCTATAAATCAAAGCCAAATAGACAAAGAGTGACTGCAATTCTTACAGAGGTCTTTTTTTCACGTATTGTATTAGCTCAAAACATACCTGACCCCTTAAAAAGATATCTATTCATAAATCTCCATTCTTTTATCTCTAAATGACGTTTAATTTTCAGAAAGTATAAACGAATTTTGAAATGAACGATATTATTAAAATAGTTTTTTATACAAATAGGATTAATATTTTAAATTTCATCTTTTGAACTGTTGTATTCCACCGTAAGAACACTATTGGTACGGCATATAAATGGGATATTATCTTCGCGACAATGTCTGATTTTATACGTAAATTGAAGTCAATTTGACTTGTAAAAGTGAATAGCTTACATATTTGAAATAATATAACTATATGATTTATAAAAATAAGCAAATCATTAATTTATTTTATATTTCTTTTTTTTAATTTACTATATGGCCAAAGTTGACCGGTCGCTTGTGATTTGTGACATTTTGTTAAAAATCTAAAAAATATATATGAGGATTTATTCTGAAAATCCAGGTGTGTAATAGTTAACAATACAATAGTTCAATTCAAATGTTTCGGTGAAAAAAAATTTCTCGAAATTCCATAGGGGACTGCCAACAAATTGAAAAATAATGAAGATCTTTTTCATAACCCAGTCAAAACTAATATTGTAAAAGCGTCTTAACTGCAGATTATGATTACGTAATTTATTGTTATAAACCGTGTTAATTTTTATGATAATAGCAAGTATACTCGTAAAAAATAAGGCTTTGTATAAAAGAAGTCCCAAAATTTTTCAAGATTTTTGCTTATATTTTGCAGAGTTCAAAATATATAAAAAAACATTTTTGTTTTAAAATTATTCAGATCTTGATGTAATAGTACCCAGCCGATCGGACTTAGTATAGTGGCTGAAATCTTTTGTGCGTTACTGTAAACACAATCTGCTTGTTAGTAAACACGAAGTAACTTGTAGAAAACCTCAGAATTGTATATCAGTTTTATAATATGTTAAATAGCATAATATAAATGATATTCGGACCAAATAATGTTTCTCTTTATACTATTATGCAATGGAATATTTTTTTTTGCAACCCTAAAAATTAATAACAAATAATCTTTGTGTCATAAATTGTACAGAATATATATTTTAATATATACCTCATAGATGCATACATGTTTTATTATATTCGAAAGAGTGTAATATCATTACAATTCACTTGAATATTTTTTTTCCACTGACCGTAATGCAACGGAATACTTTTAATTATCCCTGTAACTAAACTATAGATCAGATTTTCATAGAATTTCAAATTATTCGACGAAATTCTACAGCAAATATAAAGTTTTAATTTCAAACGATTTAGTTTAGTAGTTTTTCCTCTGTTATATGCGGATAAACGGACAAACGGACAGACGGATTGAACAACGACAAAGGTTGCTACGTATTTACGCAATTACGAATGCACCTAAAGAAAATATTCATATGTAGAGCTGTATCTTTTTTAAGTATTGTAAAAACATACTTTTCGATTATAATTTGGTAATTTTTAAAATTAGGACAATATCCAAATAGTTTACCACTTATATAATATTATACGGTAAAGCAAATCTGTTTACTGATAACATAAAGATCAGAAAATGTTTCGTGTACTTCTGTTTCCTTTTGACCTCAAATTTAATAAGGCAACTAAAAAAGAATCTATGAAACCTGAATATTTAATTTGTGGCATAAAAAGTTTTCACAATTCAATATAGAGAGCTTGATAATGCACTTTGCATACTTATTATATTATATATTCTATTTGTATAATATGTTGAAATGTAGGAAATTCAGAAAAAAAAATATTTTTTTAGAAAAGAATAATGTTTATACAAAAGCCAAAAGAAAAAAAAAAGGAATTAAAAAACGTAAGTTTAGTTAATCAATTTTATTTGAATGAATTTCTTAATACAAATTTAGCGCATTTAAAAGTTCAAATAGAAAATACATGTTAATATTTTCTTTTTAGAAAATGCTCTAATAATCACATAATATTCAATTTTTAATTTTCTAATTTTTTATATTACTATTTATATGACAAATTATTATAATCCATGCATTCACACAGCTATACAGGTTTATTACAACTTTAATACCAGCGTTTGTTTCTAACAATAGCAAAATATAATCTTCTTATTGATGCAGAAACTATGATGACTATCTTAAATATTTCAACTGACATCCTCTTTTGAATATTTTAATAGATGACACATGAAACTTTATATTTGAAGTGAAATAAAACAAAACATGTAACAGAGACTCGTGAGGATTATAGATTTAAACAAATAAATCTATAGTTTAATCCTTTTGGTTCTGATGTACTATTAATACTACATGCCTTTTAATGGAGCATTAATTTGTTTGTAGACGTAATGTTACTACTATTTATAAGTAGTAATGTCAGTATACGTATATGCATCTACTATATCACTTCATTTATGTACAGGGTGATTATAAAAAAACTATCCCTACATTTTGGCCCCTAACTATAATACCATTCACAGAAACTGAATGAAATTTTGGCGAAAGGTATTTAGAGATATGCGCTCAAGAATGATATGCAAAACAACAGTTTCAATCAAACAGTTACGGTTACACTGAGAAAATTTCAAAAAAAATCTTATGGCAACACCCAGATTTTTTGTATTGGAATATGATCTCCATTCTAAAAAACCCTAAATAGCGTTGGAATAGCAAGTGAAGCATGAAAATCACCAGAACTAGGCAAGATAAATGTAAAAATGACTTTGCCGTGCGACAAAGCATTAATGTTCGTTTCATTTATGTCACACGTCACACCGTTTCTTCGGCTGATATCCCACCCTGATTAGTTCTCCACAAAACGAGAAGAAGAAACCAAGAAACTCAAATTTCGGGTTCTGCGTAAGACACAGTCATGCCTGACGTCGTCATGCTAGGTGAAAGAAAAGGCTCTGCGAAATGCAAGCCGCGTATGTTGCTTTCTGCCATTACGAACAAGATGCCGCTTTCAGGGAAAGAACGCTGAGGAGTAATGGCAGTTTACGTATATGCATTTACTATACGATTATATTTGTGTTTAGGTATTCAGTTATAATAATAATTATTATTTTTTATTTCATTCCCTTTGAGACCTTTGCGAATTTCTTACTTTAAGCATATTTTTCTCTCTTTAAATTTAAATTTAAAGTAACTTCCCTAAAAGAATCATGAGTAATAAATCGCAAAAAAATATTAGAAAATTGAAATATAAGTCAAATCTTACTGTAATGCAATATTTTCTAAACATCTTCCTAATTCTTTCTTAACTTATTATCATATGAATATTAATTGAATTGTACGCTAAACAAAAGCATTCGTTACCTTTATCTTTTTTGACGAAGCGTATGATCGATCAATCGGAAATTTTTCCGACTAATTTTTTTCTAATTCAACGTATTTTTTTTTAAGATCGAACGTGAGTCTTTCAGACAGTTTTTTTTTCGTTTTTCCAATTAATAATTAAAACATTTTCCCCCGATTTAACATACTTTTTTGTGATCGATTGCAAAATTTTCCGACTATTTTTTCGAAGGGGAGTGAGGAGTCAAAAACTGCTGGTAACGTTGCTGCCAGCAGTTTTTGCCATAAATTTAAGATTTTTTATTTATTTTACTTTATTTTATTTTTACAGTGTGGCACTATAAACTTTTCGTTCGCTTTATATTTTAACCCATTAATGCCTGCGCATTATTTTCTTCGTTAAAATTCAAATTTTGCATTTTCCCACCACTTTTAAAACAAGAATAACTTTTATCTTAATTTATCGAGGAAATTGCTTCGAGAAAAAAAAGTATTTATTTATCATCCTTTTTACTTGTGTGAAAAGCGCTTATTTGAATTTTTTTAAACTGTCCCAAAAATGGGACGTTAGGCACTAATGGATTAAACATTTTAGTAAGCGTGTTTTAATAATTAATAAAGGTTTTAGAAAATATATTAAAAGCAAAATATTTTTGACATCACGCACTACCACAGATAACCGCCAAACATTCTCTATATTTCCTACAATTGTATGGGAGTTGAATCGCAATGGATTCAATGATGCGGCATAATAAGCGATTATTAAAATAAGACAAATAGCTCTAAAACTGTAAAATTAGAATATTTCCAAAGTTTATAAAAGAAATTATAAATAAAAAGAATAATGTAACATTTCCAATACACTTTTATCAATTAATATATCATGACCATATTCATTAGGATATATTCAAATCACGTGTGATACAGCTTTTTTACGTATTACTGCAATTTTAACAATGCTTTTATATCCCCAAATTAACCAAAACTATGAAAATATGAATATTATGTGCTTCTATATTATTTAATGCATAGTTTATAATTTAACAGTTTATAACATAATCAAAATATATTTTTATCAGTGCCACGCACATGAAAAATTTCCGTTTTATCACATTATTATTATTATTATTATTATTATTATTATTATTATTATTGTCCCTCAAAAGAGTTAAGGGGTAGAGGACATGCACAAAACGAAGATGGGGGTATTTGCGTCATTGATGGACAGATGGACCCTAAAACAGCGGATATCAAATGCATGGTACTGACTGTAAACTTGTTCAAAACAAATCTGACAAAAATGAATGAAAGAAAGTTATTTCAAGGATCTGAAATCTGGTAATCTGGATCTGAAAATATGGAAAAATAAAAGATCGGAATCTCGAATTAATTTGAATTAAACGAATACAAGAGAAAACGAGTTGGAAATTGCACGTAAAGCGTAGCAAATGGGGTGCGTTCGTTGATAACGAAGTTTTAAAATATTCAGATCTTGCTGATATAGTAGAGCATACTTTGGATACAGTATAGTGGTCGAAATCTTTGTGTTCCTGTAAATATGCAGGGAGTAATTTTTATTATACTTCATTAACGTATATCTTATTCAAAAAATGTGAAGTAGTTTAATATAATTAAAACACACCCCGCAAACAATGTTTCCCCGTATGTGGAATACATTTGTGTGTCCCTGTCATTTAATAATAAATATTCTTTGCATGCAATGTATTTTTATTACATATTTCATAGATTCATGTCAATTCTGTTATATTCAAATGAGTGTAACACCATTAAAATGCATTTGAAACTTTTTCCCCATTGACCGTAATGTAACGGAATACTTTTGATTGTCCCTGTAATTGATCAATGCATCCGATTTTCATGACATTTGAAATGACTCGACAAAATTATTTAATAAATATACGTTTTAAATTTCAAACGATAAAAATGCATTTGAAACTTTTTTCCCCATTGACCTTAATATAACGGAATCCTTTTGATTGTCCCTGTAATTGATCTATCCATCTGATTTTCATAAAATTTGAAAAGACTCGACAAAATTTTGTAATAATTATGTATTTTAAATTTCAAACGATTCGGTTGGGTAGTTTTTGCGTTGTTATATGCGGACGGATAGACGGACAGACGGACAGACGGATGGACTGAGCGACAACAATAGGTGCTACGTATTTACATAATTACGAAATGCCTAATCACCTAATGAGTTCAAATAAATGAAAATTTTTAACATTGTTCTACTGTTGAAATTTCTGGGACTTTTAGGGATGTTTAGTTCGAATTAACCGAAGATTCGATTTATCTCATTTAAAATTAACGAGTATCGGCTGTACCTCATGTCACACGATAAAACATAAAATTTTCTAAAAAGTTCTATTACGTTACTTAAATTAATTTCATCTATATGATCCATTAATTTTTTAGCTTGAGATTTAAAAAAGAAAAACTTACTTACAATGTTTTTCCTTTTTACATAATAGCTTGGAGATAAAGTATCTTTCTAGTAAAAGAATGTTCTTACAAGGGAAATTTTTTTAGGTATTGCTCGTACATAGCATCGATACCTGGTGCATTTTGTAGCTCTGTACATAAAAGCTTCGAAGCTGATAAAAATTCTCCGTTAAATTTATACTTTATTTATTTATTTATTTATTTTAATTTGTCTATTATAGGATTTTTATTTGTTTATTTCACGCCAAAAGTGCGATAAGTTGCCATATTTGACGCTACGAATTTTTTAGCTTGCCTCATTTTGGAGCGTTTACATTTCGCTAGAGTTTCCGGAAAACTTTTTTTGAAAATACGCCAGCTTTTTCTCCGTCAAAAATCTGAATATAATATTGGAATTTTCCAAAACCAAATTCGTAGGTTTTTGAAGGAATTTTAAAACTTGTTTCATTATTTTATATTTATTGATTTATTGATTATTAATTAATTTATATTTTTAAATGTTTTTTAAATAAATAAATAAGTTAATAATCAGATAAGATGCCTCATATATAGCAGTTTCAGAAAATTATGCTACTAAAAAATAGTAAGAATAAAAAAAAATTGACTTAGTGGAATTTTTTTTCGATTCCCAAACTTCCTATTATAAGACTTTTAAATGCTCCAGTCCCAGTGCTAGGTGAAAGTAACGAAAAATGTTCCCTCGTTAGTTCAAACCTCCCTGCTGAGAATTGAATTCTTGTTATAACGGCGGATTTAATTAAAATAAATGTCGTATTTTTTGCCAATTTAAGGATTTATTATACTGATATAAATAAATATTTTTTGGAAATTAATTTTCTTTCTGTTTCCAAAACTATCAAGATTTATTAATGACTCAGCATTTTTATTTTCGGTTAAGCAATTTTTTTCGCATTTACAAAATTTTAATTTCATTTACGCTAATTCATTACGTCTCAATATATGCTATTTTTTAAAATTTCGTGTTTTTAAAAAATTGGAATTTTGGATTATATATAAATAATTTGTCTAAAATAAGTTACTTCCTTTAATAATTATTTAAAAATTCAATTTATTGGTGCTACCATGTATGTAAGAATTTAGTAATTATAAATTAACAATTTGGATCTAATAACTAATGGATAAGCTGTTCGGGAAGAATTATTAACCGAAAATCTCCATACGATCTGGAATCACACTTATCTACAAAAAAATTTAAATGTACCGCAAAAATTGCTGGCAGCAATGTCGCCAGTAGATTTTACCGCAAATACTGCAGTGAAATTAGGTGTAATATAAATATTTAAAGCCAAATTTACTGCACTTTTTACGGCAAAACTGTTGGCAGTATTGCTGCCAGCAATTTTTGCCGTAAATGTAACGATTTTTTTTTTTTTTTTTTTTTTTTTTTTTTTTTTTTTTACAGTGCACTTATTAATTTCTAATTTCCTACCTTTTAAAAGAGATTACACAAGGTAAAAGTAATTGATTAAAACTACAAAAATGTTTTGTTGAGTACATTTTGGTTGTTTTAAGCAAATTTTTTAGCAAAAGTAAAAAAATCGGTTCCGTTGCTCAAACAAAAAAAAAATTAACACTCTTACAACATTTTAACAAAATTTAATTTGAGTCTTACTAAAGTCTTGTATGTTTAATTTGTAGTTCCAACAAAATTTTGTTGTTTTTGCAAACTTCGATTGGTGTGCAGTAACCACAACTCTCATGTAATTTTGTTTAATTGGCTTACACAGCTATAAAGAATCAACATAATTACGTTAATTCTTTATAGCTATAAATTAATAGCGTTTAAATTATTTTTAATTAAATTTAGCGTTAATTCTTTATAGCTTTGGGCAATAAAAATTTTTCAAATTAAGACAGATTAATGACGATATTATTACGTTATTATGCATTTTGGATAAAAATTGTGAACGGAAAATTGCAAAACAAAATGTATAGCGACATTTAAATAATTTTTATATCTTAATAAGTAGAAGAAATAATTTCTTTTTTCGCTTTGATTTGTTTTTTAAATCTAGTTTTCAAACAAGGGTTGTCATAAAATGACTTCTTTAAAAAATTGCTTTTCTCTTCGTGATAGGTTTTTTTTCTTCACAATTTTTCAAAATTAGGTTGTTTTAATTCAAGTTCCTTTAAAAATAAATATTTTAAACTTGAAAAATGTCTTTATTTAATGTTTTACTTTAATTACAAATTTGTTTTTAAAAAAACTTTTAAAAATAAGATTTTTTTAAAATGAAAATTACATTTCTTTTTTTTTTGAAATTTTTACTTTAAATATTTTTATTTTTTAACTAATGTTTTTAAAAATGCGAAATCTAAATTAAAAATTATATATTTCTGTTTATTTAAACGAGAAAAAACTGAAAATTACAAATATTATTCTTAATTATAACGCTTAAAATTTTTCTCACATTTAAAACAAATTTAATTTTTTTTTAAGTGTGAGAAGTTTTATCATGCCGTTTTATTTGCAAACGGTATGGTTTGTAATGACAAATAAATTAAAAATATTAACTTAATAAATAAAAACTACTTAGTTCAACACTACAATGACTGCGAGTGGCCAATTTCGCCTCTACTGAGGAAATATATTTCAGTTCGAACCATAATTTTTTTTTCTAAAGTATGTTTTTAAAATACAAATTCAAAAACAGGTTCATTAAGTAACTTAAACAGCTTTATATAAAAATTCTTCCGTTAAATATTTTTTATAAAAGTTGTGTAAGAATTCCCATCTTTCTAGTGTTAACATTTATTTAAAAAGCGTTCCGGACTCCCTTAACGAATTTGTGATGCACTTGGTAAATTCAATTTTTAATGCCGGTAAATAAATACATAAATAAATAAAAACTATTTGTAATTGGCTGTTTATAAATATGTCAACACATAGACATCATAGCCGAAACTGTTTGACGTTGTAATATTTATGTCATTTAAAGATTCAAAATCTTTTTCCTCATATCAAATGTGTCAAATAAATATCAAACATTCAATTTTAAATTTATTTTATCCAACTGCCAAAGCCACCTTTTTCTTTCTTTTTTTTTTCTTTTTGTCGAGGATTTTGCAGGTGCAGCTATCAAAAGTCCAGTTTTTGTACCTAAATCACAAAAAATATTTATTGAAATTCAGATATCACATGGTGATATGCGAACTCACATACTCACGTTTTTAAGAAGATGCAAGCACAAATTCTTGAAATTGTGATGTATGTCATTTGAAGATTCCAGTTTGTTTTTAGGTGCGTTCGTAATTATGTAAATACGTAGCACCTATTGTTGTTTTTCAGTCCGTCCGTCTGTCCGTTTGTCCGCATATAATAACGCAAAGACTACCCAACAGAATCGTTTGAAATTTAGAATACATAATTATTACATAATATTTTGAGTCATTTCAAATTTTATGGAAATCGGATGCATAGATCAATTACAGGGACTATCAAAAGGATTCCGTTACTTTACGGTCAATGGGGAAAAAGTTTCAAATGCATTTTAATCGTTTGAAATTTTAAATACATAATTATTACATAATTTTGTCGAGTTATTTCAAATTTTATCAAAATCGGATGCATAGTTCTACTACACGGACAATCAAAGTGTTCAGTTACATTACGGTTAATGGGGAAAAATGTTTCGAATGCATTTTAATGGTGTTACACTCGTTCGAACGTAACAAAATTGATATGCATCTATAAAAAAACATATTATAATATACATTTTGCATAATCTGTGGTACAAAGAATATTTGTTATTGATATACAAGGCCACACAAAAATATTCCATTGCATAATGGTATAGGGAGAACATTGTTTGGTGCGCATTTTAATTGTAATTATTTACAATTGTATGAGATTGCTATATGAGAGTGACATTTTTAAAACTTCGTTATCGTACGAACGCACCTCATTTGCTACGCTTCACGAGCAATTTCCAACTTTTTTAACATGTGAATGTGAAATGTGTCTCTAAAATATCAAAATATTTTTTAACTATATATACATATCTTGAAAAAAAAATGCAAAATTAGAATTTTATTTTGAAAGCGTTTTATTTTTGTAAAACGTTTTCTATAGTATTGGTGCATTGAAAGTAGTATTTTTTACATACATTCCAAAATTTTGTAATCAACCCTTTGACGTATAGGAATGTAATGTAAAGTTATGAAGATTTGTTGTTTGGAAAGTTTGTTAGAAATATACCCTAACAATCTTAATTTGTGAATAACAAACTTCCTCTTTTGTTTATTTTGTAAATTCAATCACTGTAAGAAAATAGGTAAAAAAGAATGATTTACCTTCAAATTGTTTTGTATCAGTGTAATCCATGTGTGGCTTCATTTTTTGAATTATCCTTTTTTGACAAATTCTAAACTTTTTCATTGATACGTGCGCAAATAACAAATAACGTCATTTAAAAAAAGAAATCGACTGTAATCTTGGTTAAATAAGCGGAGCACATACATAAAGCACCTTTCTGAATGACTACATATTCATATCAGCAAAATAAACAATCTCTTTGATTTTATATTTTGGAATTGTATTGCCTAACTGCTGCAATTCCAAACTAATGTCAGACATTATATATCTATGCGTTGTAACATTTAAACCGTTTGCGACACAAACCAATTTCATTGCTAAAGTGTTGAAATTAATGCATAACACCGGAATTCGAAATTAGATTTATTTGTAAATAAGAAAAAGTTATATTTTACACATACAATAGGTTTAAATTTTTGACCTAAATTCTGGTGTCGATTTGGCCTTCGGGGATTAACCCCTGAACGCGCAGTGTAGTCGGGTCGGCAACACCTAAAGTTCCCCCTGTTTAGAGACACAAAAACTCCGTGAATATTTCAAAAACTACTCTAATGGCTACTTTAAATCTTTCTTATGAGTTCTAGATGGCAGCACCACGGAGATCAAACTCTACTGTTTTTAAATAATGGGTAAAATGTTTTACTGTAATACGCGCTTCACAGCAATGCTCTTCTCACTGCGCTTATCAATGCTTTACTTATGGGAGGTTAGCACTTCGGCAACAGCTGCATAATTAAAATGGTTAGTGCAATCTTTACAAAACAATACCTGTGTACTCCTCTAGGCCTAAATAGAATGCCTAATTTTTTCCCTTTAAATTCCAACTTTAAAGAGTAGTGCGCAGGAAAGGGTTAAAATTAATTGGTTTCATGCACACTCTAGCGCCCTTTAAGAGCCCACAATAGTCACAGAAAAAGTACACAAAAAGACCCGGATGATCATGTAAAGTCTATGGGAGCGTTTTTTCTAATATCTCGCTCAAATTTTAATATTTTTGCATGATTTTTTTGCACAAGATAGCTGAGGGCAACCCACAACCGGGCTAGTTTTTACTTTTTCGATTTTGGTTATATATTTTTTATATTACGATAGTTTCAATTTCAGAACCGGTTTAAACCGGTTTCGAAAGTTAAAGTAATTTTTTAAAGAAAATCTGAAACAAAAATTGAAAAAGTAAAAACTAGCCATGTTGTGGATCGCCCTCAGCTATCTTGTGCAAAAAAATCATGCAAAAATATTAAAATTTGAGCGAGATATTAGAAAAGAACGCTCCCATAGAATTTACATGGTCATCCGGGTCTTTTTGAGTAATTTTTCTGCGACTATTGTGAGCTCTTAAGAGATTAAAACGACACTCATCTCCACGCAGATTTTGGTTTTTTTTTACTTTCTAAAACTTCTGTACATGTAAATAACACTCCTTAACATTTTGTTTTTAAGCGTCTGGTATGCGTCCTCCGTTGCATAAGCTTACCCATCGATCTCATTTCCACATTAAACTTATAGTCCAAAAGCCGACCGCGCAAAATCCTATGTCATCGAGCGCAAGAAAAAAATCTTTTATTTATATAGAAAAGTAGGGGAAAGTTGGATAAAACACGGAACCAGCAAAAAAAAAGCAAATTGCATAAAAAATGGGAATTACGTCCACAAATTGCTTAATGTGAATTACGTCCATGAATCATGTAAAAAAGCGAGAATTATATTCATAAATTGTATGAAAAATGCAAATTACATCTATGAATCGTGTAGTAAAACATAAATTATGTTCATAAATCGCTCAAAAAACACGAATTTTGGCAGCAAAAAGCTGAAACGGAAATTACCTAGATATAAAACGCATAAAAATAGCGACTTGCATTCATGAATTGCATAAAAAATGTGAATTACGTTCATGAATCACTCAAAAAACGCAAATTACATCCATGAATTGCATAAAAACGTGAATTACGTTCATAAATCACTCAAAAAATGCGAATCACTTCCATCAATTGTGCAAAAAAACACGAATAACGTTCAGAAATTGCAAAAAATGCGAATTACGTCCAAGAATTGGTAAAAAAAAGTGAATTACATTCATAAATCCTATAAAAACACAATTAATGTCAATAAATCGATCAAAAAACGCAAAATTCGTCGATAAAAAGCTCAAAAGATGCATATTATGCCTATGAATCACATAAGTATAGCAAATTACGTCCATAAATCATGTAAAATGTAAAATACATTCATTAATCGCATAAAAATTGCGAATTATGTCCATAAATCGCTCAAAAAAAGAAAATTGCATAAAAAACATGAATTGGGTCCACAAATCGCTCAAAACATGAATTACGTCCATGAATTGTTAATAAAAGTGAGAATTACGTTCAGAAATTGTATGAAAAACACAAATTATGTCTATGAATCGTGTAGTAAAATGGGAATTATGTTCATAAATTGCTCAAAAAACACAAATTTTGGCAGCTGAAACGTAAATTAAGTTCATAAATCACTCAAAAAATGCGAATCACTTCCATGAATCGTACAAAAAAATACTAATAACATTCATGAATTACAAAAAATGCGAATTAGGTCCAGCAATTGGTAAAAAAAGCGAATTACATTCATAAATCCTATAAAAACACAAGTAACGTCAATAAATCGATCAAAGAATGCAAATTTCGTCGACAGAAAGCTCAAAAAATGCAAATTATGTCTACGAATTGCATAAATATAGCAAATTACATCCATAAATCATGTAAAATGTAAATTACATTCATTAATCGCATAAAAATTGCGAATTATGTCCATGAATCGCTCAAAAAAAGCAAATTGCATAAAAAACATGAATTGGGTCCACAAATCGCTCAAAACGTGAATTACGTCCATGAATTGTTTAAAAAAGTAAGAATTATGTTCAGAAATTGTATGAAAAACACAAATTATGTCTATGAATCGTGTAGTAAAATGGGAATTATGTTCATAAATTGCTCAAAAAACACGAATTTTGGCAGCAGAAAGCTGAAACGCAAATTACGTCTATAAATCGCATAAAAATAGCAAATAGTGTTTTGCATTCATGAATTGCATAAAAAACGCGAATTACATTCATGAATCGCTCAAAAAACACATTACGTCCATGAAAACATGAATTACATTCATAAATCACTCAAAAAATGCGAATCACTTCCATGAATCGTGCAAAAAAAACACTAAGGACGTTCATAAATTACAAAAAATGCGAATCACGTCCAAGAATTGGTGAAAAAAAGCAAATTACATTCATAAATCCTATAAATACACAAATAACGTCAATAAATCGATCAAAAAAAGCAAATTTCGTCGATAGAAAGCTCAAAAGATGCAAATTATGTCTATGAATCGCATAAGTATAACAAATTATGTCCATAAATCATGTAAAATGTAAATTACATTCATTAATTGCATAAAAATCGCGAATTATGTCCATGAATCGCTCAAAAAAAGCAAATTGCATAAAAAACATGAATTGGGTCCACAAATCGCTCAAAATGTGAATTACGTCCATGAATTGTTTAGAAAAGTGAGAATTACGTTCAGAAATTGTATGAAAAACACAAATTATGTCTATGAATCGTGTAGTAAAATGGGAATTATGTTCATAAATCGCTCAAAAGACACGAATTTTGGCAGCAGAAAGCTAAAATGCAAATTACGTCTATAAATCGCATAAAAATAGGGAATAACATTTTGCATTCATGATTTGCATAAAAAACGCGAATTACATTCATGAATCGCTCAAAAAATGCAAATTACGTCCATGAATTGCATAAAAATATGAATTATGTTCATAAATCACTCAAAAAATGCGAATCACTTCCATGAATCATGCAAAAAAACACGAATAACATTCATAAATTGCAAAAAATGCGAATTACGTCCAAGAGTTGTGTAAAAAAAGCGAATTACATTCATAAATCCTATAAAAACACAAATAACGTCAATAAATGGATCAAAAAACACAAATTTCGTCGACAGAAAGCTGAAAAAACGTAAATTATGTCTATGAATTGCATAAAAATAACAAATTATGTCGTTAAATCATGTAAAATGTAAATTACATTCATTAATCGCATAAAAATTGCGAATTATGTTTATAAATTGCTCAAAAATGCAAATTACATTCATAAATCGCATAAAAAACACGAATGATGACCATGAATTGCGCAAAAAATGCGAATTACACCCAACATTAAATTAATTTGCAGAAAGTTTTTGGTTTTATACAAGTCTGCCAACAAGAACCTACAAGTTATCCTGAAACCCATTCTAAACCAACAAAAATTTAATGGAAAGATAAATTTGTCCAAGAAAGACAAAATAATTTCCATTGACATACATTGACCAGAATCGAAAAATTCCTATTGAAATCTATCCTATACACTCCAAAACCAGAAAGAAAAAAATCCCTCCAAGAGTAACTCAATCTATCTGCTGCAAAATAAAATACATTGAAATGCAACTGAACAAGAACCTGAAAATTACATTTGAAATCAAACCGAAACCAGATTTACCCCCCCCCCCCCCAAAAAAAAAAAAAAAAAAAAAATCCAACCATATCTTGAATTGGGAAAGAAAACTTAATTTCCATAGATACGCGTGGTCAGAAATCTGGAAATTCCAATTAGTCTATGGGTTAGCAAACCTTAATTCGATCTGAAAAAAAAAAAAATTCTGACAATACACACTGACAAGCAGAGTTGTATAATATAGACGCACGCCATGTGCAGAAAATTTTATGAAGAAACAATTTTTATTTATTTATTTCGACAAAGAATTGCATAAAAAAAAAGTGTATCTCAACAAAGAATCATGTAAAAAAACCCAACATTTCGACAAAATACCACGCGAAAAACGTGAATTTCGTCCAAAGACCGCAATAAAAACATTAATTCAATCCATGAATCGCATAAAAAATACGAATTCCATGCATGAATCGCATAAAAAATGTGAATTACATGCATGAATCGCATAAAAAAAGCAAATTGCATAAAAAATAGGAATTACGTCCACAAATTATTTAAAATGTGAATTACGTCCATGAATCATGTAAAAAAACGAGAATTATATTCATAAATTGTATGAAAAACGCAAATTACGTCTATGAATCGTATAGTAAAACATGAATTATGTTCATAAATCGCTCAAAAAACACGAATTTTGGCGGCAGAAATCTGAAACGGAAGTTACCTCTATAAAACGCATAAAAATACCGAATTGGATTCATGAATTGCATAAAAAATGTGAATTACGTTCATGAATCGCTCAAAAAACGCAAATTACATCCATGAATTGCATAAAAACGTGAATTATGTTTATAAATCACTCAAAAAATGCGAATCACTTCCATGAATTGTGCAAAAAAACATGAATAACGTTCATAAATTGCAAAAAATGCGAATTATGTCCAAGAATTGGTAAAAAAAGCGAATTACATTCATAAATCCTATAAAAACACAAATAACGTCGATAAATCGATCAAAAAACACAAATTTTGTCGATAGAAAGCTCAAAAGATGCAAATTATGTCTATGAATTGCATAAGTATAGCAAATTACGTCCATAAATCATGTAAAATGTAAATTACATTCATTAATCGCATAAAAATCTCGAATTATGTCCATGAATCGCTCAAAAAAGCAAATTGCATAAAAAACATAAATTGGGTCCACAAATTGCTCAAAACGTGAATTACATCCATGAATTGTTTAAAAAAGTGAGAATTACGTTCAGAAATTGTATGAAAAACACAAATTATGTCTATGAATCGTGTAGTAAATCGGGAATTATGTTCATAAATCACTCAAAAAACACGAATTTTGGCAGCAGAAAGCTGAAACACAAATTATGTTCATAAATCACTCATAAATTGCGAATCACTTCCATGAATCATGCAAAAAAATACTAATAACATTCATAAATTGCAAAAAATGCGAATTAAGTCCAACAATTGGTAAAAAAAGTGAATTACATTCATAAATCCTATAAAAACACAAATAACGTCAATAAATTGATCAAAAACACAAATTTCGTCGACAGAAAGCTCAAAAAATGCAAATTATGTCTACGAATTGCATAAATATAGCAAATTACATCCATGAATCATGTAAAATGTAAATTACATTCATTAATCGCATAAAAATCACGAATTATGCCCATGAATAGTTTAAAAAACGCGAATTGGGTCCACAAATCGTCAAAACGTGAATTACGTCCATGAATTGTTTAAAAAAGTGAGAATTACGTTCAGAAATTGTATGAGAAACACAAATTATGTCTATGAATCGTGTAGTAAAACGGGAATTATGTTCATAAATCGCTCAAAAAACACGAATTTTGGCAGCAGAAAGCTGAAACGCAAATTATGCCTATAAATCGCATAAAAATAGCGAATAGTGTTTTGCATCCATGAATTGCATAAAAAACGCAAATTACATTCATGAATCGCTCAAAAAACACAAATTACGTCCATGAAACGCATAAAAACGTGAATTACATTCATAAATCACTCAAAAAATGCGAATCACTTCCATGAATCGTCCAAAAAAACACTAATAACGTTCATAAATTACAAAAAATGCAAATTACGTCCAAGAATTGGTAAAAAAAGCAAATTACATTCATAAATCCTATAAAAACATAAATAACATCAATAAATCGATTAAAAAACACAAATTTCGTCAACAGAAAGCTGAAAAAACGCAAATTATGTCTATGAATTGCATAAAAATAGCAAATTACGTCCATAAATCATGTAAAATGTAAATTACATTCATTAATCGCATAAAAATTGCGAATTATGTCCATAAATTGCTCAAAAATGCAAATTAAATTCATAAATCGCATAAAAAACATGAATTATGACCATGAATTGCGCAAAATTCATGGTTTTATTCATTTTTTGGTTTTATACAAGTCTGCCAACAAGAACCTACAAGTTATCCTGAAACCCATTCTAAACCAACAATAATTTAATGGAAAGATAAATTTGTCCAAGAAAGACAAAATAATTTCCATTGACATACATTGACCAGAATCGAAAAATTCCTATTGAAATCTATCCTATACAATCCAAAACCAGAAAGAAAAAAATCCCTCCAAGAGTAACTCAATCTATCTGCTGAAAAATAAAATACATTGAAATGCAACTGAACAAGAACCTGAAAATTACATTTGAAGTCAAACCGAAAGCAGATTCAACCCCCCCCCCCCCCCCAAAAAAAAAAAAAAAATTATCCAACCATATCTCGATTTTGGAAAGAAAACTTAATTTCCATAGATATGCGTGATCAGAAATCTGGAAATTCCAATTAGTCTATCTTAAACCTAATATGAACCTGAAAAAGAAAATTCCATACAACCGGAGCCCAGTATCTAAAATATTTTCCATTAAAGCGCAACCTGACCAGAACTTGAAAATTCCATTTGAATTGAACCTGATTGAAACCTGAAAAAAATTTCCATCGAACCTTAACCTAATCCGGAAAAGAGAAAATTATTTCTGCCGATACACACTGACAAGAGTCTGAAAGTTAACATGAAACCTACCTAATCCAAACCCGAATAGGAAAAAACAATGGAAACACAAGTCTGTCCAAGAAAGACCAAATAATTTCTGTCCACATACACTGACAAGAATTTCAATTGAAATCTATCCTAAACCCAGTTCAAACACTACCCCCCCCCCCAAAAAAAAAAAAAAAAATTCCAATTGTAACCCAATTTATCTGCGACAAAATATGACTTGAAATGCAACTCAACAAGAACCTGAAAATTCCATTTGAAGTCAATCCGAAACCAGATTCAATCCCCCCCCCCAAAAAAAATATAAAAATATTTAATCAAATCGAGATTTTAGAAAAAAAAGAACAATTTATGTCGATATGTATTGACCAGATCATGGAAATTCCAATAGAAGTCTATCTCAAACCCGATCAGAATAACCTGAAACCCAATCTAATCCCCCCCCCAAAAAAAGTAAAAAAAAAAATTAGGAAATAAAAATCTGTTCAAGAAAGACAAAGTAATTTTTGTCCCCATCTACTGACCAGAATTGAAAACTAATACTTGAAATGCAACTCGGAAAGAACCTGAAAATTCCAATTCAAGTCAAACTGAATCGAGATTCAAACCCGAAAAAAAAACAAAAAGAATTATTAACCAAATCAAGATTTTTAGAAAAAAAAATTATGTAAATACGTAGTACAGACTAGAGCATGGAAATTTTAATAAAATCTTAAACCCGATACAAACTCCTCCCCCTCCCTTACATAACTAACAAGAAGCCTTGATGACCCCACAAAACATAACTAACAAGAACGAAGAGTCATGCATACTGCATCGATTATGATGCATTTTCTGACTCATTCTGAATATTGTAAACTTATTGTCATTCATGTACAATAATTTTACCATTCTTTGCAAAAAAACAAAGCATAATTAACGAGAGTAAAAAATTTTCCTTTAACATGTTTATATACAGTAGACTCCCTCAAATCCGCACAGCTTGGGACCAGAGGTTGTGCGGATTTTAGAATTTTGCGGATTTCTGGTCATTGCTTTGTTTACGTTTTTTAAACAGTAATTTGAGTGCAATTAATAGTGCATTCAGGACTATAATGAATACTTACAATATAATAAAATGTTAAAATAAGTAATAAATTAAAATAATAAAAATTTAGATAATTTTCAAAATGATTAAAATATTAAAAGCAAAGATCAAGTTAATGATCAATAGTGTATGATCAAATATTCATTATAAAAATTAAATATATTTTTCCAAAATTATTCAACAAAACTTGCCTCATAAAAGTACATTACTAATTCACATAAAAATCATAAAATAAGGATTTTTTTTTTTAAAGTTTAGCCAGGCTTAGTAACCAAAAAATCTTGATTAATGCATAAATATATTTGGTAAGAAAATTGTGATTACCAGTGATATCAGCAATATCTTGATTTTTTTTTTTTTTTTAATTTTTCTTCCTTTATGGAAAAAAAAAAAAAAAAAAAAAAAAAAAAAAAAAAAAAACATGAATAGAGTATTATTGAGAAAATTAAAAATTAAAAAATATATGGAATTGATACAAAATTAAAAAAATCACATTTTGTCCAAATATCCAATCTGAAAGTTTCATTGTTTACATCCATAAAGTATGTGCGGATTTTAGAGAGTTGCGGATTTCTGGTTTGCGGATTTGAGGGAGTCTACTGTACTTTCCATTTTATTCTGAATGCTTTAAACCTATCAGTTTCATTTTTGTACAGTAATCTCCCCATCCAAATCTCTCCCCCCCCCCCTGTTAGTTTATATATGTTTTGTGCAAACAGCAAAACATAAATAAACTAACAAGAATGAAAAGTTACACATACAGTATAGATTATGAAACACTTTCCAACACATTTTCATTATTGTAAGCCTATCATTTTAATCCATTTGCAGTAATTTTACCACTCTATATAAAGAACAAATAATAATTAACAAGAAAGAAAAACCTGTGTGCACCATAGATTATTAAACACTTTCCAGCATATTCTGAATATTGTAACGGATATAGTCTTAATCAATCTGCAATATTACGAACCTATACAAAGGTTGAAACATAATTAACAAGAATCATGCACGCAGCATAGATTATGAAATACTTTCCAGCACATTCTGAATATTGTATTCCTGATCATTTTAATCGATCTGCAGTATATGTATCATCATGTGTAAAGAATAAACATAGTTAACTAGAATGAGAAATGATACATACAGCATAGATTATGAAATTCTTTCTTAGAAATACAGTGCTGAATGTACATTACTTTCTTATCTTATACTAACGTACTTTACTACAGAGTTGTTTTTAACGAAATCAAGTAGCACAGCATATATTAATAATAAAATATGAAATATCTTTTTTTAAGTGGGTGGGGGAGGGGTAATTAAAGGTGCTCAGAAATCATGAAAATGAATTCTTTGCATTAGTCTTTAATTTTTTGTTTTTATCTTTTTATTATTAACCTAAAAAAAAAGCACTGATATCAGTACAAAAAACCCTGAACGGGTTAAAAGCTTGTGACGCAGCACTTTATCTTATATATCTAAGAATTTTAAATTTGGGACTTAAAACTAATGATATCAAAATTTATGTGACGCTATGCTATTAATTAATATATACATATATTAAAATGTATTCATTAAGATTTTATCAATTACATCTTTCATAAATTCAAAATATGAATCTTAAAAGATATGATATCAAAATTTAAGTGACGCCTTGACGAGGCTTTAAACAATGTTTGAAAATTCCATTTATTTATTTATTGTCTAAATACATTTTCATATCTAAACAATACTTTTCATTTTCCAATACACTGTTAAATACATCACTTTCACTGAATATATATAATGCACTGAAATGTATTTATTTGAATAAATAGATTTATCTTTTGGGCTACGCTATCCAAAATCAAAAATAACATTTGAATACATATTTTTTGCGTCATTGTATCTATTTGCATCTATTTAACTTACTTTGGATACAATGACGCAAAAAATATTTATTCAAATGTTATTTTTGATTTTGGATAGCGTAGCCCAAAAGAAAAATCTATTTATTCAAATAAATACATTTCAGTGCATTATATATATTCAGTGAAAGTGATGTATTTAACAGTGTATTGGAAAATGAAAAGTATTGTTTAGATATGAAAATGTATTTAGACAATAAATAAATAAATGGAATTTTAAAACATTGTTTAAAGCCTCGTCAAGGCGTCACTTAAATTTTGATATCATATCTTTTAAGATTCATATTTTGAATTTATGAAAGATGTAATTGATAAAATCTTAATGAATACATTTTAATATATGTATATATTAATTAATAGCATAGCGTCACATAAATTTTGATATCATTAGTTTTAAGTCCCAAATTTAAAATTCTTAGATATATAAGATAAAGTGCTGCGTCACAAGCTTTTAACCCGTTCAGGGTTTTTTGTACTGATATAATATTTTGTGATATAACTATTTTTATTAAACTACCCAAAATTTTTAACAAAATTTAATATTATACATTAATAATATTATTAAAAAAATTTTAAAGATACTGGAATGTTAAAGAAATATTTTCAACAAAATAATTTAGTTGAGTTATAATTATTGCAAAGAATCTCTATAACTTAAAATTTAACATTTTGCACACCAGAGTTGAATATTACTGGCTACTAGTGTCCCATGTAAATGGCTTCTTCAATTGCTCTGGGCACCAATATTAAATGATTTTATTTTTGAAAAATTTTGAGAAGTTTTATCATGCATTTTTGTTTAGACACTATATGTATACACTGTAAAAAAAAAATTCAAGAGGTTACTAAAATTTTTTTAATAAATTTGTATTCCACAGAATTTTTTAGTAACCATTACAAACTTTTTTTTTGCAAGTGAAACAAGCATTTCTTTTGTAAACTGAACAACAGAATTTTTTGTATAAATAACATAAAAATTTTTATTATGAGCCACCAAGCAAATTTTAGTAATAGCTACAAAATTATTTTAATAACCATTACGTGCGCCCGAAGGGCAGGAGCTTCCTTCGAGCTACATCCAGACTTCTGAAGCAAAATATTTTCGGCAAAACCGCAATAGATGGCAGCACCAAACATTGCTACCTGCTCTGACACGATTTTCATAATCCCTTAACAACCACGTACTTACACTACATGCATTCGGGGCGGATTTGGCCGTGGCCAGTATCGAACCCGGGACCTTTTAGCCTGGAGTCCGTTACTATAACCACTATGCTATCAAGGCCACACCAAGTGCGTTTTAGTAATAGCTATTAAAAATATAAAACTATTAACTCTATTCGTTGCTAACTTTTTTCTAGTAATTCTTACAGATTTTCTTGTAACCGACTAAGATTACTAAAAAATTTTTAGTAATTACAAGGATCACTAAAGTTTTTTTAGTAGATCGACACTTTTTTTTTACAGTGTATACATGACAAAAGAAAAAAAAAGAAAAAAATCAAAATCTTAACTCAACAAATATATATTTTTTAACGTCTCCCGGACCTTTTTAAGCATTATGGCTTGTACAAAACAGATTTTTTAACCCCTTGAGGGGCAAGCAATTATGTCTCTGTAAATCTCTGTAAATCTGTATTGAATTCTCATCGAAAAGATTAAAATTTATTTTAAAATAAGGATGAGCAATCTCTTAGCTTTCTAAAAAAAAAAAAAATCCTTAAAAGTTTCTGGTACGAATCTTGTTTAAATTAAAAGGAATAAAATATATACCACGGCCCTGCAAGGGGTAAAAAGAATAATTTCATTTTTATTTACTTCTTTTCAGCTTTCATTGCGTTGGAAGGTTTTTCGGTGAAGTTTCCAATTCGGAAATATTTATATATTTATATTGCTAGCGCATTCCATTTGTACATCTCCTAACTCTACAAAATACTAAAGAAATATTTTAAACACGATAGTTTAATGGAATTGCATGGCTGCCAACTTCTACGCCTTTTTACAGGCAAACAAACACATTCGAACCAGAAATTCTATTTAAAAAATTAAAAAGTATTCAGTGCTAAAAATCATGAAATAAATTCACGTCGCATATTATTTTATAATTTTTCTTGTTAGATACACGTTTATTCCATTTAAAAAGGCGTAGAAGTTGGCAGCTCTGGAATTATAATTAATGCAGGAAATCCTTATTAATTACCCTTTGCACTCGATGAGTGAATCTCACTGACCTCCAGTACCCCGCGTAAATTTTTGCTTCAAATATTCTGGATATCAGTATTTAAAGTTAATTTTCTTTGCTTTATCTAATGACCGGATAATCTTTGATAAAAGAGGTCTTCGATATAAATTGCTAAATATTAGGGCTTTACAAAGCATTTGACTTCCCGATTTACGAGAAACACCTGACAGCACTAATTGTTACTGAGAGTCACCCATCGATGCGAAGGATTAATTAATTTTAATTCGCGAAATCTTTCTAAAATTTATTAAATGATCGAGCAAATCTTCTAATATCGTTTCAAACGTTCAAGAAAAAGATTTTAAAAAATAAAAATTTCATAAATTCATAATTTGGGACATAAATTGTCAACAAAAACTCAACAATTCCATACTCCTGAATTTATTTCTAAATATCTTTAATATCAATATTCAGTATCATACCACGTGAACAAAAGTTTATTCCTGTCACGATTTGTTATACGAATTTCTACTTGTGTTAAAAACTTCGGAATTTCTCCTTTGATTTCCCACCAGAATTATAACTTTTCAAATTGCCCGGAGGATTAAAACGTAATCGGGTGAAGGATTTTTTCAAATGGGACATACGTTCTGATGCATAAATGAATTTATTGTTGGTATGATAATAATAGTTAATAGTCCAGTCAAAATAGACATTTAACCTAGGAAAAATTAGCGAAGAGCTGAAAATTTGCACAAACGTTTAGAATATCATTCTAAAGGAAATCCCAAAAATCTTAATCAATCTGGCTGGAGCAAAAAAATTTATTCAAGGTCAAAGGTCAAAGATACAAAACATTTATTTTTTCAGATATCTCTTAAATAGTACGTTTTATCGTAAACATAGTTATTATATAAATTTCAGGTTATTCTTAAAAATGAAATTTTTCTATAATACAGGCTTTACCGTTTTAAGAGGCTACTTCATTCAAACAAAAAGACCCATTTATCTTGTTTGCATTTTAATCATTAGCAATTTTTTACAATGGATAGCTGAAATATATTTGTATGCAAGCCGTTTTATACATTTTTGATTTTGTTTACAGGTATTTTTTACGAATAAGCTTTCATTTTCGGAACCGGTTTGGAAAGCGAAAGCACTCTCCTAAAAACATCTGCAACCAAAATCGGAAAAATAAAAAACGGCCTGCATTCCGATCCATCTCAGGAATCAACTGAAAAAAAATCATTTAAAAACAATGAAATGCAACCGAGATATCTTTATAAATTTCTTCCATAGGATTAGCATCAGCGAACAGATCTTTTAATTTGACTGCAGTAGCCTCTTAATAAATTTATCTTACTTGTTAATTATTCATCTGTGAATTATGTTTCTTGTTTTATTTCCATCCTCTTCTTCCTCTGGCTGTTATGTTCCTGTCCATTGCTCTGAGAAATCCGATGGATCTGGTATTTCTTCACTGATGTCAGAAGCATCATCATCTGTTGTATTTGTGGCAACATTTAAACAAAATTGGCCATGACAATTGTTATATATTGGTGAACAAAACAAACCAAGTTTTTTTCATCCATAATTTAACCCTTTCCGGCACACTGTGCCCAGTCTGGGATACCTAATTTTAATTTCAAACTTGCAAATGGCACCAGTAATATTGTAGTAAAATTTTGCTTTTGCAATAAATGCTTAAATTAGAGGATTCAAAATATCTGAAAAATTCGTTTGTGAATTCCGGTGTCAGTCGATTATTTCTCATCTTACATCATATTTTCCCCGTGACGGAAAGGGTTAAATTCAGGCATGAAAGTGTTCCGACCCAAATGACCGATTACTACCAATAAATTTTAAAGGTATACTTTGGTTTATAACTTCTCAGAAATTCTGTCATTAAATAATGCCAGAATTTTTAATAAAATTTAGTGGTTGTATTCGGTCATTTGGGTCGGAACACTTTCATCCCTGGTTAAATTGCAACCTTCTGTGTAGCAACAAAAAATTGTATGGAACAATATTTACGGTGCAAGCGAGAGTAGAGTTTTAATTGGCTCCAAATCGTTATTGTATAATACCCATTCCCACTTTTCAGGATCATATTTATTACTTAACTGTATTTGGACTTGAAAATAAACTCGGTACAAATTTTGGAGAGCAACACTAAATGTTAGTGGAAGAAATGATACCTGAACAACTTTATTGCGCAGTGTACTCTTCGCAAAACTTAGATATCTATTGCTATCTTTAGAATCAATGTTTTTAGGAGCTCTGTACATCGCAAATAGTAAACAAATCCCATTAACAATAATGATATCCGGAGAAGAGTCGATTTTCTTGAATGTTTCAGCATAGCAAATTAAGTCATTACTTTTTTCAAATAACTTGTATATTTGAATTTTACCTTTTCTGAAGAGAGCTGACGATGTGTCACAACCAGTTATGGCACCTAAAAATAATCTATGATGTCTACACTTTGGATATAATTCCAAACTTTGCGATGAATACATTTTCGTTTCTATCTAACTTTTCCCGGTTTCAAGAAATAAACTGTTTTATCAGTAGGCGTTCGTGCAGTTTATATGATTAACAAATAACATCTTCCACATCAACAATAGTTGTACCTGTACTTGACTGTTCTATAGTTGTTTCAACTATAAGAAAATCACCCTCGCTATCAGCCTGTTTAACAGAAATACCAACAGCATTTAATTTTTCGCATAACATTGAAATAAACCGAATCTTTTTATGAGTATTAGAAAGGAATTGTTTTCGATTTGTCGGCAGAACCATAAATCGATCAAAAAGTACATCAGCAGAAGAAGATATTTAGTAGCGATGTTGTTCTGCCGCTTTCATATATTTTTTATAATCATTATAACCAGCAAATCTTATAATAAAGTTGCGACCATAATGATTATGTACATATCAAATGTACATAATATCAAATCAATCATTATTTTCTGAACCTGAGGAGATGGGTTATTTAAGAAAACCGGACATCCACTTTTGTCTCCAGTTGCAGGCTTCAAGAAAGAACGAGAGCAATCAAGATTATACTTAGCTTCAACAGCAATTAAATCGTATTAACATCCTATATATACAAGAAAAGTCTTTTCAAAATTATTCGAATGTTTTTTTCCTACCTCAACGATAGTATCTTTAAATGAAATTGTTACAACTCGATATATTACGCGCCGACGATCCTTCGGTTTTTTCTTTTCATTTTCTTCATTCGCTTTATTTCTACAAAATAAAAAAAAATTTCTTAAAGCAAAAAGTTGGCTCATCTAATCGCGCCCTAGTCCAAAGTGGGATGGACATAGAAATACATGCTTCTGCTACATCGCCTTATCCTTCAGTTATTGCAATATTACTCTTTAGAGTGTACACTTTACGACACTGAACATGAACTGTAATAGGCTGCTTATTTTCAAAATACTGAACATTCTCATCATTTCTCTCTATACTACTATCAATTAATGCCTTCATACCACATTCAATGACAACAGTTGGACTTTAAGCTAGTAGTTTAATACAAATGAAACAAATTTCCGACATTTTAATGAGCGTATACAAATTAATGTTTCGATATTTTTATTTAAACAAAACAGAATAATCTCCGCACAAACGAAGTGGAAGGTAAAAATATGCAATTAATCCCGGAAGAAAATTACATTTCCAAAAAAGGAACCATTTGACCACTGGACAGCGCGCGCTTCTATTGCTCAGTGGGAGGAGAGGGGGGGGGGAGCTTAATCACAGCTTACCTCTAGTGTATTGGATAAAGTACACCCGTATCTCACATTATTCTATTTAATTTTAGTATATCTACCTATATCAATCACATTCAACAGTTAACAACATGAATTACTTTCAAGAAAATGTAAATATGCAAAATATGATAATTTTTGAAATTTTTAATTTTTACAATTTTTGAAATTGCAATATCTTACGAAGGAGGTGACGAAGGTGTGTGTAAAGAATATTTTTGTATAAAATCCTAAAACATTCAATTTTTATGACAATTATTTTTACGATAAAACTCCCCGTTTACCTGATAACAGAAAAAAGCTAATTATTTTGTCTTTGACCTTTGACCTTGAATAAAATTTTTGGCTACAGTCAGATTTACTAAGATTTTTCGCATTTCATTTGAAATGATGTTCTAAACGTCTACACAATTTTCCAGCTCTTCGCTAATTTTTCCTAGGTTTCCATTATTGTTCGTCTATTTTGACTGGACTATAAAGAAATGTTAAAGATACCGGAATGCTAAAGAAAAATAAAAAAAAAATGTTTAATATACTGGAATGTTAAAGAAATATTTTCAACAAAATAATTTAGTTGAGTTATAATTATTGCAAAAAATCTCTATAACTTAAAATTTAAAATTTTGCACACGAGAGTTGAATCTTGCTGGCTACTAGTGTCCCATGTAAATGGCTTCTTCCAATGCTCTGGGCACCAATATTTTAAACTAATATTTTCTTCATCTTTCTTCGCCTTATCTATTGGCCGCATAATCTGTGATAAAAGATAGTGAAATGTACTATAAGATATTAGTTGTGTTCAAAGCATTTGCGTCCCAATTTACGATGGACATTTGACAACACGGGTGGTAATTGAGAGTAAAGAGTTAACTAATTAATTCTAACTGGAAAAATCCTTTTAAAAATTATAAAAGGAGCGCTTCAAACGTATTTTCAAAGATTCACCAAAAATATTTTAAAGGATAAAATTTTTATGAATTCATAATTTGGGACATAAATAGTTAACAAACTTGAAATCTCATTCAATAAAAACTCAGCAATTCCAAACTCCTGAATTCGTTTCTAAATCTATCTAATATTAAAATCCAGTATCATATCATGTGAACAGAAGTTTATTTCTGTCACGATTTGTTATAATGGAATCTATATTTTTTGTTGAAAACTTCGGAATTTAATCTCCGATTTCCCTGCAGAATTATAACTTTTCAAATCACCCAGAGGATCAAAATGTACTCGGATGAAGGATTTTTTCAAATGGGGCATATATTTTAATGGAGTTACACTTGATGAATTTAAATTTCTATAAATTAAAATTTAACCTTTCTCACACGAGAATTGAGTCTCGCGGACTCCAGTTCTATAAAAATAGTTCTGTTCGAAATTGAAATTTATTGGTGAGTTCGTGTCTTGTTTTGTTGGTATGTGCAACTAGATGCATTATAAATATATATAGGACAGTTGCACCATAAAATTTAACTAATAATAACACATTGCTCAGTGGTGCACAAAACAGGAATTTTAATAGACAATTGTACATATTAAAATGAAATAAAACTTTCAACGTTTCGCGCCGTCTTCTGCGGGCGTCTTCAGTATTCGTATCGCCCGCAGAAGACGGCGCGAAACGTTGAAAGTTTTATTTTATTTTAATATGTACTAATGTATATTAAAATTCCTATTTTGTGCACCACTGAGCAATGAGTTATTATTAGTTAGATGCATTATGTAAAAATGCGATATATTTTGTAAATAGTTTATGTGTGAGTGCTGTTCTAGGTATAATGTGCCATCTATGAAGAAATGAAAAATATTTAAAGAAGATCGTCACCCCGAGAATTTATATTTAGGTAAGGGGAACTTCTTTTTGTAAATAAGTAGAGCTAGTCTGACAAAACTAATTTTTACTTTCTTCTATCTTCAATAGAAGAAAGTATTGTAATCGAAATTTTTTTTACTTCCGGTCTTCGACGGATTTACACGTTTTAGGGGTCAGAAATTCCAAAAAACATGTTTTTACAAAATGTCTGTCTGTCCGTGTGTCTGTGTGTGTGTCTGTGTGTGTGTCTGTATGTATGTCGCCATTCTACCATCAAAAAGTGTATGAAGTTATGCATAGAATTGAACCAAATTTTTTGTGAGTGTTTTTGGCTGCGGCAAGCAGGTCTTCCTTCAGTTTTGGAATATTCCGCCAGAAGGGGGCGCTGCAATCGCGATTTTTGTGCCATTTTCAATATTATACCGACCAAAAGTATATGAAGTTATGCATCGAATGAACCAAATTTTTTGTGTATGTGTATGACTATGGCTAGTTAGTCCTCCCTGAATTTGAAAATAATCCGCCGGAAGGGGGCGCTGCAATCGCGATTTATGTGCCATTTTCAATATTGTACCGACCAAAAGTATATGAAGTTATGTATCGAATTGAACCAAATTTTTTGTGTATCTGTATGACTATGGCTAGTTGGTCCTCCCTGAATTTGAAAAAAAATCCGTCGGAAGGGGGCGCTGCAATCGCGATTTTTGTGCCATTTTCAATATTGCACCGAAGTGAAGCATTGTACATGAAGTTATCCATCGAATTAAAAGAAATTTTTTGTGTATGTGTATGGCTATGGCTAGTTGGATCGCCCTGAATCTGAAAAAAATCCGCCGGAAGGGGGCGCTGCGATACCGAATTTTATGCCATTTTCAATATTGCACCACATAAAAGTGTATGAAGTTAGTTCTAGAACTGAACTAAACATTTTGTATATGAATATTTTTTGGTAAGGCAAGTAGGTCCTCCCTGAATTTGAAAAAAAAAAAATGTGCTTATCATTCTATTGTCCATCGGCTCGTGTAGAGTAGGAAATTCGTTTTTACTCCGATTAATTGATTGAAGCAGAAATTTAAGATTAAAATCAAAGTTGGTAGGGTATTGAATTAAAATTATTAAAGCATTAAAATGAGTAACTTTTTTTTAAATATTAAAATGCATGTATGAGATAGAAGAAAGTTTTGGGATTGGCACATCCAACTAGTTTTCGTCTTTTCTAATGACCGAATAATGTGCGCTAAAATATGGCAAAATAAACTGTAAAATATGATGGCGTTTAATTCATTTACCTTGCTTATTTATGCGGGACACCTGGCAACACTAGTGGTGTGTAATTTTAAGTGTAAAATGTCAATTAATCAATTTTAATTGGCAAATTATTAAATAATTGTGTAAATCATTTAAGTAGTTTCACAAATTCACGAAAAACGCTTTACAGGAGATAAAATTTTCATGAATTCATAATTTGGAACATAAATAGCTAACAAGACTGAAATCTTATAAACTATAAAAACCAACAGTTCTATGCTCTTATGAATTTATTTATAAATCTCTTTAATATTAATGTTCAGTATCATACAACGAAAACAGAAGTTTATTCGTGTCACGATTTCTTATAAACTAATTTATATTTTTGTTGTAAACTCCGAAATTTAATCACTGATTTCCCTGCAGAATTATAATTTTTCAAATTTCCCGGAGGATCAAAACGTAATTGGATGAAGGATTTTTCAAATGGGGCATACATTCTGATGTATGAATAAATGTATTGTTGGAATGTGAAAGATATTTAACAGAATTTTAAAGATACTAGAATGTTAAATAAATATTTTAAAACAAATATTTTGATGGAGTTATAATTATTGAATTTAAATTTCTATAAATCAAAACTTAACCTTTTTTACTCGAGAATTGAGTCTGGCGGACCTCTAGTGTTCCGCGTAAATGGGTGCTTGAAATTCCCTGGACATTAGTATTTTAAAGTTTTTTTTTTCGTCTTTTCTAATTGTTGACCAGTTTTACTTGTCACTTATGATTATTTTTGAGTTTAAAGCCTTGCATAAACTTATATTAATTTAATAGCTTTTCCTCTTTAGATTTTAAATTTTTAAAAAACTTCTTTGTTTTAAAAGTAATATCGTTATTACATGGATTATAATGCTAGTTCTTTTCTAAAACATTAATTAACTAAAATATCGACAGAGGTATTTGTATTTGAATAGAGGACGTTAGGTTCTGCGTAAGCGGCTAGTCTTAGACCTACCCTTTTTCATAAGTGGAATCGTCTAATTCAGTTTCTTAAATAGTATAAATGCCTTTCCCTGATCGAGTTCGCGAATTTTTTTTTCCAAGCACCTTCGTAATTCCATGTCCAAGCTCGCACTCTGATTGGTTGTTGCTCTTGGCACTGTTTTCACGTAACTTGGCGATAACCATACTTGGCGAAAAATACTTCGCTCGTAAGTGAACGAGTAAACCTAAAACCTAACCTACTCATTCTTATTCTTCCTTCATTCTTATACTCGTGGTCTTGTGCTCTTGTGTGTAAAAACTTTTAAAGAGTACAGCTTTTAGTAAGACACGTTCCATCCAATCCAATGCTGCAAGTGAAAAGTTACTTTGTACTCGGTTCGGAAGGAAATCAAACTCGACGGACGGAAGCATCTATCGCTACGCCAAGTTACATGAAAACAGTGCCGAGAGCAACAACCAATCAGAGTGCGAGCTTAGGCTTGGAACGACGAAGGTGCTTGAAAAAAAATTACGCATCGAGTTCATTGCTCTCTCTCTTTTCGTTTCCGTCAAGTTCTCGTTATGATTTAATAGTTTGAGTTTAAGTTAGAATAAGATATTTAGTATTTCGTTTAAATGTTTTTAAATGAACGATTTTATTTATAATTTAAATTTAAGTTATTTTTCAGAAATCTCCCGGTGTAATGAAGTTTAATCCTGTTTTATAGAAATATTTTAATGATTCTCTTAATCATTTTTAAACAAAGTTTGCTCTGAATATGAATTAAAAGCTGTTATGAAAGTATATTTAAAACAAGTTTACATGGATTAATTGAAGTTTAAATAAATAATTGTCGTCATCAAAATTTCACTTTTCGATGTTTCTTAGATTCAACACAACGATTTTGTTCCAATGTCTTCCAAAGTGTAGTTATAGTGTCTCTGCTTATAGCAGTATAATTTTGTATTAGACCTGTATTGATACAGGCTAACCCTAATGATCGAATAATCTGTGATAAAAGCTGGCAAAATATTCTGTAAGATATGAATGGCGTTCAATTAATTTAGCTTGTTGATTTATGAGGGACACCTGGCAACACTAGTGGTGAGTGAAAAACAAATTTTACATGAAAAAGGTTAAGGCCTTACAATAGTCACTAAAAAAGACATGGGTGATAATGTAAAGTGTGTGGGAGAATCGTTTTCAAATATCTCGCTCAAATTTTAATGTTTTTACATGATTTTTTTTTTTTTTTTTTTTTGCAAATGTAGCTGAAAACGATTTACAACCAGCCTAATTTTCCTTATACATTTTTTATACTATGCTGATACATTTTTTATATTTAACCGATTTAAACCAATTTTGAAATTTAAAGTATTTTTTTTTTACAAAAAAAAATGTGAAACCAAAATTGAAAAAGAAAAAACTATTCCGGTTGTGAATCATATCATCCTATCTTATGCAAAAAAAAATCATGTAAAAATTTTAAAATTTGAGCGAGATATTTGAAAAGAGCGCTCCCCTAGACTTTACATTATTATCTGGATGTTTTTTTTGTAACTAGTGTTGCGCTTTAATTAATTAATTTTAATTGACAAAATTCTCCTAAAATTTGTAAAGCAATTGTGTAAATATTTTAATATAGTTTCACAAATTCTCGAACAAACGCTTTAGAGGGTAAAATTTTCATGAATTCATAATTTGGGACATAAATAGTTAACAAAACTAAAATCTCATAAACTATAAAAACTGCATATTCACAGTATCCGCAAAGAAACTCTTCGGGAGGGTTGAATTCTGATAGGGACTTGTATCACGTGATTTGGCGGGAAATGACTTGGCTACCGTCTGCAAATTGCCTTCTGATTGTACTAAAGTTTTATGGCAGCAAAACTTTATAAAATTAACGATCAAGCTAAAAGAGAACTTTTATAAATTAAGATAAACGACCAAAAAAAGTACACGCACTAACGTAAAGTCTGTTGTTTTGGCAGAATAAAATAGTGATTGATATTGGCACAGCACGTTTGACATATCGCCATTTCCTGCCAAGTCATGTGATACAACTCGGCCAATCACCATCAGAGTTCAACCCTCCCGAAGAGTTTCTTTGCGGATATGCATAAAAACTCAATAATTCTAAACACCTACGAATTCATTTCTAAATCTCTCTAAAATCAATATTCATTATCATACAACGTGAGCAGAATTTTTTTCTTGTCACGACTTGTTATAACTGAAGCTCTATTTTTTATTGAAAACTGCAGAATTTATTCTCTGATTTCGCTGCAGAATTATAACTCTTCAAATTGCCTGGAGGATGGAAATGTAATCGGATGAAGGATTTTACAAATGAGACATACATTTTGAGGTATACAAGAATGTATTACGGGAATATTTCAGATATTTGATAATGTGTGCAATATACAGAAAATTAGTCTTTAAAAAAGTATTATTGCGAAAAAATTTATTATATTCTTCTCATGCAAAAAATACTTTTTAAACACAAAACTGATCAAAATAAAAACTTGCAAATAACGCCTTTTTACTCATGTCTTTTACAGAATTTTTAACCTTTTTCAAAACAGAAATTTTTGCCTAATTGAATTAGGGAAAAGCTCGGATTAAATAATGCCAAATTTTCAATAGAAATTTGCTTGTGAGAATAGAAAATCACGATTGCAATATACCGGGTGTCCCAAAAATGACTGATAGATTTTAAAATTCAATAACTTGCAAACGGTGACAGCTATTTAAAAAAATTTTGCAGGAGCGTTATGTATAATGTCAGGAGTTTCTTTTTTTACCGTAATTTTTGATTTTAGTTCGCAGATCAAACAATACGTGGTGCTGACGGCGATTGAAGGCCAGGTGATCAGTGCTGAGTGAAGCGTTGACCTGGCCTTCAATCGCCGTCAGCGCCACCTATTGTTTGATATGCGAACTAAAAAAATAACGGTAAAAAAACTACTGACATTGTACGTAACCCTGCTGCAAAATTTTTTTAAATAGCTGTCACCGTTTGCAAGTTATTGAATTTTAAAGTCCATCAGTCATTTTTGGGACACCCGGTATATGCCACAGGAATACTTAGTACAGACAAATCATGATTGACAATAACACGTTGCCCGTATGACGCACGGGCTAATCAGGAAAGCGTCTAATGAGGTAACCAATTAAAAATAGCTAAATTTACCAACCATTCAATACGGGAAGATACCACGTGTGCATCACGCCTACCCACACTATTTCACATCATTCTAACATTTTATAATATTTTTTTTTATAAATAACTGAATTTTGTCGAATATTTATATATAAACTTAATTCGTATGCTTGGTTATATATAAACATTCCTGTGCAAGATTTCACACTAGTTAGAAATGTCTCCACTAAGAAAAAAAATATGCCGCCTTCAACTAGAACGAATAGTTAGTCACTTTCTAAATACCTAAACTAGAAATATAGATGTCCAAACTATGCGAGTAGGGTAAACAACTAAGCTGAATAGGCGAAATGACTTGACATTTCTAATCTCTTCTTTTCTAGGAGACGAAACGACATTGAACCGTTTCAGTAACGAGAAATTATCGCTTGATTTTAGGAATGATTTCTTAAGCTATAATTATAGTTACTAAATCAAATCTCTTGTGTTCGCATCTATTTGAAGAGATTTTTAGATAGATTTGACAACAAAAATATCGGAAAACGTACTTGAATTCTAGTAAGAGACTCTGGAACTCTCTAAGAAATGGAACTAAAATTTATAAGGATGACATGGAACTATTTTTTCTAGAGCCATTATTTAGATTCTATATGCCAGAACCATATTTTTTTCTCAGTGTACCCTAACAAAAATGTATTTTAGAGTTCTATAGAAAATTGTTTCATCGAATCCTATAGAATTATGGATATTTTTTCTATATTCTAATTTCAAAGTTTAATAGAAATTTCTGCTTCATAGAAATTTTTAATGAACATCTATAGATATTTTTATAGCTTTTAAACTTATAGAAAAACGGGCCATAACTCTATAGGATTCGATAAAAAAATTTCTATAGAAATGTAAAAGCCATTTTCGTAAGGATAAGTTTTTTACCTATCCGAAAAACTGTACTTCCCAAATAAAACATCCACTAACTCCTTAAGAATTCTACAAATTTCGTTAAAAGGTTTTTTTGGTTGTGTAGGTAGTAATTATAAGATCATATGAGACAGACAGTTAAAAAAACTAATAAGAATTTCAGAAAAAAACTGAATAATTAAAAATTTCTGGAAAATTGTCTGAAAATAAATATGACTGAATAGGAATATTCCTTTGTATAAACTTATGTTAAGCAACCTCGTTGAGCCAAACAAGACATATCTTTAACTTCTGGCCATTCACTGCTGGATCCGTTTTTTTTTTTTTTTTTTTTTTTTTTTTTTGCTAAACCACCTTTTGTTTCAAATCATTTTTTAGTATTAACTACATTTTTTTTTGCAATAAATAATATATTTTCTAATATACGTTGCGTCTGTTTATTTTCCGCCTAAATTTAGTTTAATGTCAATATATGAGATTAACTAATAATTATTGTTGTACAATAGATGCCACGTACTTATTTTTTAACATTTTTATTGTATTTGCGATAATAATTGATCAATATGTTTTTGAATATTAATTTATTATTATCAGTGCATACATTGTCGTGTATAATATATACAGGGTGATTAGAAATGCATATCTTAACTTTACAAAATTAAAACAACAACAAAAAAAAGTAAGAAAAATCATGCGTTAAGCATAGATTATGAAGCATTTTCCAACACTTAATGAAATCTTTAACAAAACTTATTTAATTAGGGAAATAATAGTGTATAGCCAAAGTACCCAAATATGTATTCCAGTACTTTTGAACAGCCCTGTATTTCATATGTCAGTTCATATAATGGGAAAATTTAGTTTAGCAAGAAAATACCCAGTAGCTTGAAATTTCTTTTTCAGCAATTCATACTATTAGATGGAAACATACTTGAATACTTTTGTTCAGCCCTGTAATTTACATTGTATCTTTATTACACGTCAGCATTAGGTTAAAATTTATTGTAAACTAAAACACTTTCAAAACAACAGAAATCACATTCTCATAAATCATCATTCATAAGCGTCCATGTACCGAATTCTTTGCGTGTCCCTGTATATCATTTTATCTATATTCTGCAAACATTTCTCAGTAAATTGATTGAAGCTCAGCGTAAAAATGCATAGCCTTTTTAAAAACCACGTTTAAATAATTTACGCTCATATTCAGTAACGTTGGTGAGCTCTTTTAAGTAGCCCTCTATACCAACTATAACATTTATACACACCATGTAATGTGCATATATTTAGCGAAATATAAATGCGCATATCATAATTAAAATGCATTTTATCCCACCATCAGCCATCATCGGACACATATACGGTACTTCGGAGAGAATATACTATTTAAAATCTTTTGTGTGTTCCTGTAAATGCTATGTACTTCATATTATGCGAGACAGTAGCGTATAATTTATATTAAGCTTCGCTGACATATATCAATTTTATTATACACGAAAAAGCTTAATATATATAAAATATGTCGCACACAATTCCCTCTTTTACCATTATCTAATGGAATTCTTTTGTGTGGCCCTGTAAATGAATAATAGCGACATTTGCAACTTATATTTTATAGAATGCATATTTTAATATGTTTGACAGGGTATAACATCTTTAAAATTCCTTTGAAACAATTTTTCCCCATAGGCCGTAATGTAATGTGAAACTTTTGATTCGCCCTGTAGATAAAATAATCATGGTAGAAACTTCATTTTCAATAGGATTCGTGCTAGGGTAAACGTCAATAACGTTCTAACATTTCATGGCAATCCGAGTATATTACGAATTTTTCAACATAGGCCGTAATGTAATGGGAAAATTTTGATTCCCTCTGTAGATAGACTAATCATGGTAGAAACTTCATTTTCAATAGGGTTTGTGCTGGAGTAAATCTCAATAACGTCCTAAAATTTCATGGCAATCCGAGTATAATAACAATTTTTTCCCCATAGGCCGTAATGTAATGGGAAGCTTTTGATTCTCTCTGTAGATAAATTAATCATGGTAGAAACTTTATTTTCAATAGGTTTCGTGCTGGAGTAAATCTCAATAACGTCCTAAAAATTCATGGCAATCTGAGTATATTAACGATTTTTCCCCATAGGCCGTAATGTAATGAGAAACTTTTGATAGTCTCTGTAGATAAACTAATCATGGTAGAAACTTTATTTTCAATAGGGTTCGTGCTGAGGTAAACATCAATAACATATAAAAATTTCATTGCAATCCGAGTATATTTACGGGAGTTACAGCGCGGACAGACGTACATACGGCCAGATGGCCACACAAACAGAATGCATAAGCACTTTTCAACTTTGTTGGAAAGTGCTAAAAAACCGTTGAAAGTTAAAATTAACACAGTTATAAGTATTCAATGTAAACTCCTCCAGAAACACGAAATATATCGAACCATAACGGTAATTCATTCCACACATTTCTCAGCATGATCTTTTTTAGGTAGCTTTCATTACAAAAAGTAAAAAGCTACCTATTGCAGCCGTCCGGAGGAAACCACTTCCAGAAAATTTTGGTATATTTTCACCGATCATGACCCCCAGACCCCAAAACCACCCACCATTCAAATGTTGATATATATATATATATATATATATATATATCTAACCATATATATATATATATATATAACCATATATATATATCTGATTTTTGTCATGCGATAACTAACGTATTTATGAACCGAATTGAATGAAACTTGGTATGTACATAGTACATACAAATGTCTCGACCGAATTCGTTGGCCAGCATCATTCGACATTTTGTTTCAAAATGGCGGCCATTTTAAATTTTTAAAAAAATTTAAAATTTAAAATTCAATACAAAAAAATTAAAAGTTGAAAGATATTTTTCTTTTATGTGTTAGAACTTAAAACAACAATTCCAGAACACTTTTTATTTTGTCTATATCTTATAAAATGATTGAATTATAGCACTTTGAATTTTTCTTATGGCTGACATTTTAGAACTATCTGACTTTTGTCACGTCATAACACGCGTATTTATGAACCGATTTGAATGAAACTTGGTATGTACACAGTACATACAAATGTCTCGACCGAAGTCGTTGCCCAGCATCATCCGCTATTTTGTTTCAAAATGGCAGCCAATTTAGTTGTTTTTTTTAAATTTTAAATTTTAAATTAAATTTGAAAAAATTAAAATTTGAAAAATAATTTTCTTTTACGTGTTGAACTTAAAACAGCGATTCTAGAACACTTTTTATTTTGTCTATATCTTAAAAAATGATTGAGTTATAGCACTTCGAATTTTTCTTATGGCTGCATTTTGAAACGATCTGATTTTTGTCACGTGATAACACGCGTATTTATGAATCGATTTGGATGTAACTTTGTGTGTACAAAGTATATACTGAGGTCTGAATCGAGTTCGATACTCAGCTCCATCCGCCATCTTATTTCAAAATGGCGGCCATTTAAAAAATTTAAAAAATTTTAAAATTTAAAATTAGGTACAAGAAAGTAAGAAATTGAAAAAGATTTTTCTTTTATGCATTTGAACTTGATACAAAGATTCCAGAGCATTTTTTGTTTCGTCTGTATCTTAAAAAATGGCTGAGTTATCGCATTTTAAATTTCTAGTGTTGCTCATATCTTGAAATGATCTGATTTTCGTCACGTGATAACACGCGTATTTATAAACTGATTTGGATATAACTCCGTGTGCACATAGTACATAGCAATGCCTTGACCACGTTCACTGCCCAAATCCAATGCCTTATCTTCCGTCCTCTTGTTTCAAAATGGAAGCCATTTAAGTTTGTCAAAAGTCTTTTAAATGTATTATGATGTACAAACAAAAAATTAGAAATTTAAAAAGGTTCTTTTTAAAGTATTTATCTTAATAATAAATTCAGGAGTATGTTTTGCTTTGTCTTTAACTTAAAAAACGCCTGAGCAGTTTGAATATCTAACGTGGGGGACATTTTTTAAAAAATCAATTTGCCCGGGACAGCACTCGTATATATTAATTGATTTTAATATGAGTGTGCATGTCCAACTGAATTAAGATTTCGACCAAGCTCATAATCAGGTTCCACTCATTTGAGATTAGTATTTTTGAATAATATAACTTAATTTAACATAAATAAACAAATATATAAGTATATGAAAGCTACCTATTCCTCCCGGCACTGCCGGAAGGACTATTTGTGTGTGTGTGCGTGTTTGGGGGGCAGAGGAGGGAAGGAAGGACTCGTCAAAGTTCAAATGTTTGTTCAACGATTATCAGCTGATGTTCAGAAACTTACGATACGGCTATCTGCAGCCATTTCAAAGAATCACACAGAATATAAAAGAAAGGGAGAGTGTGGAAAAAGTTATCGTACCACATCAATATTGTTTGTTCACTGAAAAAAAATCGTTAAATTTACGGTAAAAAACTGCTGGCAGCAATATTACCAGCAGTTTTTGCCGTAAATTTAAAAACTGCAGTAAAATTAGACGCAATTTTTTTTGTTACAGTTAATATTACTGCAATTTTAACGGAAAAAATTGCTGCAGATTGCCAGCAGATTTTGCGGTGAATTTATTGGATTTTTTTTACAGTTTGTTTGCGGAGTGGCTAACATTAAATATTAATGATTGTGTTGAATTTAAAACTTCAACTGTTATTTTTCACTTGCAATCAACAACATGGTTGATCTTTGATTTTGTTTTCCTTTAACACCCCTGTAAAGTGTCAATATTTATTTATATTTGCCCAGTACTACCTATAACTATTTAAATATCGATTTTAATAGGTTGGAAAACTGAACATTGACCAACATATATAGTTCGAAAGACCAACATAGCCTTAATAAACAGCATATTATTTTTGAATAATAATTGATCATTAAGTTCTAATTTATAATGTTAATATGAAGTGTTCATGCACTGCAGTAGAGAATATATGTGTACAAATGAATGTATAAGAAATACAAAAATGACTTTTACAAATTAGAATCCTGAAAATTAAAATATTCAGTTCTTTGATGAAATAAAACAAAATAAAAAGAATTATCTGATCTGCACTTCTGTCTGTATATTTAAGAGAATAAATATTTTTATATTAATTCAAATGCAGTGTGATTCAAAATTCAGAAGGAACTTTAGAAATGAATAATTTGAAAACGAATAGAGATGCAAAAATATAGTTTGCAGCGAACGGATGGAGAAGGAAAGGAACGGAAAGTGTTACAACGAAAAAAAAAACAGTTTTGTTGGTGATCAACAAATCTGCTATAGAGTTTTATTACACCGAACGATGATTTGCAAATGAAAAAATGTTGACGACTTACAAGTCTGCTTAATTACTGTTAATTAGCTCTACAGTAAATGTTCAATGGCGCTGTCTATCATTCATAAGTGTAACTGTGAGACTAGGCACCACATCATGCACAGCATTTGAGTTATGGCAGACACATTTTGGCGGATGGCATCTTTCAATGTTGCTAGTGATGGCGTTGGTCGCGAACATAACTATATTTTTTCGTTGCCACACAAAACCCGGTTTCTTTTCCATTCGTTTGGTGCGAGCCGTATCTTTGTATCTTGATTCGTTTTCGAATTATTCATTTTTAGGTGCGTTCATAATTATGCAAATACGTAGCACCTATTGTTGTCGTTCAGTCCGTACGTCTGTCCGTCTGTCTGTCTGTCTGTCCGCATGTAACAACGCAAAAACAACCCAACTGAATCGTTTGAAATTTAAAATACATAATTATTGCATAATTTCAAATTTTATGAAAATCGGACGGATAGATCAATTACAGGGACAATCAAAAGGATTCCGTTACATTATGGTCAAATGGGAAAAATGTTTCAAATGCATTTTAATCGTTTGAAATATTAAATACATAATTATTACATAATTTTGTCGAGTTATTTCAACTTTTATCAAAATCGGATGCATAGTTCAACTACAGGGACAATCAAAATTTTCCGTTACATTACGGTTGATGGGGAAAATGTTTCAAATGCATTTGAATGGTGTTACACTCATTCGAACGTAATAAAATTGATATACATCTATAAAGTACATATTATAATATACATTTTGCATAATCTGTGGTGCAAAGAATATTTGTTATTGATTTACAAGGCCACACAAAAGTATTCCATTGCATAATGGTATAGAGAGAACATTGTTTGGTGCGCATTTTAATTGTAATTATTTACAATTTTATGAGATTTATGTCAGAGAGTGATATTTTTAAATCTTCATTATCGTACGAACGCACCTCATTTGCTACGCTTCGCGTGCAATTTCCAACTTGTTAAAGTTCGTCCTGACTTTTGGATTATCCGGTATATAAATATTTAAAAAAATGATAGTATATAGGAAACAGTGAATAGGTTGCCAGAAAATAATTTACGCAATTTCCTTCTTTCGTCAAGCTCATTTCTTCTGTTTCACAATGGAACCTTCATTGAAAAAGTAAAAATAATTTTATATAAAAAACGCTTTAAACGCTTTTTATCCTAGAAAAAAGAGGAAGCATTAAAACGGTTATGGATCAAACTACAATAAAATAATAAGCTGCTTTGTTTACATTTAGAATATATAACTCGCTTTAGGCTATTTCCATGAGTACTTGTAGTGTAAGTCACAGGCTACGAATTTTGGCTACCAGTATTATAGAACAAAAAAATGTGATTAATTTTATTGGCATATTCTCATTAATTGAATAAGGCCAAGCAGACTTTTCGAAAATAACGGTGGCTAACAAGCATAGCAATTAATAAGTTATGTGACTTACACTACAGAACCCATGGAATTAGCCTTTAGAGCTTATCAATGCAAATTCTTTTATTTGAATATGAAATATTTCCGAAATTTTAGAAACTGAAAAAGAAAATCATAATACTAACTAATTAACAGCAACTATTAGCATTACACATTACTTGCAATGTATCTAAATATATGTAGCCAGTAATTGTAAAACAAAATTACCACATTGAAACATGAGAAAAATAAACTAAAATGAACGTCAGTGATATTTGTAAAACCAAACTAGAATCTTTAAGCCCATAAATACTTTGGAACTACAAATAAAGCGCGTGATTTCATCTTCGTATAAGCCATGAAAAGCAAAATAATACGAATTTCGGACTACCAAAACACATGAAAACAAAATAATATGGAGAAAAACATTAAAAATAAAACACTATAACATTATTAGAAAAAATAGAAGACATAAGGTACACTATAATTACCATATACCGGGTGTCCCAAAAATGACTGATGGATTTTAAAATTCAATAACTTGCAAACGGTGACAGCTATTTAAAAAATTTTTGAAGGAGGGTTATGTATAATGTCAGGAGTTTTTTACCGTAATTTTTATTTTAGTTCGAATTTAAAACAATAGGTGGCGCTGACGGCGATTGAAGGCCACGTCGACGCTTGACTCGGCACTGATCACCCGGCCTTCAATCGCCGTCTAAATTTTTTTTTAAATAGCTGTCACCGTTTGCAAGTTATTGAATTTTAAAATCCGTCAGTCATTTTTGGGACACCCGGTATATATATATATATATATATATATATATACATATTTCTTTTGAGAAAATGTTTTGTTAAGCTAAAATTATTGTATAGGTTTTTACTTAAATATCTGAGTTATAATTATTTTACCTTTTGCAACAGGTATCCGGACGTCATTAATGATCCTACAGAAAATTACAATATTTCGAAAATAACGCATCCGAGTGAAACAAAATCCTTCTTCTAACTATGCTATTGTAATTAAAGATGCATAGGATTTTTGTTCTAAAGCTGCTTACAAATTATTCTATGTATTTTGCATATTTAAGCCTTGTGTGATCCATAACGAATACATTAACTTGTCATATAAAAAGAAAGGAAATGCCTTTTTAAGTAAGTTTTTTGGAGGAATGTATAAATATATACTGTACACATATATTACATTTATTTGCAAGAGACAAATATGTTTAAATAAAAAATGATATTACTGATAGTTATGATATAGTATTATTAATGATATAGTCATACTAATATGACATAACTACACTATCTACCAAAAAATATTTGTACACTTTCAGTTTTTGACATTTTGTCAAATATTTAAAAATATACTGGTCGGATTCTTCTGGAACTTCAGAAATATAAAGATTATGTTTCACTTTATATTTATTTACATTCATTTGTTAAGCGGGTAATTAGGGGGCCGGCAAAAAAACAAAGAATAATAGAAATATTTGGGATCGCCCTGTACATGAAAATGCACGAAACGACTTATCGCTTTAGAATACAAATATATGAATACAGTAGAATATGTACACAAATTTTTGTGAGAATAGCATGTATATTTATGGCGATAGAGCGATTTTTTTAAAAAATTCAAAAAATTCTGGTATGTTTTTTGTTTATATCATGCTGGGTTTTTGACCAAATTTAACGCAAATTTCAGAAAAATTGGCAAAATGCAGTAGAAAAAATGTAGCGCAATTGGAATATAAATATATTAAATATTTTATGAAATATGAGTAGTTGTATAAAATAATTTTTATCTGCGCATGCGCGAACTAGAAAAATATTTTTTTTACATCATTTGATAGTCAATTCTATGGAGTGACTTATAAAAAAAATCCAATCAAATATCGTGAAAATTCAAAAAGACATCATTATTTTAGTGAGATGTTTTTACTCTGTTCTCTAAAAACGGCTGAATCTTAAGGAATTCTCCACAAATTGACATTTTTTAATAACTGACTTAAAAAAAAAAAACTAGTATTGAATTAATACAATATCTAATGCAATATTGCTGCTAATAAGTACTTGACAATTGTCATAGAAAAGAAAAAGAGCTTTATTCGCATTCAGGGCCAAAACTAAGAGAGGGGGGGGGGGAGAAGGGCATGTGCTCCGGGCGCTAGGATGAAAGTGTTCCAAATGTATCTTTCGTTTGGCGATTTTTTTCATGGCTATGTTTAGCATAATATTGTTAAAATTATTATATCTGGGCTATGCTAAAGCATAAAAAAATCTAATGATGATGGCTTAAGGTCCCTGCCTCTACCCGCGAAGATGCTCACGAGCTAATGCTATTCCTATGGGGATGCATTTTTCTAACTCTTTTGCATTTGGACATTTTTAAATAATATGTTTTGCATTGGATAGCGGAAGTTCTTTTCAAGATCGCTCCGTGATTACTTTTTCAATTTTGGCGTAGATATTTTTATAATGTTTCTTTCACTTCCAAAAGCGGTTCTGAAAGTGAAACTAACTTTATAAAAAATATCTATGACTCAAATCGAAAAAGTAGTCAAGGAGCGATTTTGAGAGGAACTTCCGCTATCCAATGCAAAAAAAAAAAAAAAAAAAAAAAAAAAAAAAAAAAAAATGAAAATTTCAAAATGCGAAAGAGTTATTAGAAAAATGCCTCCCCACAGGAATAGCATTAGCTCAGCAGTGTCTTCGCGGGCAGGGACAAGGGCCTTAAAGATCCTGTTGAATGTAGAATTTTTTTGATTCGGTTTAAAGTATCAAATTGGAGTATTTTAATAAAGCAGAATACGTTATTTTATATTACATATTTTAAGTTTTAAAATAAGTCGGCTATTAATAAATTGGAGAAATTTTCTTTGTAAATATGCTTTGCGAAGGAGGGGGAAAGGGGTACCTTCAAAATCCACGTTTGCCTCGGGAAAAAAAGACTGGTTTTGGCCCTGTTCACATTTAATAATTTGTAGATCCTCCTCGAGAGGCAATTACAGCTGCGACTCTCCTGGGCATGCTCTCAACTAGTCCTTGTATTACATTTAATGGTATTTTATTCCACTCTGTTTGCACAAGGCAGGTAAGCTCTTTTACTGATTTTGGGCGTGTGTTACCCACCTTAATTCGACGATCCAACTCGTCCCAGAGGTTCTCTATTGGGTTCAGGTCTGGGCTCTGTGGAGGCCACTCGAGTCGATGCACTCCATTATCAGCATACCAATCCATGCTGGACCTCGCTACATGGCAGCTTGCGTTATCATCCTGGAAATAACATGGGTCCAATCCATAGTATTGCCACAACGTAGGAAGTACACTGTTGTCCAGTATATTACAGTAGGCATCGGCATTGAGCTTACCATGAATTGGGACCAAGGGTCCTAATCCGAACCAGGAAAAACAACCCCAGAATATAATTCCCTCTTCGCCAAATTTAACTGTGGGCACAATGCATTCTGGTAGGAGGCATTCTCCAGGCAGACGCCAGACCCAGACCCTACCATCAGAACGGTAGAGGGTGAACCTTGATTCATCACTCCAGAGAACCTGTTTCCATTGCTGTACAGTCCATTGCTGGCGTGTTTTGCACCAACTTAACCGAGCTGCGCGGTTGGACTTGGTGATTAAAGACTTATGGGCGGCAGTACGGCCATAAAAATTAAGCAGATGAGCTTCCTTACAGATGGTATTCATGGAAACAACACATCCTGAAGCTTGTTGAAATTCTTGGCGTATGTTAACATTGGTTGATTGCGGTTCTTCCGAATTTCTCTAGACAGAACCCGCCGGTCTCTATCTCCCAGTTTCGTCTACTCTGGCCACATTCTGACAATCACCATTCAGCTTCCATTTTCTAATCACATAAGCCACAGTCGTTTTGGGGTAATTAAGATCGCTAGATATGTCGATTAAAGATCGGCCATTTCGGTGGTACCCGATGATCACACCTTTCTCAAAATCAGACAGCTCTGTTCTTCTTGGCATCATGCATGCGATTGATGTCAGTGTTGTTTTCGACACCACATTTAACAGTGGAGAACTTGACGTATTTCAGGATCGCCGATATCGGCATTTGCATAAGAGCCATTATCAATTATGTATCAATGGGTAGATTTGACGCAAATGCTTCGATTTTTTATAATTATTTTTATCCTAAAATAGGTTCTTTCTGGTAATTATCTAAGAAAAGAAGTAAATCACCTGTAAAAAACGTAAATGGAGATTTGACAATTTGCGTAAAATCTGACGTCATTCAACTGCTTTCAGAGACCAATTGGAAATCAGTTCACTCCTATCCACAATAACTTTCTGAATTTCCACGAAATTTGATCGGATTTTTTTATGGGTAGCTCCATAGAGTTGAATATTAAATTATGTAAAATGATAAATTTTATCGTTCACGCATACGCTGATTAAAAAATATTTCATACAAATACTCATATTTTAGAAAACTTTTAATATATTTATATTTCAATAGCACCTTATTCTTTCTACTACATTTTGCGAATTTTTCTAAATGTGGCTTTATATTTGGTTGAAAATATTGCATGACATAGAACATTTTAGAAAATATTTAATATATTTATATTTCAATGAATTTTGGTGAACTCCCCCCCCCCTCCCTTTTCTTCTTTGCAAAGCATCTGCAAAAGTATTTTCAAAGAAAAATTTTCTAATTTATTAATAGCCGACTTATTTTAAAACTTAAAATATGTAATATTGATTAAAGTAGTCTGCTTTGTTTAAAAAAAATGATACCTTATAATCGTGAAACCGAATCAAAACGAAAAAAAAAAAATCTGCTTTATGCGGGATCTTTATGCCATCATCATTAGATTCTTCTATGCTTTGGTATAGGAGAAATGCTTTGAATGGGACGATTTTGACAATATCATGCTAAACATAGACATGGAAAAAATCGCCAAACAAAATGTACATTTGGGACACTTTCATCCTAGCGCCCGGAGCACATGCCCTTCTCCCCCCCCCCTCTCTTAGTTTTGGCCCTGAATGTGAATAAAGCTCTTTTTCTTTTCTATCACAATTGTCAAGTACTTATTAGCAGCAATATTGTATTAGATATTGTATTAATTCAATACTAGTTTTTTTTAAAGTCAGTTATTAAAAAATGTCAATTTGTGTAGAATCCCTTAATATTCAGCCGTTTTTAGAGAGCAGAGTAAAAACATCTCACTAAAATAATGATATCTTTTTGAATTTTCACGATATTTGATTGGATTTTTTTTATAAGTCACTCCATAGAATTGACTATTAAATGATGTAAAAAAAATGTTTTTCTAGTTCGCGCATGCGCAGATAAAAATTATTTTATACAACTACTCATATTTCATAAAATATTTAATATATTTATATTCCAATTGCACTACATTTTTTCTACTGCATTTTGCCAATTTTTCTGAAATTTGCGTTAAATTTGGTCAAAAAACCCAGCATGATATAAACAAAAAACATACCAGAATTTTTTGAATTTTTCAAAAAAATCGCTCTATCGCCATAAATATGCATGCTATTCTCACAAAAATTAGTGTACATATTCTACTGTATTCATATATTTGTATTCTAAAGCGATAAGTCGTTTCGTGCATTTTCATGTACAGGGCGATCCCAAATATTTCTTTTATTCTTTGTTTTTTTGCCGGCCCCCTAATTACCCGCTCAACAAATGAATGTAAATAAATATAAAGTGAAACATAATCTTTATATTTCTGAAGTTCCAGAAGAATCCGACCAGTATATTTTTAAATATTTGACAAAATGTCAAAAACTGAAAGTGTACAAATACTTTTTGGTAGATAGTGTAGTAAGACTACCAGTGTATTTATTGTGTGTAATATTTGTTGAATTTAATAATGACTGAAAATAAGCGAGTAAATAAATGAAAAATAAGTATTTGAGTAAAGTGATAGCGAAATTGAAGGACTCGTTGCACTCTGTAGGGGTATATAATTTTTCCCCTGGAAAATATTTTGTTATTTAGAATGCTTCTATACGTTTTTACGTAAATATCAGAGTTAGAACCATTTTATTTTTTAAAACATGTATCTGAATGTTACTCGCCATCCTTCAGAAATTTGCAATAATTCGGAAATAACACATCCGAGTGAAACAAAATCCTTCTACTAACTATACTAATAACATCAAATAAATAGATCGATGAGAAAAAATAAGATCGAATAAATTTTTAACGTCATTCTGCTGCTGAAAATTTCGGAACTTTATGTTTAGTTCGAATTAAGCGAATATTCGATTTATTCGATTTCGAATTAACGAGAGCTGACTGTATAATTTCTTCTTTTGTTTTCTAATTTTTTCTCACACATTCTTTTTATTGTTGTTATTGTTAGTCTTTTCATTAATGAAGTAAAAATTGATTTAACAAAATAAATTTTTAACTGTCTTACAACACTTATGTACATAATAAATGTTTTTTTAATGTAATGTTAAAGTTATATTTATGAACTCCTGTTATTATGCACTCTTGTTAATACGAACAAAAAATGTTTGCCCTTGATTGTCAGTCTTAAAGAGAGTTTTCTCTAGATAAAATACACTTTTGAATTGCTGATATTTTACTCAAGCTTATAAAATATGTCGTATATAAAAATAAAGTGACCTACTTGATTATCGCGCCGATCAAAAATATGTCGCCAAGCATCTTATTTGTGTCTTTATTTACATTTTAGTAATTGATTTATTCTTTTATTATTTAAAATAAAAATGTATCATTTTCCATATTGGCAAAATTGGTCGACAGGATAACCAAGTAACGACAAATATTTACTGTTCATTTATGAGCATTTAAAGTATTTGGCATTCAAGCCGATAATTTTGGACCAATATGTCCGGCAAGTTTTTACATCTTTATATACCAAGCTAGTGTAAATACATACAGGGTGTTTCTAAATTCATGGTACAAACTTTAAGGGGTGATAGTACAAATCAAGACAAACAATATTAAATAGGAGACTAAGGCTCCCAAACGTCTTCCGAAGGAGATAGGCGTCATTAAAGTTTAGGGTCCGAAAATTCAAATGACTATAAAAAACAGAAAAATTGGTCGATTCATTTGCAGTTTTCACTAAAACTATTCTTTATGTCAGTATTTTCTTGAAAAGAAATTGTAAAGATAAATTTTTAAAAATGCCGATAGAGGGCGCTTTAGACTTTGCAATAACAAACAACTACTTTTTACCGTTATTTTTTGCATCTTATTAAATTTTTTAGAAGCTTAGACATAAACTTAAATTTTGAGCTCAAAATCTAAATCGTTGGGAGTGGTTAAGCAACACAATCTGAACTGTGGAAGGAGGTTCAAATTCCAAATGATTATAAAAAACAGAAAAATTGGTCAATTGATTTGCAATTTTCACTAAAATTATTCTTTATGTCAGTATTATCTTGAAAATAAATTATAAAGATCAAATTCAAAAAATGCCGTTAGAGGGCGCTTTAGACTTTGGAATAACGTATAACTATTTTTTATCGTTATTTTTTGCATCTCATAATTTTTTTTTAGAAGCTTCGACATAAACCTAAATTTTGAGATAAAAATCTGAATCGTTGGGAGTGGTTAAGTAGCGCAAACTGAACTGTGTTCAATGGGGGTGGAGAGGTTCAAATTTCAAATGATTATAAAAAACGGAAAAATTGGTCGATTCGTTTGCCGTTTTCGCTAAAACAATTCTTTATGTCAACATTTCCTTGAAAATAAATTCTGAAGATTAATTTCAAAAAATACCGTTAGAGGGCGCCTTAAACTTTAGAGTAACTAACAACTATTTTTAACCGTTATTTTTTTTATCTAATTAAATGCTTGTAAATGTTCAAACTTAAATTTTGAGCTCAAAATCTGCATCGTTGTGAGTAATTAAGTAGCGGAAAATTGAAATGTGTTCGAGGGGTTGGGAGGGTAACATTTCAACTCCTGAACACTTTCAGTTTGCGCTTCTTAACCCCTCTCATCGATTTAGAATTTGAGCTCAAAATTTAAATCTAAGCATTTGCAAGCATTTAATTAGATACGAAAAATAACGGTTAAAAATAGTTGTTGGTTACTCTAAATTTTAAGGCGCCCTCTAACGGTATTTTTAAATTAATCTTTAAAATTTATTTTCAAGGAAATATTGACATAAATAATAGTTTTAGCGAAAACGGCAAACGAATCGACCAATTTTTCCATTTTTTATAATCATTTGAAATTTGAATCTGCCCACCCCCATTGAACAGTTCAGTTTGCTTTCACTTCCAACGATTCAGATTTTCATCTCAAAATTTAAGTTTATGTCTAAGCTTCTAAAAAATTTTATGAGATGCAAAAAATAACGGTAAAAAATAATTGTACGTTATTCCAAAGTCTAAAGCGCCCTCTATCGGCATTTTTTGAATTTGATCTTTATAATTTATTTTCATAATAATACTGACATAAAGAATACTTTTAGCGAAAATCACAAATCAATTGACCAATTTTTCCGTTTTTTATAATCATTTGAAATTTGAACCACCCCCCACAGTTCGGTTTGCGCTACTAAACCACTCCCAACGATTTAGATTTTGAGCTCAAAATTTAAGTTTATGTCTAAGCTTCTAAAAAAATTAATGAGATGCAAAATATAACGGTAAAAAATAGTTGTTCGTTACTCCAAAGTCTAAAGCGCCCTCTATCGGCATTTTTTGAAAATTATCTTTACAATTTATTTTCAAGACAATACTGACATAAAGAATAGTTTTAGTGAAAACCGCAAACGAATCGACCAATTTTTCTGTTTTTTATAATCATTTGAATTTTTGGACCTTAAACTTTAACGACGCCTATCTCCTTCGGAAGACGTTTGGGACCCTTAGTTTCCTACTTAATATTGATTGTCTTGATGTGTACTATCACCCCTTAAAGTTTGTACCATGAATTTAGAAACACCCTGTATACATGTCAGTGTGCCAAACATAAAAAAATATTAATGTTTTAATTTGATTAAATTAACTTGAAAGTATGGAAAAAAACAGATGATTGGCTTAAAACGATATAGCAGCAATATTGTACATTTTACCTCGCTGGCAGATAGAATATTTTATTTTTTATCCATAAACAAATAACTTACCGTTTGATATAAAAAACAAATAACACCTATATTTGTTAAAAAATTGTTTTTCCATCAGATAATTACATTGTACTTCACAACAAAACTATTTGATGTACCGCACGGTCAGAGATAGGCATAGTCACATAATTTGTCATGTTATGCTCTAAATTACTTGACATATTTCAACTGTGCAGTCACTGTGACGGAATATTTTCTCATCCATTATTAAATAAGATATGTCTGTTATGTATTATGCTAAATTCGACAACATGACTTCAATATGAAACTTCTACGTAATTTCATTACGATGAAACTGTAACAGTTGTATTTTGGTCATAGTAAAATCACTGAAAAGTTTGGTCACTGTAACTTTTTACATTTTACTTTTCACTTTTTACATTTGGTCACTGTAAAGTTAAAAAAAAACCCATAAACTCTCACAATGCTGCCTTCTAAAGGAACATCTTCATTTTCAACGTTGACTAATGTCCATAGTCAAAAATATATAATATGAAATTTCGACCAGTTCTTTTTATTTTTTAACTTCATATGCGAATGAATGGTGCAAAAGACAGATTGCACAAAAATCGCTATCACATTCCTTCAAGAAAGCTCTTTTTTTTAACTAGGACCATAATAAAAAATATACAAATGAAGTTTGGCTCAAATTTACGCTTTCTGATACATTGAAGAGGAAAACTGCACAAAGGATGAACAACAGCTACACTATTACAAGAACCCATTTTGTCGGCATACATCCCCGCCCCCCGTTTCTACTGAGACCTCCTTGTCATCGCCAAACGCATATTATAAGATCGTTTTATTTCTCTGTATAGTTTCATACACCATGACAACATGGTGGCGCTAGACTCACGGACGGACGGAAAAACAAGCATTAAAAAACATTTTGTGTGTGTCGGGGGGGGGGGGGGAGGAGATCTCTGACAAATAAGACTTGCAAATCCGTTGAAAACAAGAAATCGAAATAAATTCGAATGCAGTATTTGTTTTGTTTTAGGTAGAATAAATAAATAAATACAACATACTGAGCATTGGATATGCGAAAAACTTCGTGGGATGTGAGAAATATATTTGAAATATTCTTGTATCGGTTAGAGAACGCAAATGAAAAGGTTAGCACTATCAGAGTGAAGTAATGAGACAATCTATAAAAGAGCTTTTTGCGTAAAAGGAAAGCACTCTTTTTACAGTATTTATAACTATAAAGAGATTTTACCTGGATATTAGTTTCTTGTGAGATTTAATTGATTTATCAAAATGGTGAACTGAATCTTTATATTTAAATTATTTATAATTTATACCAGTCTTTTTATAAATTAAAGCAGTCAATCACAAATATATATTTATCATATCATTCCTCGACCTAGCCGCATATTCACAGTATTCGCAAAGAAACTCTTCGAGAGGGTTGAATTCTGATAGGGATTGGCCGACGCGTTTTCACGTAACTTGGCGATAATTATACTTGGCGTAGCGATAGACGCTTCCGTCGAGTTTGATTTCCTTCGGAGCTGAGTACAAAGTAAACCGAGTACAAAGTAAAAATTTGTGTTTAACTTTTAAAGAGTACAGCTTTCAGTAAGACACGTTCCATCCAATGCAATGCTGCAAGAGAAAAGGTTACTTTGTACTCGGTTCGGAAGGAAATCAAACTCCTCGACGGAAGCATCTATCGCTCGCCAAGTATAATTATCGCCAAGTTACGTGAAAACGCGTCGGCCAATCCCTATCAGAATTCAACCCTCTCGAAGAGTTTCTTTGCGGATTCTGTGAATATGCGACCTAGCCGTGAAAATTGGATTACTGTATTGAGGATTGGTATTGATTGGATTGGTATTGAGGTACACTTTGCGAAAGTTAACGAAGTAGCTCCTTGGCCGAGTGGTTATGACACCACTCCACTAATCGTTCATCAGTGTTAGGAGACTGTGGTTTCGAATCCCGCTTGCTCCGTTGCACGCATTCTTTTTGTGGAGCCCGTGGTTGTAAGCTATTTCGTTCTTGTATGTTGATCATGACTTATAAGCAGGCTTTCATTTCGAGCACACAAATCATATGTATGTTGTTTGATAATTTAAGAAAAAAATAACGAATTGCGATAATTTGTTTTACGTTCACGGTGCAAATGTTACACTTAGGTCAACACGGTCATATGCAAAACTCAAAAATCTATTTGATCTTAGACTACCTTCATAAGACAGTAGCTACGCAATGACTTTGCGATGTTAGATATCAATATTGAACTGTTAGGTATCATATTACGATTATTTACGGACAAGTAAAATACTGACAATTTTATTAGTTCAGTAATGGTTTCGAATCATTATTAGATTTACTATTTTATTTTTGTTGTTGTTCTATGAAATAATCAACGTTATTTAGTTTACAAATTCATGGAACGCTAAAATATAGGTTTAGTTTTTTAAACACCACTCATGGTAGCATATATGCAATTACAAGTCTTTTCAATTCTTTGTATATTTTTATTCATATTACAAAACTACACCAGGAGTTTAAAATTGCAATATTTGCTTTTCTTAATAACTAACATTATCTTGTTAAATAAAGAAAATTGCTAAAAGTACTTGGTATAAATTCAGAATCTATGAATTAAGTAATATCTTGCAAGTAGAATTCCATGTAAATTAGAGGTTTGAACAGATTGCTGCTAAATCAACCGGAAAATCAACTATTCGTGAGAGAAAAAGTATGTCATTGAAATTACAAATTAAATAAAAATACAGAAAGACAAGAGCTATATTTGATTTTTTTAAACATTTGATGAAGAGTTCAAGTCAAAAAAAAAAAAAAAAAAAAAAAAAACGAGTTTTTTTGTTACAGTGTGTACATCGTAAGGGAAATATGTTTATAAAAATATATCTTAAAAAAAAAAAAAAAAAAAAAAAAAAAAAAAAAAAAAAAACGAAATCGTGAATTTGTGTTTCACTTTATTTTAAAATTACAAAAAGCATTCCTTCAATTTATTAAAGGACATACAATCAGATTTTTATTTTGTGGAAAAAGATTAAATCCCCGGAGACTTGCTTAAGCTTAGATGTAATAAAGAAACGCTTCGGATTTTAAAACGACTTCCAAATGGCTCTTGCAATAAAAGTAGTTCAAAGATTTCTTCAATCTTATTTTGATCTGTAAGAAAGCTTTTATCTAAACAGAACTGAGTTTTTTGTTACATTATTAAACAAAAGCAACGGGATAGAAAAGACTTTTAGATTCTCAATAGAGATTTAAGCATTAAAACTGATCTATACTATTGTTGAACATTTACGAAACGATCTGCTTTTTTTCTTTTTTTTATATTAATAAATGATGTATTTTCTGTTTTATTTTTTGTTTTTTTTTATAGCACAATAGTATTAGAAAATCAATAGAAATAACCTCATTCACGTATATTATAATACACATTTGAAATATACACGTATCTAATTGTAAAATAAGTCGATTTCAATGAAAAGGAAAATCAAAATTATAATACATTTTATAAATCTAAACATAATTTAGGTTACGCTTATTTCAAAAATTATTTTATTATATTCTGATGTAAAATGTTCAAGAAAAAACTATAACTTCTGAAAATTACAGACTTTGACCTATCATTTGATGAATCATGATGAATCAAAGAAAATAAGTACTTAAAGTAGAAGAACAAATACAAAAATAACAAAATTGAAATTTAACAAATTACAACAGCTATTTGGAAAATGATATTTTCAAAGAAATTCTATATTTAAATTAATAATAAACATCATTTTTAGAATGTTTTTTTTTTTTTGATTAAACATCATTTCTTCATGGTTTGTCTTTATGATTATAATGAGTCATATACTACGTACGCCGTGCATTAAACATTTATATTCCTAGACTAATGATATAGAAACCTTACTTATAGATAAACAACTTAAACTGTTTAAAATGTGCAATTTTATTTGATGGAGTTAACCAGACTGACTTCTGAACGCCCCAATATTACTTACGACATGGATTAAACACTAATATTCCTGGACCCATCACAAACTAATTTTAAATAAAATTTCAGTTTTACAATTTTCGGAACTGCAGATTTTTAAACTTTTTAACATCGCACATTTAAAAATTTTGCACCTTTGAATAGAGAATAAATGCACTTTTTAATTGAATATGTTTTAAATCTTTACCACAATTTATTTTTTCAAATTATTAATTTTATTAAAAGTTTTTATTACTCTTTTCTCATCGTGAAAACAGATGTATTACATTTTTGGACCCCCCAAGGGGGATACCTTCTTTAGGTATTCACGGGCTTCACAACCCCGGGGCACCTGAGTGATCTTTCTCCTTTCCTTTTCCTCTTACTCCTCTTGTCTTCCTTTTATCTTTGTTTCACTCTCATTGTGGTTTCCTCTCCGGAGGTGAGGGCAATTTCTGTATGGGCCGATGTCATCCTGTATATCGACTCATGGAGAATTGAAAATCACCCACGTGTTGGCCGTGCGTGGCGACCCGTGTCCCTGGAAAGGGGGATCCTGGCAGTTGAGGGAGACCAACACACTGCTTTGGCCTCTGCTTCAGGTAGACGGGAGGTGCATATTGGTCCCGTATGCATCAATCGGCTGGTCAGCTGGCTTTTGTCACTGGCTTTAGGGATCAAGTGAGCGAGCAAATACTAGTCATCTCGTTAAGGGTGGAGACTGACATAGGTTTGTCTTGTGACCGTATGGGCCCTGGTTAGCACTGGTGCACGAATGTGCATCCCCTTGTTGGGCTCGGTAGTGGGTGGTGCGGCCGGTGTCTGAATTACTTTTTTTCAATTATGGATGGAAAATCTCTATTTCCTTCTAACTCTCTCCCAAGTGGAGAGCAACAAACAAGACAGAAACCTGCATTTTCGCGTTTTTTTTGTCATTAAGCGCCTTGATAGCCAATCTGATCGTTCTTTCAAAAACACTTCACCATTTGTTATTGCTAAAACATTTCAGTCTGTTTTGGGGGATGGTCATTCGCTCAAGAAATTACAATCCGGGGATTTACTTGTTGAGATCTCATCATATAAACAGTCAGAACTTCTTTCAAATAGCTCTAAAATTGGTCCTTTTTCTGTTTCTGTTCAAGCACATAAGACTCTAAATACAAGTCGTGGCGTAATATCTGAGCCAGAGCTTTTATTTTCTACTAAAGAAGAACTTATGGAAAACTTAAAACATCAAGATGTCATAGATGTAAGACGTATAACAATTCGTCGGAATGAAAAAGTGCTTCCCACAAAGCACATCATTCTGACTTTCAATAGCCCGAATCTACCTACTAGAATTAAAGCTGCTTACCTAAGCTGTCCCGTCCGACCATATATTCCCAACCCCCTTCGATGTTTTAAATGCCAGCGCTATGGACAAACAAATACTAACTGTCGTGGCACTAAAACTTGTGCACGTTGTGCAAAAGTTGACCATGACGATAAAACATGTGAAAACGCTGAACGCTGCGTCAACTGCGAAGGTGATCATCCAGCTTACTCCCGCTCTTGTCCAAACTGGATTCTCGAAAAAGAAATCATGGCAATTAAAATCACCCAAAAACTTTTTTATCCAGAAGCCCGCAAAATTGCTGAATCCCGAACACCATCAGTTGGCGTCTCTTATTCTAGCCTACTCAAACGTCAAGCAATCTCTGTGAGGCACATACGCACTCAGACTAATTCTGCCATTTCGTTTGACTCACCCTCATCTAGCAATTTAAAGAAAAAAACCCGTAATGTATACTGTAACGTTACTACAAGACTGATGCCAAAATTAGAGCTCTGGCCACCATCATCAGAACCTGTGAAAATAGAATACCTTTATAAACGAACACAAAATTTATTAGCTGAAACTTCAAAACCTACTAAACATGAGACACAGGCTACTTCAGAATCAGATAAAAACAAATCGTTGAACCCTAATATATGTCCAATTAAAAAAACAAACATAAAATCTTGCACACACAAGAATAGGAATAAACCTTCAACCCAAGTCTCTTCACAGTGGAAAACTGAAGAGAAAGGGCAAAAAATCTTGCCTCAGCTCTGCAATTAAAAACATAAAAGATCCAAAACAGTTGCTTAACTATACTGAAGAGGCTATGGACTCATCGAGTTATGAATCTGATGATGATGAAACAAATACGGTTTATGAAGAAAATGTGCCTTCTTCTTAAATTGCAAAAAAAAAAAAAAAAGATTGATTAATCTGTTTTAAGCTGTAATTTAACATTTTATGTTTCAATTTAATACAGACATGTTTTAAGAAATTTTACTATTTTTAATTTAAATATTTATTCTTTTGAACTATATTTTGGTTGTATAACTCATTAACAAAACCTTGCTATTTTTTAAATATTGCACCGTTTTTGCATTTATGTCACTGTTTGTTTGTTTTGCACAAGTTTCATAATTCTTTAAAAGATATTAACTTTCATCGTATACCATTATTATATTGTTGACTTATCTTATTGATTTGACTGATTTAACTCTTATTTTATCCTGAATTGTGTTTTAATCTTTTGTACTTATTTTATTTACATTCATCACTTAACGCTTTCATCTTTTAACATTGCCTTTTATCCACTTATATCTTTACATATTTTTAGCAATTTTAAAAAACTTTTCAGTTTTTACTTCATCCTGTTCTTGGCGCAGCATGTCCCCAGTATGACTTTGCGCCAGTAAACCTCAATCAACCAATCAACCAACCATTTTTGGACATTAAACTTGGACCAGTCAAAAAACGAATAAAATAAAAAAAACATTTTTGGACATTAAGGGTGTATTCGAAAACATGCTTTGCCTCATTCAACAGCTCGAAATTTTCCGATACAATTTTAGACATATTTTTAAAAGTAGAAACATGAAACTTGCTGAGGTGATTTTTGAAGAGACTTATAAGGTGCCGCGTGATGTCATTTTATGCTCAATTCATTAGAATTTCATTTATAAACAATTATCTTCTCAGTATGACCCTTTTTTTCGTTTCCAAATCTCCCGCTTCGGAAAAATTGATTCAAATTGCCATTTTTGATTGCTTTTTTTGCCACATTTTCTGAATTTTTCAAAGAATAGACGATTACGGCACCTTGAGTACTTTCTGAATAAGACAGTTTGCCAGTTTGATGCATATGAGAGCAAAAATGAATTTAAAAATAAATCGGAGAATAAGCAGTTTGAATCGAAATACACTCTTAAATTGGGAACAATTAAGAAACGATTAAAATAAAATAAGTTGCGGAATTCAATGCGGAGTAACCAATAAAAAGATTCAGATCTATTTTAGATTTCCCAATTCTCAACCAAGAACAACAACTATTTTTTCCAAATAGTTAAAAAAAGTAATAAAATCTTTTTAAGTAAATATGTTTGAAGTTCTTTGAGGAATTATTAATCTCATACAGTAAAGAAAAATAAAGTCAATTTTAAGCTTTTCTCCGTAAAAAATGAATGAGGCACGAATTCGCAAAATAAATACAGTGGAACTCATAACGAAATTCTTTTTTAACGAAGTTTTCTACTTAATGAAATTGTATGGTGATCCTAGACTTTCAGCACCATTATTATGCAAATTATTTTCCATATTACGAAAAATACATTCTTTGTAAGAAACATTTTCCACTTGCTACGTGTAGAATGTTCAAACGAAGATGTTACTATTGCGATGATGTACGAATTACGAAAGTTCAAGACTTTTACAAAATACTATTACAGATTTTTTTTTTAAGCTGACAAATCGGAATAGTGAGGTGGAGTTGGTAAGGCGAGATGAAAAAGTATGCTATGCTACAGATTTTCTTTACCACTTTTTACTATGGAGGATTTTCAAGACTGTATTATAATTTAATTTTGCTAATATAGGATGTCAACAAATATAAAAACTTTGTTAAATCACCAGAAAAAGAAAAATTAAAGAGGACGCGTTTCGAGCTGCAAAATTACCGCTCGTCATCAGCTGATCCAAACACGTGTCACAACGGACAGAGTGGAAATAACAGTGAAATAAAGAGGGAGGAGATTACACAGAGTGCGACAGGTGGCGCTGCTTGTCAGAGCCAAGGAGGAAGAGAAAAGTAAAGATAAACTCAAAGACGGAGGGAGGAGATTACAAAGAGTGCCCCAGGTGGCGCTGGCTAAAAGAACCCAGGGTGGCAGAGAAAAACTAATAAAAGATAAAGAAAACAATTGAAAAATAAATAAAATAAAATAAAAATAAATAAATCAAATAAAAATAAATAAGTAAATAAAATAAAAAATAAAATAAATAAAATAAAATAATAAAATAAAATTAATTAATTACAAAAAAATGATATAATAAAATAAATAAATAAATAATAATAAAAAAATTAATTTAAATAAAAACTAAAAATAACTATAGTAATAATAATAAACTACAAAAGTAGTTTCCATGCAGGAGAAAGGGAGGGGGATGAAGAGAGATCGTTGACAAGAGTATTACAATTTTTATAAATAAAATAAGCATATATATTTATCGCCAGTATTTTCGGTGTTTCTCAATACTAATATAGGATGTTCTAGAAAGGACCTCCCAACTTTGAAATGGCGTAACTTCGAAACAGTGAGACATCGAAATGTGAAACAAGTTTAATGTTAGACAGATAGGTCTGGAATTTGTTATACACCAATTTGAAAAAAAATAGTTCCAATACTGGATAATAGATGACAGCACAAGCACAATTAGATTTAAATAGTACTCAAAAGTACAGAAATTTCATTTGTGAATCTGTTTCATTGCTCACACGTGTAAAAATGATGTATAACATTAGAGAATAACACGGAATTCAAGAATATGATACCGAATTCCTTGGAACAACGAATTTTTATTGTACTTTAATACCATCGATTAAATCAAAATCCGACAATGACAAAGCGAATCTTTCAAAAAAAAATATTAATGTTAAAAAAGGTCCAAACTTGAAGAGAATTCACAATTTATTCAACAAGCTTGAACGGACGGGCAGTGTAGCCGATGATGTAGCTGAAAATGTGAGATGCAATTGATCAATAAGTAATAAGTTGTTGCCTGGTGCAATATGATAAAGTTAAAATTATTTTCAACGTTAGAACACCAGAATATTCGTATTCCAAGCATACCGGTTTCGGTAGCATATAGCATACCTTCCTCAGTGCTAAAGATAATGGAAATTTGCTCATATATATACCGGGAGGATGGGGATTCAAGCGACAAGTTTCTTGACCAATAGGAAAACAGAGGATCCTAGGCAACAGCCAATAGGAAAACAAGGAACAGCTAATAGGAAAATTGGGTGGAAAATGGAAAAGATATTGCGAGAATTGCATTAAAAGATTAAGAAAAATTAGTTTTAATGTAATATTTCCAACAGTCTGATGCAAAATCACAATTAACGAGATTAGTTGTTGCCTGGTGCAATATGATAAAGTTAAAATTATTTTCAACGTTAGAACACCAGAATATTCGTATTCCAAGCATACCGGTTTCGGTAGCATATAGCATACCTTCCTCAGTGCTAAAGATAATGGAAATTTACTCATATCTATACCGGGAGGATGGGGATTCAAACGACAAGTTTCTTGACCAATAGGAAAACAGAGGATCCTAGGCAACAGCCAATAGGAAAACAGAGGATCCTAGGCAGCAGCCAATAGGAAAACAAGGAACAGCTAATAGGAAAATTGGGTGGAAAATGGAAAAGATATTGCGAGAATTGCATTAAAAGATTAAGAAAAATTAGTTTTAATGTAATATTTCCAACAGTCTGATGCAAAATCACAATTAACGAGATTAGCAAGATTATTATGGATATGGAAAGCTTCCAGGAAGTTAAGTTCTTGTATAGAAGTAGGTTTAGATAGTATCTTGACCAAATTGAAGTCAAAAGCATGACTCGTCTCCCAGCAATGTTTTGCGATTGAGGATTTCTTGATTTCTTGTTTTTCAATATATTGCTTTTGTTCTATACGAAATTTTAGACTGCGTTTGGTTTGGCCAATGTAAGAAAGACCACACTTACAATTAATATTGTAACTACCCCATGAATTTGATACTTCAACAGGATCTTTAAGGTTGGAAAGGGTGAGTTTATTAGTAGGGGAAAAATTATTTTGAAATCGAACCGACTAAGAATTTTAGCAATGGAAAAACTTGAATTTGGAAAGAAAGGTAAGACAACGCTAATATTGGAACGAGTATAAGACTGAGATGAGTTTGAGGAGTGAGAGTTTTGTAATTTAGAAAGGGCAGTATCAATAATAGAAGGGTTGTAACCTCTGTCAAATGCAATTGCTTTAATGTATTGAATTTCATTATTGAGAGACTGAGAATCAGAGCAAACCTGAAGAGAACAGTTTATGAATGTGATAAAGGCGGCCATCGATCAGTCATAAAACATGAAAATGTGCAAGCAGTCGAAGAAATTGTTAAAAGTTTTCCTCGAAAATCCATAAGGCGAGTTGCTGCTGATGCAGGTTTGTCAAACATCGCTACGCGCAACATAATGCGAAAAGGTCTGAAGATATTTCACTATAAAATACAGTGTCATCAAATTATCACAAATACAGCTCTACAATAAAGAAAAGTTTTTGTAAATCAGTTACTGCAGATGATTGATGAAAATAAATTGATGTCGGTCAGGTATGGTTTACCGATGAGGCCCATTTTCATTTAGAGGGATTTGTGAACAAACAAAACAGGTGAATATGGGACACTATATACCTGTTAGTGTGTCTTTCAAAACCACTGCACTCAGTAAAAATTACAGTATGGGCAGGACTATCCAGTAAAGGAATCATTGGGCCCTTTTTTCAGGAGGGTAACGATTAACGTATTCCGAAATATTGCAATTTTACAGCAGTTTATTGGAATATTTCAAACTCTAGAGGATACATCAGAGGTTTCTTTATTTATGCAGGATGAGGCCCGATAGGACCATATGATTGCAGTGTTTGAGTTCCTCAAGAAATACTTCAGTGAGAGAGTCGTTGATTTTAATTATACCAAAGTGACAGGTATTGATACGGATTGGCCATCAAATTCCCCGGATCTCAATACATGCGACTTCTTTTTTGTGGGGTTACTTGATGGACGATGTTTATTCTAAGAATCCCCAAACGTTGGAGCAGCTTGAGGAATTCATCTGTGAGCCATGTGCATCCATTTCATTAGAAGTATTGCAACAAGTGATTTCAAACTTTACCTTTAGGTTGCGTCAAGTAATTGCTGAAAAAGATAACCATATCTAAACCGTTGTAATGTAATTTTTATCTCAGTTCAAACAGATTACTTTTAGGAACTATTTCAAAGACACAGATTTTTTATTGCAGTGCCTTCTCGTGTCCAAAATTGGAACTATTTTTTTAATTGGTATATAAAAAATTCCAGACCTATCTGTCTAACATTCAAATTGTTTCACATTTCTATCTCTCACTGTTTCGAAGTTATTTCATTTCAAAGTTGGGGAGTCCTTTCTAGAACAATCTGTATGTTTTCATTGCACAAAAAAATAATATCCCGAATGAAAATACATTTTTCCAATAATTCCTTCCAATTTATGTGCACTTCTAACTTTATACATGTATATTTTATTATAAAAATTTTATGAATTTTAGATAATTTCTTCAAATTTTCTTTTTAACGAAGTTTATAAATGTAACTACGAGATTCTTCAAATCGATATTTTACTGTATATGAAGAGCTCATACAAAATGTTTTATCCCATCTACAACGAAGAAAAAATTTCAAGGTTAATCTTATGATTATATAATATAATTATTATCTATGCTTTGTTTGAAATCTGTGTGCATTTAACTATGCCTTGGTAAATAATCTACCATTGTGGCACATCCAATGGTAGCAACATGTGATTCAATTGGGTGAGTCTGGATATATTTTGAGTATCACAGTGGATAGAACAGTTGTGCAAATACTCATGAAAGCATTTTCGAATCCTGGCTTTGATACTTTTAAATTTCTTGGAAAAAAAAATCTTCAACATTCACCTATAACCAGTGATGTAGTCGTAAAAAAATCAGACGGCATACGCTCTAAGCAGAGGGTATACGCTCAAGGCAGAGCGTAGAGCGTATATCCTAGAGTGTATATACTATAGCTTTCTTGAGAAACAGAGGGTATACCTACTTTTTAAAAGAATCCACAAAATATACGGCGTATAGTCCACTACATCCCTGCCTATAACTATAACGGCATTGTGCATGGAAGCAATTTACTTTTTATACCAATATTTTCCTGAGAAGATTTCAAAACGAGTTTATAATATTCTTTGTGGATTTTTTAGTATTGATATTTGCCCCCCCCCCCCCCCTTTGGGACAATGGATGCTTAAATGTACCTTCAAAAGATGGTTACTCTGCATATTTTTGATAAAAAAGTAAAATTTGTGTTCTTTAATTAGGAAAGAAACGGAACACAAAAGGACACAGCATCCCAATATAGGATGATAGAGTATTGTCAACAAATAAACATATCACAAGGATAAAGCACAGTGTCCAAGGGGTCTAAAAAACAGGCCCTAAAGAGGCCAAAGCCGATTTATTACGTAATCGGATAACGTATTCACATTTCTGTGTGGCTGTGTAGTGTGTCGTACATTTGACAGAACGCCCGACACTTCAGTTTTCACTGTCGGAAAGATGTGGGCTCGGTATCTTGACGCGACATCTTTATCGCCATTAATTAAGCCTTCTAAAATATTCTTCACTGTCTGTAAATTTAACATACAGGGTGTTTCTAAATTCATGGTACAAATTTTAAGGGGTGATAGTACACATCAAGAAAAACAATATTAAATGGGAAACTAAGGGTCCCAAACGTCTTCCGAAGGAGATAGGTGCCATTAAATTTTAGGGTCCAAAAATTCAAATGATTACAAAATACAGAAAAATTGGTCGATTCGTTTGCGGTTCTCACTAAAACTATTTTTTATGTCAGTATTTTCTTAAAAATAAATTATAAAGATAAATTTCAAAAAATGCCGATAGAGGGCGCTTTAGACTTTGGAGTAACGTATAACTATCTTTTATTGTTATTTTTAGTGTTCTCATATTTTTTTTTTTTACAAGCTTAGAAATAAACTTAAATTTTGAGATGAAAGTCTGAATCGTCGTGAGTGGTTAAGTAACGCAAACTGAACTGTGTTGAATGGGGGTGGGGAGGTTCAAATTTCAAATGATTATAAAAAAAGGAAAAATTGGTCGATTCGTTTGCGGTTTTCGCTAAAACTATCCTTTATGTCAATATTTCCTTGAAAATTAATTTTAAAGATAAATAAAAAAAATTCCATTAGAGGGCGCCTTAAACTTTAGAGTAACTGACAATTATTTATAACCATTACTTTTTGTATCTGATTAGATGCTTGCAAAAGCTTAGACTTTGATTTTGAGCCAGAATTCTAAATCGATGGGAGGGGTTAAGAAGCGCAAATTGAACTATGTTCATGAGTTGACAAGTTACACTCCCCACCCCTTGAACACAGTCTCATTTTCCGATACTGAATTACTCGCAACGATGCAGATTTTGAGCTCAAAATTTAAGTTTGGACTTTTACAAGCGTTTAATTAGATATAAAAAACAACGGTTAAAAATAGTTGTTGTTTACTCTAAAGTTTAAGGCGCACTCTGACGGAATTTTTTGAGAGATATCTTTAAAATTTATTTTCGAGGAAATATTGACATAAAGAATAGTTTTAGCGAAAACCGTAAACGAATCGACCAATTTTTCCATTTTTGATAATCATTTGAAATTTGAACCTCCCCACCCCCATTTAACACAGTTCAGTTTGCGCTACTTAACCACTCCCAACGATTCAGATTTTCATCTCAAAATTTAAGTTTATGTCTAAGCTTCTAAAAAAAATTTATGAGATGCAAAAAATAACGATAAAAAAATAGTTATACGTTATTCCAAAGTCTAAAGCGCCCTCTATCGGCACTTTCTGAATTTTATCTTTATAAATTATTTTTACGATAATACTGACGTAAAGATTAATTTTAGTGAAAATAGCAAATAAATTGACCAATTTTTCTGTATTTTTAATCATTTAAAATTTGAACCTCCCTGCGCAGTTCAGTTTGCGTTACTTAACCACTCCCAACGCTTTAGATTTTGAGCTCAAAATTTAAGTTTATGCCTAAGCTTCTATAAAAAATTAATGATATGCAAAAAATAACGGTAAAAAATAGTTGTTAGTTACTCCAAAGTCTAAAGCGCCCTCTAACGGCATTTTTTGAAATTTATCTTTATAATTTATTTTCAAGACAATACTGACATAAAGAATAGTTTTAGTGAAAACCACAAACGAATCGACCAATTTTTCTGTATTTTATAATCTTTTGAATTTTTGGACGCTAAACTTTAATGGCGCCTATCTCCTTCGGAAGAAGTTTGGGACCCTTAGTTTCCTATTTAATATTCTTCGTCTTGATATGTACTATCATTCCTTAAAGTTTGTACCATGAATTTAGAAACACCCTGTATGTAATATGTCTAGTGAAGGAAAACTTCACTAGACATGTTTTTATTACAAGTACGACACATGTTTTCGCAAAAACTACTTGTAAATTTATGTGTAATTTTTTAATTGATAAATATTAATGCCTATAAAAAACTTTTTTCTTTTTTTTAAAAGAAAAACAGTTTTTTTAATTCAAAATTTAAAATCCCAAGATTAATAAAAATCCTATAAAACAAAATCGAAAAAATATAATTTTTTTCAGTTCATAAAAATTCGTTAGAAAAAATCATATTGAAATATTACACTTTAATTTAACGCAACGCACAGCAATTTAATGTCACTGCGAAGAATAGAGGTTTATTCATGCATATTGGCATTATAAATAATGCCAATAAAATAAAAATATTGCTGCTTGAGGAATTTTCTTTTTCAAATTTTATTCGATTTATAAAATTGCTGCAAATTAAATTTCGATATATAGTCGAAAATACTCATCATTTTGTCAGTAGGAAAGAACTTATCGAGTATTGAACATATATTTTAAGAAAACGAAATTTTAGAAGCTTAACGCTTTTCTAACTATAACCTTGGACACTCAGATATGCGTATAATTTATCGGATTATGTACTACTATTATATAACCCCCGTCAAAAATGCCGGAACCTTGATCTCCGTTTAATTTACATAAGATTTCATGCAAATGAAGCCTTTACTATTGAATAGTTTGTATTGTAGGAAAGTACCGGGAGATCCAGAAGTTTCAGGAGTTTTGAAATGCTAATAATTAGTAAAGTATAAACAATAGAAAGATGAGGTTTTCACAGAAATTCTTAGAAACTTGTGGGATTTCGTTTTTTAATAACAAAAAAATATCTATGTTTTATTGGTTACACTTTTTGAAACAGGTGGTGCTGAACTGGATTGTATAATATTGCTATGGTATGATACAGCTCATATAAAATAAAGAATAAGTGTCCAAGATTTACAACTTTTCTGTATGACGACCATAATTCACAAGTACCGCAAAGAGATGTAAAACAGCCTTCACAGCATGAAAAACAATTCAGGGAATATCTTTGAAACGCGCTAGTGTAGCATCTTTCAGCTGGATCAATGATATAGGCCAATCTCTGTACACATGAGACTTCAAGTACCACCACAACCAAAAGTCACAAGGAGTAAGATCTGGAGACCTTGGAGGTCATTTGTGCTGAAAATTGCGACACAGAACACGGGTATTTCCAAATGTAATCCTCAGGATCGTCGTCACTGGAAAATCGATGTGGAGAGGATCTTCGAATGTGTTTCCTCAAAGCTTTGTATCATAGCCTTCAGGTTTGAAATGTCATCAGTACTTTTTCGGTTTTGATTTCACGCATTGTAAGATACGAACGCAATTCTAAACTTGCCGAGTCATCCTTTTTGTAAAACTGCATACCTAACCAAGCTTTGTCATGCACAGAAAACACTTTTAACTTAGCAGTTACAAATCAAATTTTTATCGAAATGTTTTTTAATACAATTTTCATAACCTTCGAAAAAGAATTTGAACATTAAGGACCCATAAAGAGAAATCTCATCAAAAATCTCAGGAAAGATGTTGTGCAATGAATTCATTTGCTTAACGCGTGTTAATGAAATTTTTAATTTTGTATACTAGCACCACTTCTTGCTAAAAATGTTAACGATTTATTTAAAAAAAAAAAATCATTATAAACGAAAATCCCACACTTTTCTGAGCATATATCTGAAAACCACATCTTGCTATTGTATATAGTTTTCTTATTATTAACATTTCAAAACTCCCGAAATTTCTGAATCGCCCGGTAATTTTAAAATATACAAATTCTAATGATGAAGATATTTTTTAAACATTCTTCAGTTTATAAAATAGATCAATAAAAAGATTAGCTTACGTCAATTTGAAACTTGATTGCATTACGAAAATATTGTATATTCCTTAAAAATTATAATTAAAATGTAAGGAATGTATAACAACATGTACTACATATATTCATTATATCAATGCAGATAAAATTTCGATTTTAATGCAATAACATTCGAGAGTGACTTCCGAGTGAAACTAAAATTGTAACTTGATAAGTGTATATGAAATAATAATTTCCGCTCATATGAATGCACTCTAATAATTAATTACACCTGAAAAAGAAAAACACACTATTTTACTTGTAATGCAAATAAATAAATAAATTAAAATTAAAATTAAAAATCAAGCGAATAAATGTTAATCTCTTAATAATTCATGAAACTAAATTTAAATTCCAACACTCATTTTCTTTATATTAACCGAAATATTAAAATTATATAATCGAAGATACAATTTCGATCTAACTTAATAACTTCGAAATTTTATTGGGTATCACTAAAATCAAAAGTATTATTTTTATTATTCCTTTCGTAAAATTTCAGCATAATTTTATCAGTTCTTAAGAGATTAGCTTACGTCCACTTGAAATTTAATTGCATTATAAATAAAATGTACGTTACTTAAAAACTGTTATTGAAATGAAAGAAATACATTACTCCATGTGCAACACATATTATTTATATCAATGCAGATAAAATTTAATTTTTAACGTCGCAACATTCGAACACAACTTTGGAGTGAAAATAAAATTGTAATTTAGTAAGGGAATGTGAAAAATAATTTTCAGTCATACAAATGCAATTTCGTATTTCATTTACATCTGAAAAAATAAAGAATGAAAAATGAAAAAAAGAAAAGAAAAAATAAACTCTTTTTATTTAAAATGTAAACAATCTTTTTTAAACATAAGCGAAAAAATGTTAGTCTTAAAAATGATTTTAAAAAATAAATTATAATATTTATTTTATTTGTATTGAACAAATTTTAAAACTATAAAATCGTTTTAAAAACAAATATCGAATAATATCATTATATCTCGCATTTTTCTTAAGTTCTTTTATTTGTATCGAAAAAAACAAACAAAAAAAACACAGTATAATATCATATCACTCAAAAAAATAAATGTGGAAAATAGCCAATTTGGTCAATTTTTTTGCTGTCTTCTAAACAGTGTTGGTTTGTTTTATAACTGATTATCCGTTGTTTGTAATAGCTTTTTATCCTTTACTTTTAGTTCAGAATTTAAAATACAATTGGGATTTTTAAAAAAGATTTTGGAGAAAAGAATCCTAATAGATGTGATATAGTGCGAATTATATGTATATTTTCATATGTTGAACAATCGGCATACTTATAGCATTTGAATACGTTTGCCTAACATGGCAGCTATAAATTTCTTTTCTCGAAAATGAATAAAATCTGAAGTCATCTCATTAGCCTATTATAAAAATAGATAGCGTCAAAATTGAGTAACTTTGGAGCTTGTTTTTTAAGACCCATTGCATATTCCCCTTTATTCTTTTGATTTGTTTACTACTTGCTAAATCTGTAAAATTTAATTGATTTGTCTGAATCGTATACATTCCAAAATTTGATTTTTAAACGCTTATTCGTTAATCTTGATCGATCAAAGACATAACTGCCATTATACCGTGCGTTTTCTGAGTAAAAATAAAAGTAAACATAATGCTAATCAAACATTTATTTAAGATAATATATATTTAAATAAGGTACCCTGGGGTAATAACGCCACGTTAAGGTTCTACCAATTTTCACAGCTTAGTTTTAGAATGTATTTTTAAAACAAATATATGATTTGATACAGCAACTCATTGACTATCTATATAAAAAAAAATAATTTAATAGATATGTATTCTTTAAAAGTAATGGCGTGATTTCTTGACCAATGCTATTTGGCGTTATTACCCACCTATATGGGTAATAACGCCATGCAAACAAAACTATGAAATAAGATGGAATAATTGCATGTAGATTGCCCAATTCTAAAAATACAAACTCTACAAACTTAGAAATTGACAAATTGCATTCTAAGCTATTGAAAATGTTCAATTTTTTGTGAAAGTGTAAGAAAAATAAAGGTGGTGTGTGTGTGTGGGGGGGGGGGAGGATGAGGCAAAAGAATACAGACCGTGAGCTTCTTTTTGCTTAAAAAGGACCGCTTAAGTAGAATTATTAGAAACATTGCACAGTTTTAACTGTGTTTATTTGAATCAGTATTTAGGATGAAGCTCGGCCACTGTAGGGAATCAACCCGGGTGTTAATGCCAAGGATTGGCGTTATGACCCCGTTATAGTTATTGCGCTGTACATTTTAAATTACAAATTATCTCGAGAAGATATCCAAAATCTTCAACAATATTCTGAAAGTCCATGAAATGTACTACAAATTTATGTAATTAACAAAGTATTTCCGGATAAAAAAAATAGTCTTCACATTGCAAAACGTATGTCGCAAATTTTAGATCAAGCGTTAATTTTAGTTGCTTTGAAAAACAATAAGACCTAAAAATGAAACAAATTAACTTCAAGCTGTTTTTTGCGATTTATATCACTCAAAACCCTTCTGCGCAGAGCACATGGGTGTCATTTACTTGATTATTTCATAATTACGCAAAATATAAGCACTTGGCGTTATTACCCCAGGGTACCTTATATGAGATATTTATTCGATTTTTTTATTAAATTCATAGAAAGTTAACAAATAATTTCCTAAAAATTTGTGTAAAAATAGCATCTAAATTGAAAATATGTTTTCACGTATAAAAATTCTTTTTACTTCTTAAATAAATTCGTAGTACTACAAGAACAAAATATTGCTATTTCAAAATTTGTATTTCACCATATCCTGTTACACCATTATATCTTATTGGGAAAATGTATTCCTTTTGTAATCGAAACATATACATCAATTCGATAATAACCCAGGAACATCTTCGTCTATATTAGAAATATGTTGATAAATTCCTTGATACTCATGTATAATTCACCATCAAAACGTATAACATACTTTAATGTATAAAACTTTGTCTTTATAAATTCGGCAGTTCATAAATTGTTGCAGTACAAGAACAAAATATTGCAACTTCGTTAGAGCATGTATTACTGTGTCTTTTACAGCCATTAGTACTTAATCAGTTGAATAAGAATTTTCTGGAAAGCCTAATGGTTGCATAAATTTTAGTATATTCTAGAAAACTTTTTGAATTCCCTAAAAGTCTAATAATAAAGAACGTGATGTTTACGTAAAATTTTACATCGAAAAATCTAAGTTTAAAACCTTCATTCATAGATAAAGCTTTTTGGTTTTACTAATTTTATAGATACAAAATGTAACTACTTTAGCAATCCTTATTACGCAACATTCTTTCGATAATATTAGTTTTGAATCCATTAAAACTCTGAAGAATATTCTAGTAAATAGTTCATAAAATTTGACAGATTTTCGAATAACTTTCTTTTCTACTTCCATATAACTAATGATTCAAGCATGCGTTTGAAGGTTACAAAATGTTCAATTTTAAAATATAAAATGAGATTTTTATATATGCATCTTTGGTTCTATACATTTAATAATACTATGGTGCAAGAAAATCTCTTCTGGATAGATTCGACATAGTTACTTATAGTAATCAAAATTAATTTTTTATCATATGAAGTGCGTTAAATATGACGTTAACCCTTTTAGCCCCGATGGTACTTTAAAATATCACAGATTTATACCCAATCAAAACTTTTACACGGCGGCTGAAATAGCATCTATCTTCGGTTACAGTACATGCTAAAAATATATAGATATATGATGTCCGCGGCCGCGTGTAAAGGTACACACACTTATTCAAAGGATTTTTAATGATACTTTTATGAAAATATAGTAAATATCTCCCTGGTCCATAACTAGATATTAATAGTAATTTTCATAAGCTAAAAGTTTCTATGAAGCTATTTTGGTGCGCGTGAGTGTCAATTTCGCTTCATTTTTTATCCGACATGGTAACCTTAACATGCTTTGAAGTCATCTTAAATTATAAAGAAGGAAAAATTATCATACCTGCATATCTGCTCCGTGTTGTCCTGACCCGTGACGTTATTCAGTGTTCAAATGCATTATCTCTCTTCTAAATGACCCTTTAATGAAACTCAAATTTATAAGATTTTATATCTTTAAATCCATTTTGTGAGAGCTTATATTTTTAAATGGAAAAGTATGAAAACATATTGAAAGGAAAACATATACTGTTTGCTATTTTATTTTCTACATAAATTGATACTTAAAATCGATGCATACCGAAAACGAGCGACACCACGAAGATGGAACACTCAGATTTTCACGGATTTCGTTAACATTTTCACACATTTTATTTTGTGAAAAGATATTCTATCCATTAGAACGATTCAAAATATTTCTAATTGATATAAATCTGTTTTATTGAAATGCTCTAAAAAGATTGTGTTGAAATACGGATACTTACAAGGAAGGTCTCCATACGGGCATACTCAGAAAAATCTGAAAAAATTACAGAATGTTCTTCTCATATAGTTATATATGTTTATAAAAAAAATTTCGGCGGAACCTCCTTATAACGTCCGTAAAAAAATAATAAAAATTTCGTTTATTTGGCGATTTATTTCCGGTTGGCGAAAAAACGAAATTTTGAAAAATACGCTTTTACGCTTCGAATACTTTTTAAAGTAAAAACTTTCTATGTTCAATTTATTTAAATAAGTTTAGTTTAAGTAATTTTAGTTTTGCATTTTTACTTTACTTTAAGTGTAATTTTGTCATATACGTTTATATGTACGTATAACAAAATGAAATTAATATATTTTATCATTTAAAACACAATTTAAATTGATTAAAATTGTTCCAAATTGAAAAATACACTGTTAAAAATCTGCTGCATTTTGTTGCAACGCACTCCCTTGCTTGTATAGAAAACGGTTATTTGGCCGTGAAATGGAGCTTTCTCATTGGTTGGAATAGAGATATTATATACAAGCGGTGGAGTGCGTTGCAACAAAATGCAGCAGATTTTTAAAAGTGTATGACACGGTGCTATGGAGCATTCTCATTGGTCAGAAGAGAGATATTCTATAAAAGTAGTGGAGTGACGTTGCAGTAAATGCTGCAGATTTTTAACAGTGAAGTCAATTAAAACCAATTTTCAGATTCATTAAAATCGTCTGCTTTTGGCGAGGAAATGCACTGCTCGCCAAATCCCGCGTCGCTTTCAGCTTTTCACGCCAATTATTAGAAACTATTTTATTTTTTTTACATACCTAATAATGTAATTCCGCCGCTAATTTTCACTGATCCTTTATTACCTACGTGAGTAGTTTAATTCGTATTTTTTTCAAAAAATTCTGAGTATGCCCCCAATGGAGACCTTCCTTGTTAGTTCTTTTGTTGCAGAAAAAATATATTCTCCATGAGCCGCGATGTGATTCGTGTTTGCCGGTGTATTTGAAAGGATCGAATCTCATATTTTTTCCCAAATGATAGAACCATAAATAATAAGAATGTTTTAGGTTTAGAACTACATTTTTGGTTTAACGGTACCTACAGAATTTCACCCTGCTGAGGCAAAACCGCAATTGGCATAATAGTAATAAAAAAATAAATTAAGAACATAGTATTTATCATGGGTATTATTACATTTAAATACATTAATTTAATTTTTTGGAGTAGGTGCCAGCCAAGCAAAGTTACATGTAATTTTCCTATAGACACACATTCAAGTATCTAATAGTTTTTTACGATATAATATTTAGTTAAAAAGTAACTTTATTATTTTTTAAAAATTTCTTCTGATGTTATAAATGTGTATTTTCAGTGAGCTAAGCAACTACAATTATGTGTCCTAAACTAAGGATTAATATGAAATTAATGTGTTTATAAAAGGTATTATGTAAAAAAAATTGTGACTAATCACAGATTTTAAAATGCAGGATTCTGTCCGAGTCGACATATAAAAATTTATCTTTTTTTTTAAATTTAAAATTGAGATTTGTTTGGGCAAAATTTCTGCTGATCCTTAATACGATTTAAATTGGTTAATTAATTTTGATGTTGAACATATCTGGCTGGAACCGACTTCAAAAAATTAAATGAATCTTTGAAGTCATCTGAAATTATATTTATTAAAATCTACCGTGTCTTAGAAAACTTTTCATTTCCATAGATTACTGATCGATTTATATTTGCATAAGATTTTACAACTGAAATTTAAATTTTAAATATACACACGCGTATATAAAGATTTTTTTTTTATTTTTCGAATTTTACAGCAAAAATATACGCAACTAATTTCTGAATGTTAATATCGCCATATTCTTTACGGACTTAGATCAAAGTGCATTAAAAGTTTCAAATCATCTGGAAACTTATTTAATAAAATTAAAAAGCTTTCGAAAACTTTTCTTTACGTTTTCTGTATAACTAATCTAAATTTAAATTTGATTTCTTGAAACAATTTAACAGGTCAAATCTACATTTCAAATCTGTTTTCATGAATAAAGCCTTTATTGCTTTAATAATATTAAGGTTCAAGAATATCATAGCTTTGCTTAAAAATTTTGTTAGTATCTAATTTTGATGAATCTAATTTTGCTTTCGCGTTTATGGAAATTGCAAGTAAATTTCTGCTTCATCTCGGAGCTTAAGTTTAATGCTTAATTTTATGCATAATAATAAATTACTGTGTCAGTGAAGGAGATGAATCTGTTTATGTAAAGAGAAATGTAGTTTTATTTAAGTACTTGAAGTTTTAATGGAAATCCGTTTTAAGTCCAGTAAACTTCTAAAATTATGTGTTATAAAGTTTTGTAAAAATAAAATTTTTTTAAGAAAGGTTATAAACACTTGTATATTTTTACTTCTTTAAGAATTTACGAATGGAAACCGCCCTCCCCCCCCCCCCTCAATGGATTAAAAAAATCAGTTTAATTTTTTTTTATTTAACGTATCTATACATATAATAAAACAGTAGGACCCGGTGTGTCTGTACATTGAAGATAATTGACAAAAATGGAGTCAGGGCGATAAAAAAAAAACCAATGAAACACAAAAAAAAAATTTTTTGAATTTTTTGTCTGTCTGTCTGTCTGTCTGTCTGTCTGTCTGTTTGTTCGAGGTTATCTTCGTAACTACTGAATGGATTTTTATGCGGTTTTCACTAATGAAGAATGCACACTCCCGGGCAGTGTATAGGCTTTGTTTCATCAAAATCGGACAACAGACAAAAAAGTAACAAAAAGAAACAAAAGAAACTATTAGGTGCGCTGCTCACGTTTTTTAGTACATAACGTTTTTTAGTACATATAAAATCCAATAGATGTCACTGTGCGATTTTAAAACGCGCTATCGTTATGTTTTCGCCAGTCTACTTAAGTATGAGAAAGTTTCAAGCTGGCTGTCGTTCCATGTGGTTTAGTCGGTAGAACGTCAGTGCGCCATACTGATGGCCCGGGTTCGATTCCCAGCATGGAATTTTTTTTCACTATGTTGGCATTAACGCCTATAAGCAATTAAAAGAATTTGAAATATTGTATTCAAGGCGAATTTTCTCTCTGGGAAAATTTCCTTGCATTAATATGTCAGTGTAATTTTTTTTTCGATTTAATTTTTTTTTCGAAACTTTGTTTTTCTTAAAAAATTACAGTAAATATTTGATATTTCCCAACGTTTTTTGAATGATCGACTTGCTTTTTTTTTTTTTTTTTTAATGTATGTCTGAACCTTATCTAACTACTTCTTCAAGATTTCTTTAGATAAACCGACCAGCGTAGCGGGCGAAGGCCGCTAGTAATAAATAAAAACTTCATTTAAAATTTAAAGCATATAAAAGAAAAAACATTAAACATTTTAAACATTATTTTATAAAATTTCGATAAAATATTTTGATATTGCTATAATAATGCTGATAAATGCTAATAAATAAATAATGCTATTGATAAACTATTTAACATGTAAAATTCGAGAGCTAAGAATTTAAGTTTGAAAATATTTCAAACGCAAACTTTGCATTTCTATCATTAAAAATGTTATGGTGCAATCGGATTAAAAAAAAACACGTTTTCTATATTATTTGTGTATTGTTTTTGTATAATTAGTACATTATTTCATTCAAAGTTTAAGGTATTATAAAAGAAAAATATCTTAACAATGTTTTTTAAATTTTTCATTCAAATATTTTGAAAATTCAATATTAGTGTTAATGAATAAATAATGCCAATAATAAGCCAGTTAAAATGTAAAATTTAATATCTTAAGATAAAGTTTAAAATACATTTTCATACGCAAAACTTTGCATTTCTACCTTTTATAAAGTTATGGTGTAGTAACTAGATATTACTACATTACTGAAATTGCCCTCACTATGTTCTTTCATGAGATTAATTTATGGCCCATCAATTCTTTGGAATAATATGAAATAATATTTATTAAAATATGGTCTTAGAAAATTTTTCTTTTGTATTTCACGATAACTACTATTCGATTTAAATTTGCTTGAGATTTAACAGGTAAATTTTAAATTTAAAATATACACTCGTGTATAAAGGCTTTTTCCTATTCAGAATTTCACACCAAAAACAGAGTAAACAACTTCTCAATGTTAATATCACCATATTCTTTCCTGACACAGATAAAGATGCAAAGTTTGCAATAATCTGGCAACGGATTTAGTAAAATTAAAAAGCTCTTCCAAAACTTTTTTTAAGTTTCTGCATAACTAAATGATGAACACATTGGATTCATTCGAACAATTTTATATGTCAAATCTACATTTTAAATTTGTTTTGGTGAATAAATCTTTTATAGCTTTTATAATGTTCAAACAAGAAAATAAAATATTATTATTTTTAAATTTTGTTAGCTTCTAATTTTAATAAATCTAATTTTGCTTTCGCTTTTATGAAAATTACAAGCAAACTTTTGCTTCAGTTCAAAGGCTAACTTTAATAATTAATCTTATGCATAATTATAAATCATTGGGAATGGGAATCAGAAGAATCAGCTACTATAAAGAGCAATTTAGTTTTATTTAAACACTTCAAGATTTAATGGAAATCCGTTTTAATTCAAATGACTTTTCAAAATTATATCTTGTAAGCTTTTGTAAACAAATAAAAACGTTTTCAGAAAAGCTCTAATAAGGAAGGTCTTCATACTGGGCATACTCAGAATTTTATGAAAAAAATATTAATTAAAGTACTTATGTATGTAATAAAGAATCAGTCAAAATTAGCGGCGGAATTACAGTAGAAAGTATGTAAAAAAATAAAATATTTTCGAATATTTGGCGTGAAAAGACGAAAGAGTCACTCGATTTCGCGAGCAGTCCTTTTCCTCGTCAAAAGCAAATGATTACAATGCAACTAAAAACTGTTTGATATTTAGAATGCGTGTAAATGATATTAAATGAATTTAAACATAAGCAATGAGAAAGTTTAATATATTATATACATATATATACATATTGTATTACATATATATATATATATATATTACTGTTGAAGTAGTAATTTAATTAATCACCGGAAAAAGGTGTTTTCATAGATAAAAAATCATATTCAGAAAATTTATCTTCATACATTTAAGCGTATTCAAAAATAAAAGCCATATGTTTCCATAGCAACGAAATCTAATCGCAAATTCTCAATTGGAATTTGAGTTTGAAACAAATTTAATTTAATTTAAATCATGAATTTCGTTTTAAATCTGAAATTTTAATGATTAAATTTGAATATAAATACCTATAAATATCGATATAACAAAATTATACTTAAAAGAAACTAAAACATACAAAACTTAAGTTATTTAAATTAAATTTATTAAAACAGGTTCAAAATGAAACTTTTTTTTTCTTGAAGTGTATTTGACATAAAGTATTTTTTAAATTAAATTCCACCGCCAACCGGCAATAAATCGCCAAATAACGAAATTTTCATCATTTTTTTTAACGGATACTAAATGGAGGTTTCGCCGAAATTTTTCTTATAAACGTACATATCCACACGAGAAGAACATTCTGTAATTTTCTCCGATTTTTCGGCGTATGCACGTATGGAGACTTTCCTTGTAAGCAGGAATATTTTGGCGAATATATACAAATGCATATAATAGGAAAATATATAGGCGAATATTTGTATTGTACAAATCCTTAAGCGCCCTGCATACTAATTCATATAAGTTTTACAACTTATAAAGTAATAATTTTTTCGAATTTGAAATTGTAAAGGAAATCTGTTTTAATTCAAATGACTTTTCGAATCTATAACTTATAAGCCCCCCCCCTCCCAAAAAACCCTTAAAAAAGCTATAAGCAAGAATATTTTGACAAATTTGTACGAATATACATAATGCGAATATACAATCAAATATTTGTAATAGATTAATCCTTTAATTATTTTGCAGAATATCTCATATACATTTTATTACTAAAAAATAATGACGTGAAGAATTTCTATGAGTCTTTGAGTTTAGCAACTTTACTTATTAATTTATCTGAAGTACATCAAAATATTAATATTTATATCAATTTTGTATTATATGAGCCTTTTAATCAAAAATAGCTCTTAATATAGCTGCTGAGTTTGTGAGGGAGTGACCTTTGTAATAAAGGCACTCTAGTATTTTTGAGATCGTGACATCAATGATTTAACATGTGTAAGCGTGAAAGCGACATCTATCCTCTCTTTTACATTAACTTTCTAGAGGGGGTGTGTCTTTCTCGGATTCAATAGTTATGTCGCGGTTAGAAGTAATATATAAATTTGTAGTATCTCAGTTTGCAGCATATAAAAGCTTGGTATTTGAGTGTGTGTGGTGTGTCTAGCGGCGTTAGCCAGCTAGTAGTGACTAGCTTGGTGACGACAAGCAGTGGGATTGATCTAGAGTGAGTGATATCAAGTATTATCGAGCCTTCAGTGAGTGACAAGGAGTTTTGGAAGTCGACTCGAGAAGTTTGCCGTTGGTAAGAGTTGATATTAATGAAGTTGAAAATTTAAAAGTTAATAAAAAGTATATATACAGCCACGGGATGTCTAATAAAGTTTTATCTAGCAGTCTAGCGGAAGTTTAAGTGAGAAGTAATCTGAAGTGTCTCGATTGAGTTAGTTCCGGAGCTGTGAGTATAAGTTTAATCCTTCAGTATTGTTACAAGTTATTAAAATTCCAGAACTGCTCCACAGCCCTTGAGCCCTAACCGTTTTACATAAACTGTTTTTACCTTATGTTCTGAATTATGTCTCCATTCCACCCCCACTCTGAGTGTCCAACCATTACAAGTTTAATAATATTCTAGAAAAGAAGATATATTTTTAATCGAATATAAGATTTGATATGTATATATATTATTTATATTATAAAACTTACAGTCACAAAGTTAACCAGAAAATTAACAAATCCTAAAAAATTCACCATTCACCCTGAGATTAAAAATTGATAGTAATGTGGATAGTTAGCAATTATATTAAGATTTTTAGAGGCGTTATCGTGAAAAATTTAAATTAACTGTAGATTTAAATTAATCATTGTACATGTTTTCCTTCCTTGATAAACCATGTAGATTGTAATGGAAATATATTTTTATAAAATGATTAAAAACAAAACAAATCCCTGTCGGCTTGGCCTACAGACGGAGGTAGATTTCGAAGCGTGCTCATTTTAACAACAAAAATTAAAATATGATTAGAGAATAAACCCTTTTTAACAACTTTATTTTGCCACTTTTGAAAAAAAATTAATTTCGTTTTTCTGTAAGAAATGGTTTTATCAGAATCATCTTAAGCAAAATTCGGCTCATAAGGCCATTTTGACAACATGTTTTGCAATATATTCTGACTTTATTAAGAAATCGATCAATACGACACATTATATAGTTCCTAAATAACAAAAAACTGGCAATTGAATGCATTTGAGAGCAAAATTGAATGTAAAAATGAGTCATAAAATAACCAATTTGTTATTTGAGTACATCCTCAATTCTTTAATCATACTCGCTTAGTTAAATTTTGTACAAAGTGCCCACTTTGACTGCTTTTTAAAAAAATATATTTAGCGTTTATCAAAAAACTGACAAATGGTGTACATTTTACAGTTCCTACATAACAGATCCTGTAAATTGGATGCGTTTGAGAGCAAAAATGGATTTAAAAATGAGTCAGAAAAAAACGCAAATTGTTATTCGAATACTTCCTCAATTTTTACTCACTATCGCTTCGGAAAATTCTGCTCAAAATGCATATTTTCAAACCATTTTTTGAAATACAGTCTATCTTCCTCAAAACACTAGCCAATACGTCAGATTATATAGTTCCTAAATAAGAGGATCTGCCGTTTGGGTGTGTTTAAAATCAAAAATGAATTTAAAAATGAGTTAGAATATAAGCAGTAAGGATTTGAGAGTTTTTTTCTCGAACTCCTATTTCTGTTTAATTTATTTTTGCTATAAGAATGGGTCCTATGAAAAACTTGTTGCTCTAAAAATTGTAGATATTATTGTGAAGATGTAAAAAAATTTAATTAGATTTGATAGCTTAAGAATTGACTAAGTAACGGAGTTTTTTCTTTTCCCTCCCCCACCCTTTTTCTTTTCGTTTTTCTTTTTTTTCATCGGTAAATATTGGTCCTATCAAAAACTTGTCGATACAAAAATTTTAGATAATTTTAAGAACATGTATAAAAAATGTAGTTGGATTCAATATCTCGAGAAATGACGAAGTTATGAATTTTTTTCTCCCGAAAACTCTGTTTTTTTTTTCTTCTCATGAGCCCATTTTTAACTTTTTTTTTTTTTTTTTTCTGTGATGCATAAACTTTTGGCCTATTTTTCAGAAGTAATATAAACTTTAAACTGATTCTATGTCTATTTTAATTAAGAAGTTTTTTTCGTTTTTAACAAAACCCCTCCCTTTTTCCACCCCTTAGGCCCGATTTTGCCTATTAACGAACTCAACCGAGATTTTATAACCCTTGATTTTATGTATCTGTTTGGAAGAGATCTGATCAGAATTAAAGAAGTTATCGTGTCTATAAAAAAGTGATATACACCAATAGATAGATAGATAGATAGGTAGATAGATAGATAGATAGATAGACAGATCGACAGATAGATAAACTTTTTTACTAATGGTATTTTTGGGGTCTAGAGGTCATGATCGGTGTAGATCTGTAAACTTTTTTCAGAAATTCCAACATAGGAGTGTCCCCCCAGGGGGATACCTTCTTTAGGTATTCACGGGCTTCACAACCCCGGGGCACCTGAGTGATCTTTCTCCTTTCCTTTTCCTCTTACTCCTCTTGTCTTCCTTTCATCTTTGTTTCACTCTCATTGTGGTTTCCTCTCCGGAGGTGAGGGCAATTCTGTATGGGCCGATGTCATCCTGTATATCGACTCATGGAGAATTGTAAACCACCCACGTGTTGGCCGTGCGTGGCGACCCGTCTCCCTGGAAAGGGGGATCCTGGTAGTTGAGGGAAACCAACACACTGCTTTGGCCTCTGCTTCAGGTAGACGGGAGGTGCATATTGGTCCCGTATGCATCAATCGGCTGGTCAGCTGGCTTTTGTCACTGGCTTTAGGGATCAAGTGATCGAGCAAATACTAGTCATCTCGTTAAGGGTGGAGACTGACATAGGTTTGTCTTGTGACCGTATGGGCCCTGGTTAGCACTGGTGCACGAATGTGCATCCCCTTGTTGGGCTCGGTAGTGGGTGGTGCGGCCGGGGTCTGAATTTTATTATTTTTAACATGGATGGGAAAACTTCATTTCCTTCTGTGTCTCTCCCCAGTGGAGAGCACCAAACTGTTCCGACTTCTTCCTTCACACGCTTTTTTATTGTTAAACGCACTGATAGCCACTCTGATAGTTCCTTTGGCAAAACGTCACCATTTCTCATAGCAAAAACTTTCCAGTCTGCCTTAGGGGATGGTCATACTCTCAAAAAATTAAAATCTGGAGATTTACTAGTGGAGGTTTCTGCAACTAAACAATCACAGATTCTTTCAAATAGCTCTACAATAGGCCCTTTTTCTGTTTCTGTTCAGGTGCATAAAACTCTAAATACAAGCCGAGGCGTTATTTCTGAACCAGATCTTTTATTCTCTACGAAAGATGAACTCTTAGAAAACCTAAAAGACCAAAATATTATAGATGCACGTCGTATAACGATCCGTCGGAATGGCCAAGTCCTTCCTACAAAGCATGTCATTCTCACTTTTAATAGCCCTACTTTACCAACAAGAATTAAAGCTGCTTACCTAAATTGTCCTGTCAGACCGTACATTCCTAACCCTCTCCGTTGTTTTAAATGTCAGCGATAAGGCCACACTAAAACTAACTGTCGCGGTTCCCTTACCTGTGCACGCTGTGCAGAAATTGACCACGACAGCAATTCATGTGAAAAATCAGAACGCTGCATAAATTGCAAGGGTAATCATACAGCTTTCTCTCGCTCTTGCGCAAACTGGATCCGTGAAAAAGAAATTCTGACTGTAAAAATAATGCAAAATCTTTCCTACCCAGAAGCTCGTAAAATTGTAGAAGCCAGAACCCCGTCTGTCGGCGTATCTTATTCAAGCCTATTGAAACAGCAGTCTAAATCTGTAAGACATATTAGCACCCAGACTGACTTTTCTATGTCATCGAAAAAGTCAGCCAAAACACAATCAATAAACACCCCAATCAAAGAATCCCGTGATATCTGTTTACCTTCGTCAGAACCTGTTACTATTTTACACACATCTACTCACACACAAAAATCTGCTCAATTTAAAAATCAGAAATCTCAAGCTCAATCTAAGGGATTATCCAAACCTCTAAATGAAACTAAGGCCGTTACCTCACAAAAAAATGACCCGAACTCATCTGCATTAAGCTCTAAAAAATCCAACTCTAGTCAAATAGTGAAAACTGGTGTTCAGAAAGAAGGGACCAAGGCTGGGATCCAAACTGCTACAAAATCAAAAACATTACAGAAATCACATATGCTTAAAAAACAAACTGAAACCATAAAAACCCCAACTCCAGCAACCCCACGGCGGAAGACTATTGTTAAAAGATTGCAAAATGCATCGCTCAGCCCATGCAAAAGAAATTTTAAAGATCCCAGGCAACTGCAGCATTATGTCCAAGAAGCTATGGAATCCGAGTCTTACGACAGTGGCTCGGATTCCAAGGAAAATACTATGTTTGAAGAGTATGTGCCTGGTTAAAGTTGTAATTATTGTTTTCTGTAGTACTTTTCCAATTAGGTTATCGTGTCACTATCTTACTGTTTTAGAATTTTTAACTAGTTTTAGAATTTTATCTTTTTTACAATTTTAAATATGTTTGTCTGGTTTTAATTGATTTTTAATTTCATGAATCACCGCATTGTTTTTATCAACTTAACTCATATCTACAATGGATTTTTAATGCAACTTTCACCTTTTACATTTTGTTTTGAAATTTAATATTATCTTATTTCTACAATAAACTAATGATTTAGCATTTTACTATTTTTGCCTTCTTATATTTACCTGACCATATCCAGATGGGAAGCCCCCCATCCGGATATTTTGACGTTGTCTTTTTTTCCTCATTTTTACAGTTTTGTCTTTGGTTTGGCGCAGCATGTCCCTCAAGGGATTTTGTGCCATTAAAACCTATACAACCAACCAACCAACCAACATAGGAGTGACCGCAATAGGTAGTATTTCATAAGAAATCTATCTAAAATCGCGTTTTTGTGTTTTGCTTTGTTTTAAAATGTTTAAAATGACAACCCTTCAAATTGTTAAAGAACATAAAAACAGTTTTTTTTAAAATTATTTCGATGAAACAGGTCAAGTCCCTTGTTTAACTTAGATATAATACAGTAACGTTTCAGGTTTTAAAACAAGTTCCAAACGAATCCTACAATAAAATAATTCAGAGATTTCGAGAACCTTTTTTTTTTATCAGAAAAAAAGTTTTCTTACATTTTTTAGAAATTTCAACGGCATATAAAATACTTTTTAGATATTTAATCGTAAAAAATCATATGTGCTATTATTACACGTTTACCAAACGATTTGTTTAAAAAAATTATTAAACATTCATTTTTTATTTTTTATTATGAAAATAACACAAGAAAATTGATAATATCTTACATATACATTATCCATATACGTATCTAATATACGCTTATCTAATTATAAGACCAACATATCTAAGAGTAAAGAAAAATAAAAATAAAAATAAAAAATTTTTTATCTAAGCAAAAGAAAATAAAAATTCTTTAATCTAAACAAAAAATATTCTGCGTTTTATAATTACTATTAACCATATTTTGGTATAAAATAGTAAAAAAAAATTGTTTTCATAAATACGTTAGAAGTTGTCTAACTAATTATTAATCAGTAAAAAAAATCCTAAATTTATAGTTTACAGCGTAACAACATATTGATGCAGGAAATCATAAAATTCATACTTGAATAATTAATACATAAAAATTTATCTCCAGCAACACAAAATATAAAATTTCAGGTTTAAACTTCGTATATACATTAGGGTGGACCTTATTTTTCAAGTTTGAAAATGTAATCTTCTCACCCTCTAAATTTGTTCCTTTTTATGAAAAAATAATTCTGGTAAAATATTAGCTCAATTGAACAATATTTAGAGGTAGCTCAATGATGTTGAAGTTTCTAATGTATGAGCAATGATAAACATATGCGTACTCGCATGCTTTGTCATAAAAAATAAATTCTATCTTCTAAAATATTTTAAAATGCATTTAGCTTTACATTTTTATTCATAGATGGCAGTACTATGCACAATAATATTTAAAACAATAAACTGCATTTAGCAAATAACAAAAATTAAAAATATTCCATTAGTTTCTCTCACTCAACAGACTAAGGAATTAGCTTTTGTTTTCAAGCTTGAAGATCTTTTTGAAATAGCATATGCCGATGTACTGACAATTACATCAGTATTACCAGACGATAAGGAATTTTTGATAGCTCAAAGAAAAAAGGGAAGATGCGGATCAATGGTTGGAATAGATAAAACACTCACTCTTAAAGAAAAAAGAAAATATGAAAGAAAGAAAATATTTCTTGCGAGACAAGAACGAATGAAAAGCAAAAGACTATTAGAGGATTCCGTTGAACTAATTTTATCTACAGATGACGAGTTTGAAAACAACTTCACAGAAAAATATTTTGAAAAGTTGGAAAAGACTGAAAACAATGCAGTCCATGTCGAAGAATTACGAAAAAGAAAATGAGGTCAGGTCGTAAAACTATAGTTACTCCAGATCTTGCAGCAACACTAGATCGCACTAAGGCGTCAGACCGAAAGGCTATATTTGTGTTATCAGAAACTGCAAATGTTTAGGACTAAGCATTAATGAATATGCAATAAACAGAAATTCGATTCACCGACAAAGAATCTTTGAGAGAACTAAGAAATATAAAAAAATGAAAAGCAAGTTCCAAAGCAACACTGTTTTTGTCATTCATTGGGATGGAAAATTAATGCATGATTTAACTGGGGAAAAAAATCGGATTGATTGCCAATATTAGTTTCTGGGAAAGGAGTTTCTCAACTACTGATTGTTGCCAAGATTTCATTTGCAACAGGTGAAGCTCAGGCGACAGCAGTCTTTGAAGCCACTGAAGAATGGGGAATAGCAGATAATATACGTGCAATGTGCTTTGATACTACCAACTCAAAAACTGGTTATAATTCCGATGCATGTGTACTTTTAGAACATAAATTGAAAAAAGAGCTCTTATTTGGTTGCTAACATCACATTAAGGAGCTGATAATTAATACTGTATTTGAAATATTCATGGGAGTCAAATCTTCACTTGAAGTTGCATTATTTAAACGCCTTCAGGAATATTGGAGCTTAATTGATAAAGACAAGTACGAAACAAGAATTTCATTTGATGATGTTGCAAATCTAGTAGAAGATATTAAGCAAGAGACTATCAACTATGCAAAGAAGTACCTAGAAGAGTAAAGAGAAATAAAACTAAGAGGTGGTTATAAGGAATTTTTAGAACTTGTAATTATATTTCTAGGTGCTGTCCCAGAAAGGGGAATCAGATTTATGTCACCAGGTGCAATGCAACATGTCCGTTGGATGTCCAAAGTAATATATTGTCTCAAGATCTGGATGTTCAAGGTTCAGTTTAAATTGAATGCAAAAGAGGAGGAAGGTATATGTGATATGTGTGTTTTTACCGTCTGTGTATATTTGAAAGCTTGGATCACTGCACCTCAAGCTTCATGTGCCCCATATAATGACCTGTTGTTGCTCAAATCACTACTTGACTAATCATCAATACATTCAATTGTTTCCAAGTTATCATCACATAAATTTGCTAATCACTTGTGGTATTTGTCAGAAGGACTTGTTGGTTTAGCTTTATTTGATAGCCGTGTGAGTTTATTAACTAAAAGATGCATGGTTATTGCATTACACAATGAAGCTAATTCTAAAAAACAAGCTCAAATTTATTCCAAACGAGTCAGTGTTGCTCTACATTCATTCAATAATAAAAGATTGGAAGATTTTTTCACAGCTAAGTCAATGATGTTGTTCCAATTGTTGGAACTTCCGGATGGATTTCTTGCAGTAGATCCTGAATTGTGGGAGTTAAGAGAAGACTATAAAATGACAAAATAGGTAATAAAATCTCTACATGTAGTAAATGACCATGCCGAACATGCAGTTGCACTTATTCAAGAATACAATGGAATAACTCATGATGAAATGCAACTGCAATTTTTACTACAAGTTGTTGAAGATCTTCGTAAAATGTACTCAGATAGCAGAAAAATGTGTGTCTCTCAAGCTGCACAAATACAATAAAGTTTTAATGTAACATGAAAACCTAATAATTGTGCTGTAAATTAAATAAATTATCACAATTAAATCATTAAAACATTTAAAGTGCTTACTTATTTGTGTAGGTAGTATTTTGAATTTTTTCCTAATTTTATAAATTTCAGGTCAGTTGAGCTACCTCTAAATATTTGATTTTGTTGCTCAAACTTTTTACATAATGTTTTTGTATAAAAAAAACAAAATAGGGGGGTGAGACTTGTAAAAATAATAATTTAAAAAATCATGGCATTTAAGGTCCACCCTAATGTACATATATATATAATGTAATCATTATCTGATCTGTGTACTTAATTGTGCATCTGTGAAAAAGTTGTCTTCCTGCCAGATCGCATGGTGCCAACATGTGCGTCAATTCGTTCAGATTGGATATAGTTTGACTAGATCAATGGCCAAAGTACTGGTGTGTAGCTTCAAAATCAGATGTTGGAATCCTGGTCCAAATATTTTTTTTTTTTGATCTAGTGGGAAATAAATATTCAAAATTCACCTATAACGTGAATGAATATAAAATTTCAGATTGTTACCTGATATGTATAGCATATAATTTGAATAGTATAGTTTCGAATACATGATCAATAATTTAAAACATTTGAAACAGAAGTTAATATAAGTTCATGAAACGAGAAATCCGCCTACAATGAAATATATGTCGTGTGAGGGGATTAATGATTTGATGGCTTCATAAAATCGCATTTTCACAAGCAATTTATTTTGTGTTTATTGATTATCACACAATCAAGTTAACAATCCTCAATTCCACTTTCATGGGAGATACATTTGCTTTGATCTATTTATAAGGAAAAAAATATTTAAAAAATATGCATCATATGCACATTATGAAACATTTTTCAATACAGTGTGAACACTTTAATAAGATTAAAGATGGTATAAAATTGCAAAACACATTTAAAAACTCAATATTTAAACATTTTCTTTTTTTGTGAACTCTTTACCATTTTTTGTATATATAACACACATGCTGAAATTTAATTTAGTCAGGTAGCACTTAACACAATTCAAACTTTCTATGCAGGGATATCCTTCAACAAATGGAAATGTAGGAGGGATTCGATATGAATGTAAAAAGGTATTAGTTTGTGCGTTACTGTATATGATTAATACAAATTAAGCGCAATGAAGTAATATGCAACAAAAAATTAATAAACGTATACCACTTTAAAAACCACATCCATACTAAACAAAAAAAAAGTTTTAATTTTACAAGCTGTTTGTGTTACGAAATTCTGTATACTTTTAAAAATTTTATCTATACACTGTAGAAAAAAATATATAAATCAACAAACTAGTTTTTGTTAATTACAGATTTATGTAGCTTTTTCTGAACCTATATATTAAAATCAGTCATACAGCAAAATTAGGACTTTACCTTAAATAAATCGTCATCAGTAGAAAACCGTAAAATCATTACCTTTTTTAAAGATATTGTTGAATTAATTTAAGTATTCATATCATTTAATACAGTGAAAAAAACTTTTAGTATTATCTTTTTCAATTTTCATACGTTTTTCATAAAATGACTCGAAAAAACGTCTGCAACAACTATATATACAAAATTTCAAGCCAATCAGTCTGATAGTTTTTCGTTGTTGTATGCGGTTAGACGGTCGGACCAGGCGGTGACTATAATTGCTGCGCATTTATATAATTATGAATAAATTTTATAATTATTATATAAATATTTTGCCATACGCTGTTAAAAATTTGCAGAATTCTGAACCAGACATTTGACAGTTTTTCGAAAAATGGTTACTTAATCAAATTTAATTATATTCTTATCATAAAATAGACAATAATATGGTCAGAACATCGCTAAACTATCGTAATGTAACAGTTTTTTCAAAAAACGTGTGTACTTTCTAAGAAAATTTCGAAAGATATCAATCAGAAAGTAATATTTTTGCAAATAGTCATATGTTATAGAATATAAAAGTAGCAGCTAATGGCACTCCTGTGTATTTAGACTTCTACATTCACACAATATTTTTTTTTACTCATTAAATCATCTACTTACTTCGGAAAAGTTGAATCGATTCATACAATTTCAGAATACACGTTTTCTAATTCTTGAAAACTACTAGCAATCCATTTAATCTGTAAAATTCACTATCTAAAAACGCACGTTTAAATTTATATTTTCTGACGCAGAACTTTGCATTTCTCCATTCAATAAAATTACGGTGTAATAAGCAGATATTAGGACTTTACTAAATTGTATCCCCATACTTTTTCATGCCATAATTCAAGGTTCATTAAATCTTTGAAATCACATGAAACCATATTTATTAAAATATGTCTTAGAAAATATTTATTTTCTATTTCCAGATAGCTTACGGATTGGTTTATATTTACTGAAGATTTACCAGCAGTAATGTAAATTTAAAATAGGCACCAGTACGTAAAGATTTTCTAGTTTTAAGAATTTTATAGCAAATATGTATATAACCAATTTTTCATTATCTATATCACTATATACTTTCCTGATATAGATCAAAATGCATTAAAAGTTTCCAATCATCTGGAAACTTATTAAATGAAATTTTCATAACTAATGATAAACTTGTTTGATATTTTACAGTAATGTGCTTTACAGTACAGTTTACACATTCAAATCTACATTTAGAATCTGTTTTTGTGAATAAAGCCTTTAAAGCCATTATAATGTTAAATTACGAGATAAAATATTATTGTTTGGAAATTATCTTAGTTTCTAATTTTAATAAATCTAATCTTGCTTTCGTCTTTATGGAAATTACAAGAAAACTTCTCCTTCAGCTGGAAGCTTAATTTTAATACTTAATGCTATTCATAATTATAAATCTTTGTGAACGTGAATAAAATGAATCAGCTTCTGAAAAGAGACATGTAATTTTATGTATTAATGGAAATTCGTTTTAATTCCAATTATAACGGAATGAGGGGTCTGTTGGGTGAATGAATGCATAACTCGAGATATAAGATAAAACCAGTTTATTTAAACTGTTGGGGCTCAGGTGAAATGGAGCTTTCAGTTCATTAATTTCAACTCTAGTCACAATACTAAAAGATTAAACTCATAAGTATACTCACAGCTCCGGCACTAGACTCAGTTAGGGCCACTTCCAACCAACTTCTCACTTACAAGGAAGGTCTCCATACGGGCATACTCAGAAAAATCTGAAAAAAATTACAGAATGTTCTTCTCATATAGTTAAATATCTTTATAAAAAAATTTCGGCGGAACCTCCTTATAACGTCCGTAAAAAAACAATAAAAATTTCGTTTATTTGGCGATTTATCTCCGGTTGGCGAAAAAACGAAATTTTGAAAAATACGCTTTTACGCTTCGAATACTTTTTAAAGAAAAAACTTTCTATGTTCAATTTATTTAAATAAGTTTAGTTTAAGTCATTTTAGTTTTGCATTTTTACTTTACTTTAAGTGTAATTTTGTCATATACGTTTATATGTACTTATAACAAAAAGAAATTAATATATTTTATCATTTAAAACACAACTTAAATTGATTAAAATTGTTCCAAATTGAAAAATACACTGTTAAAAATCTGCTGCATTTTGTTGCAACGCACTCCCTTGCTTGTATAGAAAACGGTTACTTGGCCGTGAAATGGAGCTTTCTCATTGGTTGGAATAGAGATATTATATACAAGCGGTGGAGTGCGTTGCAACAAAATGCAGCAGATTTTTAACAGTGTATGACACGGTCAATTCACTGTGCTATGGAGCATTCTCATTGGTCAGAAGAGAGATATTCTATAAAAGTAGTGGAGTGACGTTGCAGTAAATGCTGCAGATTTTTAACAGTGAAGCCAATTAAAATCAATTTTCAGATTCCTTAAAATCGACTGCTTTTGGCGAGGAAATGCACTGCTCGCCAAATCCCGCGTCGCTTTCGGCTTTTCACGCCAATTATTCCAAACTATTTTATTTTTTTACATATCTAATAATGTAATTCCGCCGCTAATTTTCACTGATCCTTTATTACCTACATGAGTAGTTTAATTCGTATTTTTTTCAAAAAATTCTGAGTATGCCCCCAATGGAGACCTTCCTTGTTAGACTTTAGCTAAACTGATAGATAAAATTTTTTATTAGACAGTCCGTGGCTGTAACACACTCTTTATTGTCTAAGGTACTCAACGTAAGTAAATTATCTCTTACCAACGGCAATCTCCTTAAATAGCTCTGCTCTGAATAAACCAAGTCGGCAAACGCTGCTAGCCACCTGACTTCGAGACTCCTCGCAACTTCACTGGAGGCTAATAACTCTCTCAATCCAATCTAATTCAATCCACTGCTTGTCGGTTTACGCCGCTACACACACCACTAGCTGGCTTGCGCCGCTACACACACACTCCTTTACACTCAAAGCTTTTGCATGCTGCGAACTGAGATATTATAAATTTTCATATTGCTTCATAACTTGTATAACTGAGGAAGACGCAGACGCTCTAGAAAGTTAAAGTAAAAGAGAGAATAGATGTCGCTTCCACGCTACACATGTTAAATCATTGACGTCACGATCTCACAAAAATGCTAGAGTGCCTTTATCACAAAGATCACTCCCTCACAAAATAACTTTTCGAAATTATACAATCGAAATCATACGATTTCGTTAACAAATAATATGTATAACCAGGAGAAAAAACTTCAGAATTTTAACTAAATCAATAGAAATTATTTTAAAATGTATCCTAGATCCCCGTAAAAAATAATCTTTGAAAATAATCAGAAATCGTTGCAATCTTTAATAAGTTATCTTTAAAAGATAGGACCTTAATATATCGATAATAATATTAGAAAGAAGTAAGATTTATTTCTTTTTGAGAGAAAATCTCTGGAATTACCAATCCGATTTAAAAAATAATTTTAGCAAATTGATGATGGTAGTCGCTGTTTCAATATAGGTTCTTTGTATGTGGGTGCCAAAAGCCTAATGAGCTTCCTGGAGCATAAAACTTTCTAAGATACTATTTTGTGAGGCCAAGAAACATCAGATTTGATATGGTTTCTAATTTAAACATGCTCTCCAAGACACAAAATTCGAAATTTAAAAGGAGTGAAAATGCGCAAAGAGTATTCAGAATATGTTCTGAATTATGATTGCTACAAAATTATTGAAGGTAAAAATTTGAAATTTGGAAGAGTAGATAATTATAAGATGTAAATGCTTTTTTAATATTTGACTCAATCCTTTGCTTAAGAGCCCACACTAGTCACACGCCAAGGCAAATCAAGATGGCCGACTGTTTTTTTCAGCTCATTCAAAGGATGGACTAAAATTGAAATGATTGACATCTAATAATCCAATTAAGAAATAGAATTTTCTTAACCAATCATTTGTGACGATTTTTCTCCTCAAAGGCGTGTTTTCTAGACGGTGTCTTGTCTAAAGGATTTTTTCAACTGTCTTCCCATTACTTTCACTACATTCGATGATTTCAAGTTTATAAAAGTTGTAAAATAATTTCAATCTGTTTACCTTTAGCGTCCCAAAATTAAACGGTTTGATTTTCAGAAAATAAACGAATTATTAATTTAGATAGATTACTATAAAATAAAAACTATTTTATTTATTTAACGCGATTACAAAAAATAAAATAAAATAAAATAAAAAAATACTATTGAATGAAGGGGTGATGAAATATCAGGTACAAGTACTTTAAATAACTATTTTTTTGGGGGGTGGCGGGAGGAATTCTTTTTAGAATACGAAACTTCTCAAGAGACTTATATAAGATAAATAGCACTGAAGGTTTAAAGTAAAATCTTCATAAAATTATGAGTAAAATATTTAGACAAATTTAAATATTTTAAAAATGTGTATATTTTTGTGCGGAGAGGGAAACAGCAAGGGCGAAAGGGAAATAGAAATTTTGAAGAAAGGAGGTATAGGTGTTAATCCCAGCCTAGTCGTCGTTTATAGACATAACGCAATTTCCTATTGTTAGTAGTAACAAATGTGACAGAAAAAGTGTCGCAAATTTAAAAAAAAAATGTGTGACGTTAGGTCAGTAGGGCAAAACATTTTGTCAAAATTCCAGGTAGAAGGAAATTTAGATTTTTGATGATTTTTACAAGCATTTTGTAAATATTGAAGGAGCTCTAATAAATTTTGATTGATGTGAAGGGGGGATGCAGGCAGTTTATTAAATGACTTGTCTTATTTACATGACTAAATATTAAAAAATAGTATTAAAAAATAATAAACAAAAAGACGAATTTTTGTATGCTTTGCAAAAAAAGATAGAAAGGAAACGTCGATTTTGGTGGGTGAGAAGTAAAATTATATGATTGATTATTTATTATTACAATAAAAGTTTTAGAAAAATCAAAGACTGTTAAGGTTTAAAATTTGTGAGCTGAGGGAAAAAAGAAATAATCACATTTATTATTTATTTATTTATTTTCGTGTATTGTGTAGGGGGGGGGGGGTAGATGATTATCAGATATGGCCTTTATTTATTTTTTTATTTATTATTAGACTTATTATTTATTTGCTTTTAAAATATTTATAAATCGGTTTAAAAAATCATAAAAGTGGAAAGATTTAAAGAACTAAATTTTCTGCACTTAATAAAAGGAAGGGAGTGATAAAACTCAATTTCAGTCGTGGGAGGGGGAGAATTTTTGTTATTGATTTTTATTGTTACAATAAAGTGACTTATATGCTACAAATATGGGTATTGTAGGCTAGTCTATTAAACGGCGAAGTGATATTTTCGGAAAGTGCAATTTAAAAGATTGTGACTGGTTCAAAAGGCAAAGAAAAATTTTGATATAAAGGGAAGCTAAGGGTTTATCTGGAGAGTCCTCAAGAGAGGGGGGAGCGATTTTAGAAATTTGGAAACTCCAATCTCATGAACGGGTCGTAACTCATTTTTTAATGCGGGTCCTGTTTCGTCTATTTTTTTGCTGTGGGTCAGGTTTGGCTCCGGTTGGCTTCCATTTTTTGTTAATTTCTACTTGGGTCGAGTTTGGGTCCGGTTGACTTCTATACTTTGCTGCTGTTCGAGTTAATTTCTGAGTTTTTGCTTTTTGGTCGGGTTTGGGTCGGGTCGACTGCTACATTTTGTTGTTGCTCAAGTGGATTTTTACTTTTTAGCTGTACTTAGAGCATTTGGGGCAGTTTAGGATTTGGTTTTAATTTTGTGAGAAGGTTTCGGGATGATCCGAATTGATTGGGATGAGTCCTTTGATAAAATTTTCGTTCTTTTTCGCAATTTTTGTACGAAATGTGCGTCTGTTTCACGATCCTTTGAAGAAATTCGTGTTTTCTCCGCTATCATTTCACAAAATTTGATGTGCGTTTCGCTTCTATTTTTTGCTGCTGGTCGGGATAATTTTTACTTTTTTTGTGGGTCGCATTTGGATCCGGTTAGCTTCTAGTGTTTGCTGCAGATCAAGTTAATTTCCGATTTTTCGCTTCGGGTAGGGTCTGGGTCCGGTTAACAACTACATTTTGATAATAGTAGGTTTGACTTTTACTTTTTAGCTGCGCTTAGTTCATCGGGGCAGATTGTCACACATTTCGGATTTGAGTCAGTTACATATTCGGTTTTTATTCTTGCGGATTGAGCCCAGTAAATGGTTGACGTCAGTTTTGACCGCGATCCTTTGACAAAATTTGCGTTTTTCCACGATCCTTTGACAAAATTTGCGTTTTTCCGCGATCCTTTAACAAAATTCGATTTTATACGTGAATGGGATCCTTTGAAGGCATTCATGTTTTCACCGTGATCCTTTCACAAAATTTGAGGTTTTTTGCGACCATTTGATGAAATGCGAGTTTCTTTTGCAACCCCTAACAAAATTCGCGTTTTCTTTGTTTAATAATTTTCAAGATTAACAAGCAAAAAATTTTTCAATCCAATTTGGGCACGTGGAAAAAAAAATTAGAGAAGTGCACTTGTCGCTTTCAAGTCAGTAATGTTTATCATACAATCTAGATCAGAGTTGTACCGAAAGTTTATCTGCACGGGTTGAGATCGGGATAGTAATGCTTATCATAACATCTTGATAAGAGACGGACCGAATATTTAGCTTTTATTCAGGGCTCGGTCTGGAAGAAAAATGGGCCTGTCACCACCCGAATCTCCAAAAAAAGGAAGATCAGAACACGAACCGATTCAAAATGAGAGAAAACCTTACCCAGTCCAAGTCCCGTGGACTTAAACTGGCGCGACCCGTACCAGGCCGTGACGGGCTCGAGCTTCTTCCCAAGTTATTTCTCGTGAGGATACATAATATCACTTTGTAAACCCTTTATTAGCCCAAGGGGGGGGAACTTCGCGCCCTACCCCCACCCCTTAGAACCACCACAGCATACGGGCTGTGTCGATGCTAGATCGTGCGTTTAGACTTTACACCGGATGCAGCCTGGGCTTGAAAAATTTTTCACGTATATACCTGTAGTAGGAAGGAAGGCCACACCAGACCCGACCTGGAAAAACCAGTGTGGCTCGATCCAGCTCTGCAGAAAAAAAATAAGACCCGACTAAAGCTTTTTTTCTGAAAGTGTGAAGACTTGACTCTGTCCCAGGATAATAAATTAAAGTTGGCGCCACCCGACCGGGATCGCACCGGCCTAGAGTTTAGGACCAGCAATTTTTTCTGCTGGCATCTAGTGTCGTTCGGCAGATCATTTATTGGGACGTTAGGCTCTGCCCGATGTTCCAGGAAAAAAATTTGGCCCGAGCTTGGCCCGAAAACATTAGTGACTAGGCCCTATCCGGCTTGGTCTAAGTATTCACAAGTAAGACTCGGCCCGGCCCAAATGCCGTTAATGGAAATCGACCTGAACCCGGCCCGCGGGCCTGGCTCTGTCTTTGGGGCGAGGCCTGGCCCGTGCAGATCTCTAAAGTGAGTACAAAGGGAGAAGGTAAAAAAAAAAAAAGTAGGACATTCTGCCTATCCTATACTGTAAAGCGAGCAGGAGGGGGGAGGGTGTCAAACGGTAAACATAAATTTCGAAGAAAGTAGGTATAGATCGAAACCCCAGCGTATTCATGTATGGGGCTGTCCATAAATGATGCCACACATTTATCCAATACTTTTAACCCTCTCCCTCCCCTTTGTCACATGTCACGCTATATTATATATACATGCAGTTCAGAAAGAAAGCACTATGCTATAGATCATATTTCAAATTTTGTTTTTAAATTTTAACTGTGTATTTTAATGACTTTTACGTGAATAACTATAAAAATAATTTGTGTACTTATTTTGTATGAAATAAGATTTAGGTTTACAACAAAAATTATAATTAATATACACTAATAATATAATATTAATATGAAAAAGTAATTAAAAGGAGTAATGTTTTGAAATTTGAAATGGAATTGTATTTCGTTTTAAACTTTTACTTTAATTTATGAACACAAAAATATTTTAATTCCAAAATAACTTCAAAATTTAATTTTCTAATTATTAATAATTTTCTTTCAACCAAAATATGTGATGTCACATTTCTTCTTAACCCCTCCCAGCCCTTTGTTACAAGCTGTCTCAATTTCACGTACCTCTCCTCCCCCCTTCCAGGCCTGACATTATTTTTGGATGGCCCCTTTAGTTATAGTGCACAATTTATCATTGTTACAGTAACAAATGTGACAAAAAAATGAATTATTATTTTTTTAATAATAAAATTTTTTATGTGTTCTTAGCGGAAAGGCCAAAAATTATTCAAAATTTTTGGTGGAAGAAAATTTAGATTATCAATAATTTTTAAATAAAAAATAATAATAAAAATAAAAAAACAAGTAGAAGTTTTAAATTTTGAGTACTAACAAAAGAGTAAATTCGGGGGAGAAACTTCTAAATATCAAATATTTTTTAAATGATACATTCAGTAAAGCATTGTTTTGTAAAAATCCGAAATTGAAATAACAATTAAATGCTTTTATTTTCATTTATATTTTTTCCTTTTTTATTTCACATTTTATCAAAGCCTGGAAGCTTATGTGTCCGCCCATTGTGTATGTATGTACGTACACGTACGCCTGTGTGTAACGCGATAACTCATGATAATATTCGATTTGCCTCAAATTTTGGATTTAGGTCTATTGCGATAAGACGCTTTCTTGAATAGTTTTGGACGTTCATTGGATAAGTATAAGGGGATAAGGGAGGGCTAATCCCAACTCTTAATTTAAGGTACCCTGGGGTAATAACGCCACGTTAAGGTTCTACCAATTTTCACGGCTTAGTTTTAGATTGTATTTTTCAAACAAATATAGGATCTGATACAGCAACTCATTGACTATCTATATAAAATAAAATAATTTAACAGATATGTATTTATAAAATGTAATGGCGTTTTTTCTTGACCAATGCTATTTGGCGTTATTACCCACCTATATGGGTAATAACGCCATGCAAACAAAACTATGAAATAAGATGGAATAATTGCATGTAGATAGCCCAGTTCTAAAAATACAAACTCTACAAACTTAGAAATTGACAAATTGCATTCTAAGCTATTGAAAATGTTCAATTTTTTGTGAAAGCGTAAGAAAAATAAAGGTGTGGTGTGGGAGGAGGGGATGAGGCAAAAGAATATCAGACCGTGAGCTTCTTATTGCTTAAAAAGGACCGCTTAAATAGAAATATGAGAAACATTGCACAGTTTTAACTATGTTTATTTGAATCAGTATTTAGGATGTAGCTCGGCCACTGTAGGGAATCAACCAGGATACTAAAGTCAAGGATTGGCGTTATTACCCCGGTATAGTTATTGCGCAGTACATTTTAAATTACAAATTATCTCGAGAAGATATCCAAAATTTTCAACAACATTTTAAAAGTACATAAAATGCACTACAAATTTATGTAATTAACAAAGTATTTCCGGATAAAAAGATAGTCTTCACATCACAAAACGTATCTCGCAAATTTTAGATCAAGCGTTAATTTTAGTTGTTTGTAAAAACAATAAGACCTAAAAATGAAACAAATTAACTTGAAGCTGTTTTTTGCGATTTATATGACTCAAAACCCTTCTGCGCAGAGCACATAGGTGTCATTTACCTAATTATTTCATAATTATGCAAAATATAAGCACTTGGCGTTATTACCCCGCCTGGCGTTATTACCCCAGGGTACCTTAGATAAATTTTATTTTCCTGCTGAATTAACAGATTTCATCGTAATTTCAGATATGGGATCATTTTGATGCTTAATGATGCCTCCATGTTTAGTTTTGGATATTCATTGGTTAAGTATAAAGGGAGAGAAAAGGGGCAGGTGACCCCGCTTAATTTTGGTAAATTGGTTTTTTTAAGCAGAATTTACCGATTTTCTTAAAATTTTGGATGTAGGTTTTTGTGATACAGAGCTTCCCTGACTAGTTTTGAGAATTCATTGGATAAGTATAAGGAGGGAATGTCTGGCTTATTCCATCCTTTAAATTTAGATAAATGGATTTTTTATGTTGAATTATCAGATTTCATTCACCATCGCGATTCTTTGTTCAAAGAACTACGATGTGTTTACTTAACTACTACTTGTTATGCAGGTACTTAAAAAAAATCTGAATACTTCCTCAGTTTAGATTTTTTTTTCCAAAAAAAAAAAAAAAAAACTAAGTTATTTATTATAAAATGTCTTACATTAGTTGTGGGTAGAATCAAACTAATCTTTGGAAAATCTGCGACGCAGTACTTAGTTTTTTATATTTTCTTGTATCTTTAGAAGAAGAAAGTATTGGATTCGGGAATACTTTCGACAGGTTTACACGTTTTTAGGGTAAGAGAGTCCGAAAAACATGTTTTTACAAAATATCTGTCTGTCAGTTTATGAGTCTGTGATTTTGTCTGTCTGTATGTGACATAGATTTTGTGGGTTCTCTATCTTAAGACCTAATACACAGAATTAAGTAACATATATGGGGGAGACTGGGGCACTTGTGAAAATGGGGCATATGAGAACATTGCCATTTTCACTAGTTATTATATGTTTTTTTATTTCAAAAAATTACCAAAGATGTGAGCACCTATAGACATATGGAAAAAAATTTTGAAACTCTTCGACATTTTGTTTGACCTCAGGAGACGAAATACTGCTTACTGAACTCAAAAGTAAAATCTTCAGCTTGATAAAAGATTAATTTTATTTATTTATTCTTTTTTTTCTTTATTTAACATATACTATGGATACTAATAAATATTTATGATATTTTTTATTTTTAAAATTGAGAAATGCTAATGATTTGTCATTTTAACTTTTGTGGGAATGTGGGACACTTATGAAGAGTTTAGTTGGAGCAGATCTGAATACGTCATTAAATTGCCCAATAATCATTCAGTGATTCTATTCCTTTTAGTTAACTTCGTGAAAGTAATGCCTGCTCCCTTATCTATATTTTTATAGTAATAAAAGACATTTCTACCATATAAAGTTGATTTTGTGTAATAGAATCTTTCACAAACACAACTCTCAGCAAATACATAAAAAGCAACAAGCTATTTACGTTCAATTGGTAATTTAAATAAATTTCATGTTTTCTAAATTGCAATAAATGCTATATATTATTTTATTTAACAGTTTTCAATACTATTTTTTATTCATCATTAATGCAAAAAATATTATTTTTAACAACTTTGCAAATTTTTCTGTTTCATTTGTTGCAAACTTGTAGTATTACTTTACTTCCATTTCTAAAACAGCTATTTTATTTGGTGTTTTGAAAATAGATATATATATATAAAGAAAATATAATTTTAAAACTTATAACTACCGTGAAATCTTCATTATTTACTCCCCCCTTTTTTTAAAAGCAAAAGAAATTAAATTTGGAGGAAACTTATAAATGTAAAACAGTTTTTTATCCTCAATTTATAGGCAAATAAGGCAAATATAGGATTGAGAATCTTTCGCCTTTTGATAGTTTTCCTATAAATATTATCCAAATGCCCCCTCCCTAAAATCTCCCTCAAACAAAAAGCCCTAAGCAAAATTTAAATTCTTTAATTATTTTCTCAAGTTTACTTCTTTATTTTTTTTATATTGCAACAATATTTTATCAATTATCAAAGCCCCCCTCCAAATCTACTTATTTTTATTTTGTAATATTTTGCTTAAACATATCACTCAGAAACTAAATAAATATACATATATTTTTCTTTATGGTGAATTTAATAGATAGTACAACTAATGATTAAGATAACACATGAAAAAGATAATAAAAATATATAAATTTTTTTCCTTGTGTTCACATGTTTCCCTTATGTGTTTACAACTGCTCTTTCGTTGGGGCACATATGAACATTTTTTTTGAGTTCAATAAACTATTAAGAAAAGTCAGAAGAACTGTAAATTTAATTTTTAAAAAAATACCATGCGTAAAAGATGTTCTTTTTACTATATAGAGTAGTTTTGCTTATAGAAATTAACCCAGTTATGAAAAAAAGCTATGTTTGTGTGAACTGTTCACATGCATCCCAGTCTCCCCTATATATTCAGGTAGTCCCTGGTAGAAATTGTTGCTGACTAGATTTGTACGTAAATCGTTCAGCAGGTGGCTCTACTTTGCTGTATTTTATTTACGATTTCTGCAATAGAAACTAATTATCTCTAGAATTAATGCACGATTTTGATCAAACTACAGATTCAGTTAATGCTTGATATAAAGTGATTCTATGTATGTTTTGGTGAGAATGTCAAGATTAAAAAAATGAAATTTCATTATACATTAACAGAGTTAGAAAATATTAGGAAATAAATCCATGGAAAGAATAGCATTTACGCTCGGGTGCAATCTTGAGTGTAAAACAATAAGTGAATAAAGAATTTTTAAATAATTAAAAAGAAAAAACTAAATTTAACAAGCATTCACAATAAATCTGAAATATTTATGCTCTCATTCTTTCCTCAAAAAGTGTTTAATTTTGCTGATTATTTACAATGGATACAATTTGTATACATTACCAACACAAAATGTAAAATAACGGGGTATCTGAGCTCATTACCATGAAATGAGATAAAAAAAAAAAAAAAAAAAAAAAAAAAAAAATCTAAATAAATTCAAAGTACAATGTTGCAAAATACTTTTGCAATTCGCGGTAATAACTCGCTATTTTGAAGATATATATTTCACTGTTAGTGAAACAAGATTGGCCAATCAGGAGTCTGATATTTTGTGAAATTTTTGCAAACTCTTTTAAAAAATATACGCTTTTCATTGCTTGATCTTGCATATATAATACATACTATACGGATTCCTGTCTTAACGCCACCAATTTCCAAATTATTCTTCATTCAGTGACATAAGACTGATGAAGTCCAATATTTAAATTAGATACGATACGTGGAATATACGTATACATTAAATATACGTTTAACTGATACACATTATACGTATCCGGATACGTTTAAACGTATATTCTAAGGTATCCGTATAGCAGAAAAACGTATTATACGGATATACGTATATCGTTTAAACGTATAGCTGCTATACGTATCCTATCGCGAGCACTACTTTCAAATAATGTGTCACACGACTGGTGTTGAAAAGAAATTAAAAATTTGCCCCCCCCCCTGGGGGGCACAGTGGGGGATGACACACAAGACAGCCATAATATGGATAAGCAGTTGCAGATCTTTCAAATGATGTGGCACACGACTGGTGTGGTAAAGAAATTTAAAATGTTCCCCCCCCTGAGGGGCAGAGTGGGGGGGGGGACACACAAGACATCCATAATATGAATAAGCAGTTGCAGACCTTTCAAATGATGTGTCATACGACTGGTGTTGTAAAGAAATAAAAATTGTGCCCGCCTGGGTGGGCAGAGTGGGGGATGACACACAAGACGTCTATAATATGAATAAGCACTTGTAGACCTTTCAAATGATGTGTCTCACGACTGGTGTTATAAATAAATTAAAAATGTGCTCCATCTGGAGGCGAGGAGTGGGGGCTGACACACAAGACATCCATAATAGGAAAAGGCAATTTCAGACCTTTCTAAAGATATTCAACACGAGTGCTGTGGATAAAAATTTAAAAAGTGCTACTTTGGGGGGGGGGGGCAAAGTGGGGTACGGCGCCCCAAACATGCATAATTGGAATGAGCAGTTACCGTTTATTTAAACTATAGGGGGGCTCCGCTCCTCTGCTCGTTATGCTCGCCAATTCCAACCACGTAATCGCTTCGCGTTTCCGTTCGGTATTGCTTTGAAATCCCGGTTGGAATCGCTTCGCGATGCATAGAGGGAGCCCTTAGACTCATGGAAGGAGTGGTCCACCCAGATTCGTTATTTCCGGAAATCTTACACATCAGCATCATTCCAGGAGTCATTCCTTTTACGAGCACACACTAGTCACTGAGAAAAGTAAAACAATATGGCGACTTGATGTTTAGCTAGATTGGAAGGAGGGCTTAAATTCATCTGATTGACAAGTGGACTCGTCCAATCAGCAAATGAAATATCCGTAACTAATTACCTGCGACCATTTATTTCAGCGATTTCGCGTCAAAGGGATATTTTTGAACTTTTCAGTTTTCGCAGTACAGCGTAAATTTGATGATATGTTTTTCAAAGGCGTAAAAAATCAATTTGTTTATGATTACAAAATTAAAGCGATTTGACTTGCAGAAAATAAATATTTCGTTTAGATGTGATTTTTTTTTCTAGTTTCAGGTTAATTTTTCGGCTAATTTTTCGCATTTTATAGACAGAAAATTGAGATTAGTAGAATAAAAAAAGTATTTCATTTCATGTTGCGCAATTAAAAAGAAGAGGAATACTGAAAGTTTTATTAAGTTATATAGAGCTTATATAAGCTAAATTAAATTAAAAGTTAGAAATAAGATCTTGACAAAATTAGATGGAAAAAAGTTAAACAAATTTAAAGATTTTAACCACTGTATATTTTGTGCTCCAGCCGGGGGGGGGAGAAGGATACTGATCTAAATCCCACCGTAGTCATTTATAGATATAGTAAACATTTAATGTTATCAGTAACCCATGTGACCGAAAAAAATAGTGCTCCAAGTTTTGAAAACTTTGTGTTGTGTTAAAAATCATTTGTGTAAATTTAGTTAAAGTTAGTGAAAATTCTAGGTGAAAAGGCATTTAGATTACTGGTTATTTTTACGAATATGTTCGAAAAACAGAAATGAGTTCTTAACATTGTTAAAAACTTATGCATAACTTATGCATAACATTCATATCAATGTTAAATTTTAAGTAATTACATATGAATAAAGTCGGCCGGAAGAGGGGGGGGGGGAGGGACTTTCTGAAGTGTGTCTTTTTACCAATACAGTTAGTTAAAATTGTTTTTTGTATTAACCCGGGAGGACGGGCGCAGGGCCTAAAAGACCCGGAGTGCGTATGGTTTTTAAAATTGTAACCACTAATTTTTTAAAGTAATTTTCAACTAATTTTATCACAAAATTTGGGAGAATTGTCTCTGTCTGAATAAAGCGACTTTTTTAATTTGTTTTTATTGGTGACAAAGTTAAAACCATTCATACCCTTGTAAGTGCGCGTTCTCCCGGGTTAATCCGTAATCGAAAAGACAGTAAAATACTTTTATTGTTTTCTCATTTATATTTTTATGAATATATTCGGTTCAGTCGAAAACTTGGGTCCTTTTCAAATCTAAGTTTAGTGGTTCAATTCTGAGGTAGTCGGAGTGAGGTAAATGCGAAAGGAAAATTTACTTGCACGTTAATTGACAAAAACCATGATACATATAGATTCAATATCTCTCTAAAAGGATTTCACTTTTAGAAAGACAGTTAAAATGTGTCTTGTGCACAGTTAAATGCGACCTATCGCGTTGAAAAACTTTAGGTAATATTATAGTTACTGAAGGTTTTTAATTAGGACTAAAAGAAAATGCAAATTAAATAAGTTGAAAGACTTAATGGGTGCAAAAGGAGGTTTCAGAGACTAATTGTTTCTATGAAAAAAAAAAAAAGAGGAGAAAATAACAAATATATATATATATATATATATATATATATATTAGAAGAATATATATATTCTTTTGTGAATTGGGGTTGGGCAAAATGAAGAAGCAGATTTATTTTATTATTTTTTTCGGATGGGGGGAGAGAATGGGGGAGTTTAATACATGACCGATTATTTACTTTATTAAAAATTTAAAAGTCGGATAGAAAATTTAAATTAAAAGAATTTTAGAAATTTTAAACGAAAAAAAAATGAACGAGGGGGGGCGGGAGATTTTATGTGGCGGTGGTAAAATTCTATGATCGATTGTTTATTATTACTATAAAATACAGATAAAGCTGAAAATGTCTTTTGAAAAGACTTTCTAAGATTCTAAACTTATTGAGATATGAGATAGGAGAGGGGGAGAAGCAAAAATTTTGAAGGGATGCAAAGCCTTTATTAGATGATTTACCTATTTATCTTACTAAAAATTAACCAATGGTAAAAATAGAGGTTAAAAGACGCTTATGCATTTTGTAAGGAGAGGGGGAGGGGAAAAGTCAATTTTACTGGAGGTAGAGTAAAATTATATGATTAATTATTTATTATTGCAATAAAGTAACAGGTAGAGTAGAAACAGTTTTAGAAAAATCAATGACATTTACGGCTTAAATTTTGTGATCTGAGGAGAAAAAAGAAATAAGCACATTCATTATTTATTTATTCATCTTTATTTTTATTTATTTATTTATTTTCTTGGGGGGGGAATTGTTAGATGACTTATTATTTATTTGCCTTACAAAATATTTACAAATGGATTAAAAATTAATAAACAGAAAAATTTTAACAATTTTAAAGTTTGAATGCTTAATAATGCTGCTGTTAACCATTTAACTCAATCTAGAAAACCTAGGTCGAACGCTAAAATTGTATAAATCCTGAATATTTGATCGGACTTTCTCCGCTATCAAGTCCAACCAAGTTATCATAAATATCATTTGAGCGCTTAAACCAGGTTTTCCTAGGTTGAGGTAGATATTCAATACGAAATTAACTGGGGGAGAGAGGGAAATCCCAATTTCAGTTAAGAGGGGAGATTTTTCTGATGGATTGTTTATTGCTGTTAGTTTAAATTTGCATACAGGCCATTTAGCTGATCGATAATTGGTCAAACATGACATTAGAGGACAGTACGATTATCTGACATGATGATTAACCTACAGTGCATTTAATCGAAAAGATGATTATATGACAGGACGATTAGCCGACCTTTTTCTAATCTTTTTCCGTCATCTCTCATGAGATTTATCATTGGAAAGCCCTTTGACCTTTCTTTGACATTCTTTCTCTTTTAGCTCTATTGGAGACTGTTCTAACTTTTTTCTCCATCAGTCATAAGGCATATCCTTTTAGCACCACTTCATTCTATTTTTATGTTATGCACCTCACGTTAGGTTACTGTTAAGTTGCGATTACAGATAATACAGTAGGTTACAATTGCAATTAGTTATTCTTATGTTACGATTAGAAAACTGTTAGGTTACATTTAGATTAATGTTGGGTGAGAATAAGATTATGGTTATGTTCCAATTAGATCTTGGTAAAGTTACGGTTGCGTTACAGTTAGCTTGCGATTATGTTATAATTAGGTTAAATTAGTTTCAGTTAGGTCACGATTAGGTTATAGTTAGATTACGGTTATGTCACAGTTAGGTTACGGTTAGTTTGCTGTTAGGTTCCGCTTACGTTATGGTTAGTGTCGGACGTTCCTCTTAGCCCGCACAACTTTGAAGAAAGTCCGTAGTAGTTATAGCTGCTACCACAGATATTATTAGGTGATATCGGTCACCCACTGTGAGGATTGTGTAAATGAACACCAACGCTGTCAATTAACTAAATTAACAGTTTATTTATACTCTATGTACACAATATAATACACTATATACAGTTACAACTCGGATATAGATGATTCGGTTCAACATTAAATTAAATACAGTAAAAGGTTGGCTGTGTACTGTTCAAATTACACTCTTCTTGCCTCACTCTACTCTCGTTAGATTAAGTTTACCGGAGATCGATTTCGAATCTCCCAACACATGGGTTCTCAGTATACGCTATTCGGCCAAGAGCACTACACACAGGGATATATGTATCCCTTGCCCTCACGGTCCGAACTCCAGATATGAAACTAGTCAGTACCAAAATCTCAGACAAAACCTGCCCTTCTCAAATCACTGCTTTCCCCCCAAGGTAAACCCCCCTGCGGAGTTCCTCCATTGCACGCATTCCACGTTGTTTACTTGATTCGTGGAATGTTCCTTATTTGCTCATCATTCACATACATCACTGACTGATGAACACGCCTCTCAGCAATCTTCTCTTTCTCAAATCACCACCTGCACATGATCACCTGTCGATTCCCGCTTTAACAAAGAAAGAATGTCACCTTGAAGCGTCAGTACACAGCCCATACAATACATGATATATTAAGACAAGAATAACAAAAATTCCAATCCTGTAGCAGATGTTTTCTCAGAACCTGACACAATGTGTAAAATTATTCAGGCACAAATTCTTTGTAGGTAGTATTCGCTTGATCGTCACTCGAGTCATAATAATCCGATTCCATACCTACTTTCACAAAATTAATCAGCAGTTTAGAATATTTCAAATTTGTAATACATGGACTATGACATAATTTTTGCTGTTTTTCCCCACTGTTTGCCATCGTGAAGAACCCCGAAATGTCTTGTTCTCTTTTGTTTTATGGATCGTTTCACAATTTGGGTAGCATTGGGTATCTGTACATTGAATGTTGAAGGATTAGTTTTTTTAAATTGGATATAACTGTCTTAGTATTAGTCTGGAATTCGGTCGACTTTTTGAATTGAACGGAAGATTTCTATGATTGATTAGTTTGGGATTCTATTGAAATAGGTTTTGTCCTAATTTCCGACTTGCAGAACACTTAATGTAACAACAGCCATTACGGATTTGTTTCTTTGAGATACTGGGTAGAATAGAGGAATCTGTTTGTATGCTAATGTGCCTTACGGATTTTGATTGCTGTTTGAGTACAATTGAATAGGAAACATCAACATATAGGATTCTAAACTTAATAATTTTGCGAGCTTCATGGTAAGTAAGTTTTTCTATTATTTTAATGGTAAAAATATCTTTTTCACAGATCCAGTTCGGGCAAGAATGGGAAAAGGCGGCAGACTTTTCACACGAGTCACCCTCGTGACCCACTTCCGCACATCTTGAACAGGTATAACAAAATTAAGAAAGATATATCTATATTATATATATACATCTATATTAGAAAAAAAATAATTCGGACCTTGGCCACACCACCCCCTACCGAGTCCAACAAGGGGATACACATCCGTGTAATAGTGTTAGCCAGGGCCTATACCGTCATAAGACAATCCTATCTCAATCTCCCCCATTAACGAGATGACAAGTAACTGCTCAGTCACTTAATCCCTAAAGCCAATAACAAAAGTCAGCTGACCAGCCGATTGATGCATACGTGACCAATATGTACCTCCCGTCAACCTAAAGCAAAGGCCAAAGCAGTGTGTTGATTTCTCTCAAATGCCACGATATCCCTTTCCAGGGACACGGGTCGCCATGCTTGGCAAACACGTCGGTGGTTTACATTTTTCCATTAGTCGATATACAGAGTGATATCGGCTCATACAAAATTACCCTAACCTCTGAGAAAAAACCACAACGAAAGTGAAACAAAGAAAAAAGGAAGAGAAATAAGAGTAAAAGGAAAAGAGAAAGATCATTCAGGAGCCTGGGGTTGTGAAGCCCGAGAATATTTAAAGAAGGTATCCCCCTGGGGCGATTAGTTTTAGGAATTCAATGGATAAGTATAAGGGGAGAAAGGGTTGACTATTCCCCCCTTTAAATATAGAAAAAGGTTTTTTATGCTGAATTATCATATTTCGTTCGAATTTCACAAATCTACTAAATAATTTGTTAAAATTTATTTATATAATTGTTGGAGATTTCTGAGGAGGAAAAAATGGAAAGTATTTATTTATTATTTTATTTATTTATTTATTTATTTATTTATTTCGAGAGGGATGCAGGGAATTTATTAGATGACTTACCTTACATGATTAAAGATTATAACAAATATGTTTAAAAACAAAATAAAGAGATTTAAAGACAAAATTTTATATGCATGGTAAGGAGACATAGAGGGAAAACATCAATTTTTGTGGGATTAAGAGTAAAACTATATGATTGATTATTTATTATTACAGTAAAAGTTTTAGAAAAATCAATGATTTTAAAGGTTTAAAATTTGTGACCTGGGGGGGGGGAAGCAAACAGATTTATTAATTATTTATTTTGGTGTGTGTGTGTGTGTGTGGGATGGAGAAGTTTTTAGATGACTTACTATTTATTTGCCTTTCAAAACATTTACAAATAGGCTTAAAAAATAATAAGATATAAGAAAGTTTCAATGAATAAATTTCAGGCGCTTAGCAATAGGGTGAGAGGGAAAAATCTCATTTTCAGTTAGTGGGGAAGAGTTTTTGTGATCGATTTTTTATTGTTACAACAAAGTGGCTATATTCTGTAAACTGGATACAGTGAGATAGACAGCAAAACAGCGAAGTGATACTTCTCGAAAGGGTAATATAGAAGACTGTGATGAGAGCAAAAGGCGAGGCAAAATTTTGATATAAAGGGAAGGGGGTTGTGATATAGATTATTTTTTCTAAATCAGATTTCAGAGAACTCAGATTTTCATCTTCAATTAACAAATAATAAAAAAACTTAAATACTTTTAAGGACTTTTTGCAAATTCTACATAAAACTAAGTTTTTTAAGGAGCAAAAATTACTTTTGAAAAATTGAATGCTTTTTAAAAAATTGAAGAAACATAAGAAACATTTAGGATCACTCAAAATTATTCCGCTACATTGGAATTTCCGCTATGTGGAAATTTATTCCGCTACATTTCCGCTATGTAAATAAATCATTTGCGGTGTTTTTAAGGAGCGTCATACTAATTTAAAAGTAATAAAATTCATATACATTACTCAGGTACTCTGAAAGATAGTTATAAAAAAATATGATATGTATAGCAATTACAGTATACACACAGATGATCTCCATAGTAATCCATTATATTATGGTCTAAAAATCTTTCGCGATGCATTGTTGTAATAATGTTACTCTCTTACAAATATTAAAATTGATACAAACTTCTGAAATGGACTTAACATTGCTTGCGGTATAATATTTGGTGAAAAGCATTTACCATTCAATTACAGAGTTACACAAAAGAATTCGGTTGTAAAAAGTTCTTCGGAGAAAAACTGTTTCTAGCGTATATAAATTATGTTCACTACTTCGAACATAAAATGCAATGAAATGCTGTTTCGAATATACTCTCTGTTAAAAAAATTTTCATTAAAACATTCCATTTGTATACTTAATCAAATGAAACTTGGTGAAATTGGTCATCTGTTCCCCGCCACCCCCACTTTCTTCATCACTAACAGAGTCTCTTCTTCACTGTTCGTTTTTTTTAAGGAAGATTGACACAGACAATCTATCTTTATCAATGTTACAGTGTTTTGGGGTTAAGTTTTCTTTAAAATTTTATTATTTATTGCAGAACAATGTAATAATTCCCACGAACCATCTGTACACATATAAAAAGCTAAAGTGTGATTCAATAGCAAGATTTCAATATGATGAACACTAGAAGCGATGGGGCGATAGCCCCCCCCCCTGCCTCCCTTTGAGCCCAATGGAGGGTCTTCAAAATGGTATTAGATGTACACAGTATAAATGAATCATATTTAAGATTGAGAACTGTGCGACCTGACCGGACTCGACGAAGCTGTCTCAGCCCGGGTCGGGCCGCGCCAGTTTTAATTCATGAGACAAGGACTTGGTCAGGTCTAGAGATCTGCACCGGGCTGGACCAGAATGGCGAAATAGTTCCAAATTTTACAACAGACTGGCAAAAAATTTAAACCGGCCGTACGGGACAGGCCGATAAAAAAATTTAACGGGCCTGCCGGTTTGTTATAAAAATTTCGGCAAAAACGCTAAAATGTGAACTATTTTCAATGAATATGGATTTAACGAGCATAAGTATAAATGTGCATCACGAGTAGATACTAGTTTGACAACATCAATACAGAAATGTAACTTGTACAGCGTAGAGACCGACAACGTGCTTAGTGTCCAAATGGGTTTAATAAGGTTTTGGAAATTGGATCCGGGCCAAGATCAGGCTTGCACTGTTTTTTCTACATATAGTCGGGATCGGTAAGAACTAGACTTAATTGTTCGTGAGATGTGTAGGGCAGACAACATAATATGTAAAAGCATTGGTAGGGATAAAGAACTTCTGTTAACGTACCCTTTGAAATATACTCTTTGGTGTTTCTTAAATTCATTTCTCAAAAGCACGAAAGTTTGACACATTTTCTGACAAATTTTTAACTGTAGAGGCACAAAATTGACAAGCCTGACTATTGAAGGTATTTGGTATCGAATAGCATATTTCATTTTTGGTAAATAAGATATTTGTATATACTTGTTGAGATATAAGAGATTCTTCTCACGTAGTTTTAGATTTAACTCCTTTTGCATGTTGTCGCTTCAGGAAAATCGATTCAAAACGTTAATTTTCACAGTATTTTCTTAAATTGCTTATATCAAAAAATGGACAACGATATTTCATTAAATTGTTTCTGAATAAAAACATTTGTTAATCTCGTGCGTTTCAGAAATCAAATGAAATCAGAAATGCATAAGGAAATAGCTCCTCTAGATTTCAGTAAATCTTTGATAAAATGATAACGAAGTATTTCCATAAATCTACTTTTTATTACAGAGCTTCAAAAGTTATGATAATTTTAAATTTCTTTTTTTCCTTTTATTCTAAACCATATTAATTTTTGAGTGCATCTTTATTTGAATGTTGGAAGTCTAAGAATTTAAATAATCATTAATGTTTTTATTGTGTATTTTCTGTAAAATTTTCTGTAAAATCATCCAATAAATATGAATGCAGTAATCTTTAAAAAATCTTAATTGTATGATAAAAATCTGAATTTTTTCGAAATAATAGAAATTGTGTGGGGCCAGACTTTTCGGGACTGTTTTCACTGATTTCTGTACGGGCCGGACCAGGCCTAGAAATGTAAAAGTGTAAACGGGCGGGCCAGTCTCCGGCCAAACTTTTGAATTTTATACCGGGCCGGACGAGACTGGAAATTCCAGACAGTCCAGACCTCTAGTCAGGTTTTCACACTTTCAGAAACCGTTCTGAATTCGGATCTTACTTTTTTCTGCAAAACTTGACCACACTATATTTTTTCTTCCACTTCGGGCCTGGCGTGGACTTTGTTCTTTTAGAGGTCTGCCCGAACCTAAATTTCCATGTCCAGGCTCAAAGAGCAATTCAATTTTAACCCAACCCAAACTCGCTAAAAAAATAAATAAATAAATAAATAAATAAAAGAAAAAAATATGATTCAGTACCGAATAGCCTGATACAAAACAGATCAACAAATCCAAAATGAAACAAAATCAATCGAACATTTGAAGGAAATTGGGAAAAGTATACCATATAATTATATCAATAATTTTTATTTTTGTTTAAGAAGAAAAATGAATATATATATAATGTACTCATCAATATTCAAACATATAGTTTTTCATATAAAAAATTGTCTGATCTATTGAAAAATCCAGTCATCAACCAGTTTATACCAGATCCGAATTTGTCAAAACATAAAAGAAGAAATGTCCCGAATCCGAAACGTTTAAAGTCAACCCGACCCATAATATACCAATCCGAACCCAAAAATTACAAATTATGTCAAACCGAGCCCTTACCCGAACACCTGAAACTGAAATGAAAGAAAATGAGTTCATGTATTTTAATAGAATTAAAAAATATGTTTTACATCTTCAACTTGAATGTTATAATTTATAGAGAAAAAAAACCCCTAGTATTTGCTCTTTAGTGCAAAACCTATTCCTAAGTCAGCCTGCTCAAACTTGGTCCGTAGCAAAAAAAGTATAAATTTATCCGACCTACTACAAAAAACAAACTAAAAAAAAATCCCTAACCAAACTTTCTAATTAACTCGAATCCCCACTTTGTTCTTTGCACAGCATATCCCGATGTAACTTTGCGCCATAAAACCCCATTCAACCAACCAATGAATCAACCTGAGTGCTACTCTCAGAAGTGAAATTTTATCCAGAACAGAACCGAAATTGAAAAAATGTAAGTCAAACTGACCCAAATCCGACCCACATCAAAAATGTCAAGCCGATTCGAACACGACTCGCTGCAAAATTTAGAAATAATCTCCACCAGCAATGAAAAACATCACCTCCTGCCCGAATCGCCAAATTTTGAAATCGCTCCCCCTTGAGGATTCTCGTGTTCCCCCCTTGAATCAGAAAAGAGCGTTCCTCTAAGAATTGCACTTAAAATAACTTCATTTTTCAAATATTCGACAAAAAAATGTATTTGACCCCTGAGCGTATAGTATTGCCCTGCTTCCGATCCGAACCCGAAAATACCATTGGAAATCAAATCAAAATTTTTTTGTCAATTTAGAATCGAAATGAAAGAAAAACAATCCATGTTTTAATGGAATTATAAAATGTCGACATTTATATTTCTAATATCAATTTTATCTTTTACATAGAAAAAAAATTTCTAATAACGGAAACGACGGAATCAACCAAAGAGAGATGGCTAAATTGTTGAAAAATGTTCGTTAAATAGAGGTATCTTCTATTCGAGACATTCCGTAGGGATAGTTTAATGTACATGTTAACACTTGCGAATAGCAGTTTTCAATGTAAAATCTTAAATATTCATAATTAACTATTTGGAAATGTCTGTTATGGCGTTTACATAGTTTCATTTTATAGTGTCTTCGATATTTTCTTTTATAATACTCCTTTAAACTATTTTCTTCCATAACGTAGAAAATATTTAGACTTTCATTTGAAATATGGGGTCGAATCGAATCCTTCTTGCGAGATTGAAAATCCACTATGAATCAGATCAGAACCCAAAATAGTGTAAATTAATTTCAACCGAAAACAACAACAGCAACAAAAAAGAATGCAGAGAAAAGCAGATAAAATGTAGAATTCCGCTCGGTCCGTGCGTCAATAAAATAGTACTCAACTCAACCCCCCCCCCCCCCACACACACACAAAATAGAAATCAACCAGACCCAATACCAACCAGCAGCAATAAAGAAAGAGAACCGGATCCCAATCCAACCCGCAGCGGCAAAGTAGAATTGAACCTTACCCAAACACGACTCGCAAAAAAAAGTACTTAACCAGAACAGCGGCAAAAAGTGCAAGTAAACAGGACCAAAACCCGACCTGCAACGAAAATAATTAGCCCCGATCCTACTCACGATGAAAAAAATTGTCCCGACACGAGTTGCAGGTGCGATTGGAATCTCCAAATTTCTGAAAAGTCCCCCCCCCCCTCTTTTTTGAGGAGTCTCCAGATCTGCCCTTGTACCAGGACAAACAAAAACTGCTAAAAAGTGCAAAATCGTCTAAAAGTTTTACAATGTTATATTGAATTGTCATCCATTAAATATATACGAACTTGTAAAGTTTGTAAATATCTCGACAAATCTTGTCCACGATACTTTGTATGATGTTTTGGAATATGCAAAAGCCTTCTGCTCGATTTTACCTGCATTAGTTGAACGTCGACAAAAAACTCCAAAGAAGAAACAATTCTGAAAAGTATTAGAGAGTAAAATTTGCTGAATAGCAGATTTTGAAAAAATTGCTATATTTTGACTTACAGTTTCAGTATTTTTACTTTTATACTATAACTAGTGGCCCGCCCTCGCTTTTCTTCGGGTAGAGCAAGTCGCCCAGTGTCCCGCCACTACTGACACCGCAAATTGTTACTACCACTTCATCTCATTAAATTCAACTACTAAAAACATTATCCTTCTTTCAGGTAGTCGGATAAAAAATAGCTTTTATGTTAAATCTAAGGTGTCAGATACCTCCATACAAAATTTCATAAAAATCGATCCATCCGTTCTTGAGTTATAAATGGTGTAACTAGCACGATTTTGCTTTATGTATATAAATTATAGCAGCCCGCCCCGACTTCTCACGGATATTTAAGAAAAATTTCAAGTTATAAATTTTTACACACACACTCATAACCTAATAATTAAAATGCCGTCTCTGACATTGACTCTTCTCCCGTGCCCTAGTGACGCCTACATCACACGTAATGATGCAGCTTAGCCGAGCGGGGTAAACGGCAACCATTAAATCAGTCTTGATTTTGAAGTAATTTATTTTGATAAGAATCAATACCAAAGTATCAATAAAGAGCTTTTACAGAAACGGCATTTAATTATTTTTTTAAATAAAAAACACTTATTGTGACATAACTATAACAGTTAGACATATGCTGTTGCGACATTTTTTGTAGATAATTACATGTTAACAAAGTCGTAGTACATTATTTTGTTCTATAATCAATAGTATTCGCAACGCACGCGATGTAAAGATTTTTTAAGTTCATTTTTCTACACCTTGGGTTACAATATTGGCATTTTAAAAAGGATCCCTAATTTTTTTTGAAAATATAATATAGCCTATGTTCACCGGAAATAGTGTAGCTTTCATACGGTGAAAGAATTTTTCAAATCCGTCAAGTAGTTTCGGAGCCTATTCAATTCAATTCAAACAAACAAACAAACAAATCTTTCCTCTGTATAATTTTATATTAAATTAAATAAGTAATATTTACCCCTAGGCTTATTGAAAAAGTCCGCATTTGAAATTGTAGAAAACGTTACAATTTTAAATGTTTGACTGCTCCTCCTAAAAAAAATCCTCCCTCCCCATATTTGATGCTCACTACTCTTTAAAATATTTACTATCTGTTATAACTTTTTTGAAAACTCCAAAACAATCGTTTCGTGATTTGTTTTTAACTTTAATTAATTTGCTTTTCAGCATTTCTTTTCCTTTTTTTAGTAATTGCTAAATAGTTTTAAAAATTAAAAAACACGGTTTTATATCAGGTCGGGCTAAAAATTAAAAAAAAATTTTTTTTGGGGGGGTGGAGGAGGGGGTTGCATAGTTACGATTTTCATATGTGTTTTAGTGATTGTCATGTGTCTAGTGGGTCAGGTAACCTTTAGTTTCTCAAATTGCTTTTGATTCGTTTATCCGGCGTTTTATTTTTATCCTTTTAAGCGGCGACTATAGCCTATGTTCACCGCAAATAATGTAGCTTTCCAACGGTGAAAGAATTTTTCAAATCCGTCAAGTAGTTTCGAAGCCTATTCAATGCAAACAAACAAACAATCAAATCTTTCCTCTTTATAATATTAGTCTAGATAAATAATGATAAACATTTGCAATTCGTTGTCTTTGCAAATATACCTTTATGTTATATTAAAATAAAATGTATTACGAAGGATAAATTCCCCATTTTTAACGACTGTTAAAAGTGTATCGTTTTCCTCAAAAGTAATAAATATTAAAAAATATTTCTTTAAAGTTTGAAACAAGTTGATCAACAATTTTAAAATTACCAATCTTTAAAACTTTCTAACTTTGATTTCTGCTTATTTTTGATAAAACTCTTTTTCGAACTCAAAATGCTTATTTTGTTACTGTTTTACTTAATAATACTGGACTGAAATTGGGCTGCCTAGTATCGTATAGTACCAAAAACAAACACAGGGAAGAGAAAACTGCGCCCGGGGCAAAGTTTCAATTTGGCGCCCCCTTTCCCAACTTTTTCTTGTAACAGCCCAAGAATGATGTTGATAGTATAAATGTGGTGCCACCCCCCCCACCTTCGGACGGCGCGGTGTTGAATAAGCCTCCTCAAAATGAAGTCCTTGCAGCACCGTGCGAAAAAGAGAGGGACGAAGGGGGTGGTTGCCCCGGTTGCGAAATTTAGGGGGCGCCAAATTTTTACTACTAACGTAACTATTAGTCTGTCACAAGAAAAAGTTCAGGGAATGGGGCGCCAAACTGAACTTTACTCCGGGCGCAGTTTTCTCTTTGCACACCCCTGCCCCCCCCCTCCCTCATAGCATGCATGTTCACAGTGACGTCACAATGACGTCACTGTGAGTCACTTTGGTCACAGCACATCTGTGACAAAAATGCCACCACTCAGTGACGTCACAATGTGACTAAGATGTGACTTTCTCAAAAAATTTTCACAGTTCGTCACAATGTTAATGTCAAAGTAGTCACAAATGACACACTTTTCACAAATTGGTCACATTGTGACGTCGCAAAGTGGTCACAATGTGACGTCACAAAAAAGCTCTAAAACGGCCATAACGACTTAACATTTTAGTCACTGTGACTTCACATCGACGTCACGTGACGTCACATCGACAATCGATGGTCACAAAGTCACAATGTGACTTCACAACGACGTGGCAGTGACGTCACCATGTCTTACGGGCTGTTTCATATATTTTGTAAGCTGTATAAGGAAATTTATAAATTCCAAATGTAGCTCCTTGTTTTTTTAATGCTACCTATGTATTTCACAAAAGTTCCAATTATATTTTAAATTATCAGAATTTCCTTTTTGCTAAAAAGGAGCTTACTGTAATTTGTATCAAATCTACCTTGTTTTGTATGGACTTGAAAAAATATATATATACAAAGAAATGTATAACTTTCTTCTTTGGAAGTTAGTTATAACTTAAAAATAGCGTTAGTTTTATAAAATCAAAAAAATAGAAGTCGTTGATTTTTTTCAAGAATATTTTAGTTAAAATTTGTCAATAATTGTAGAAAAAATAAATCCAAACTTCGAAATAAGGGAGGTTATTTTAACACGTTACTATAAACCAATAACAGAAAGGAAATACAAGGAAAGGAAAAAAGTTACTTTCATTTGCTAAAATGGATTCGTGTTAACCAATCAAATTTTCAAATGGGCAGGAGAGGCGGAGACTGGCTGAGTCGGAGTTCATATAATTAAAACGCTTTTTTTGTTCCATTTCTGATCAAAATCTTTCCAAATTTTGCTCAGCCTAATTGCAGTAGAAATATGGAAAGCACATCATTGGAAAGCTTAAACACTAATATTCCGTGAAGCGTTTTTAATTTTTTCTGAATTTTGCTGAAATAGAGTTTATAAGAGTAAAAAGGGCACAACACCTCGAATTTCACTGAATCCAAAATTTAAAGGGTCCTCAGAATTAAACTACAACGTTAATCAGAAAAGTACAAACTAGGCCGGTAATAGAATGCCCCCAGCTATCCTGTGAAAAAAACCATTTAAAAATATTGAAAATTAAGCGAGATATTCGAAAAGATTGCGCCCTTAGACTTACCATTAGCGTTCGGCTTTTACTGCGTGACTAGTGTGTGCTCTTAACTTCATACACTTTTCTATGGCGCAATAATGAAAATGACTCAAAAGTCACTATCACAGCGCTCCCTTCCGGTGGAATATTTAGATATTGAAAGAGGACTTGATGATTATAACGAAAAAACATGCTCAAAAATTTTATTTAATTCCATGCATATACACACATACACTTTTCGATGATACAATAATGAATAAACAAAACTCGCACCATCAACTATAGTTTTAAATAAACAATTTATTTAGCCTCAAGCAAACAATGCCAAAGTCTGAAAAATGCATTACATAATTTTGTTTATGAATATTTTTTTCTATAAAAAAAGAAATCTGAACTATTAGGATAAAAAAATGTAAATAAAATAAAATTTCGTTTTTACTTAGTTACATACAGAATAAAAAATATTTTTTTTTCTACTAAGTTATTATACAATCCTAATATTCGACTAAGGATTGAGTCAAATATTAAGAAAGCATTTACATCTTATAATTATCTACTCTTCCAAATTTCAAATTTTTACCTTTAATAATTTTATAGCAATCATAATTTAGAACACATTCTGAATACTTTTTGCGCATTTTCACTCCTTTTAAATTTCGAATTTTGTGTCTTGCAGAGCGTGTTTAAATTAGAAACCATATCAAATTTGATGTTTCTTGGCCCCACAAAATAGTATCTTAGAAAGTTATTTTATGCTCCCGGAAGTTCATTAGGCTTTTGGCACCCACATACAAAGTAACCTATATTGAAACAGCGAACCCTCTCGCGCTGGAATATATTTAGATTGAAGGAAAATCTTCTGGATGTAGAAGAAAAAAATGCACAAAGCATTTGCTCTAGTTCTATGCATAACTTCATACATTTTTTAAAGTTATAGTAAAAAAAAATGCAAAAAATCGTTATTACAGTGTCCCCTTCCAGCGGAATGCTTTCATATTGAAGGAAAAACTGTTTAACATAGCCGAAAACATAGGAATAAAAGTTCAGTTAAATGCATAACTTCATACACTTTTTAATGTTTCAATGGCGATGCACGAGCTGACTGAAAATCATTATGTATGAACGTGTTTTTGATCCTTAAAACGTACAAATCTATCGAAATTTGAGTAAAAAAATAGATAGCAATATTTTTTTATTGTAGGTAGAAGACAGTAAAAATGGTTAAATATTTTTGAATTACATTTGTAAGGTCTCTCATAAAGAATTCATATAAAAATATCTTCCAATTGCATACATAAAATTTACAAACATAAATGTGCCTTTTTTCAAAATTCTAGAAATGTTTTCAACATTCTAAAAGATGAAATTATAAAATTAGATCAAGATTAAAAAAAGAAAGAAAAGGAAAGTAAAAGAAAATGTAAAAAAAATATGGATATGTTTTTCATTTTCTTTATTTCTTTATTTATATATTTTCCTATTACGTATTCCATTGAATCTAAATGAGCAGTTTCTCTGACATGAAATTATTTGCATGCATTAGTTTCTTCTAACATAAAGAATAGCCTGGAGCGAACGTGTTTCACACCAAAATATTTTTTCCATCAACTGTAGTTTTAAATAAACAATTTATTTAGCCTCAAGCAAACTATGCCAACGTCTGAAAAATGCATCACATAATTTTGTTTATGAATATTTTTTTCTATAAAAAAAGAAATCTGAACTATTAGGATAAAAAAATGTAAATAAAATAAAATTTCGTTTTTACTTAGTAGAAAAAAAAATATTTTTTTTTTATTCTGTATGTAAGTTATTATACAGTTATTATCTCGAGTCATTGCTTATAGCAAAAAAAAAAAAAAAAAAAATAAATAAATAAATAAATAAATAAAAATAAATAAATCTTTACCATATTTAGAAAGGATATTTTGAATTTATAAGGTTTATGTTATGTTCCTAAAACTTAAAAAATGTATTACGTCAAATAATTTTAGGGAGATAATGAATTTTAGCTTTCAATAATAATGGTCTTTCCTTTTAAATAACTGAAATTGTTACAATTTAATGGAGACTAAATTTTCCTACAGTAAAACCCCGATTCATTTCCAATGAAACTCAATTCCGAAAGTATATTTGATTCTTTTGTATTAAAGATGCAAAATGTAATAGTACTTTTGATAATTTCATCAATGATTGCAGTAACGTGTTTTACAATAATAGAACAAAGTATAACTGCAAAAGATTGCATAAAATAAATTGCCACCATTGATTCTAGGAACAGTATAAAAAATTAACCATATTTTCTATCAAAAAATTCTATAATAACTGTAATAACCATTATTATTCATTCTTTTGTAACTTTAGTTTTCAAAAACTTTCAAGTCATGAATTCTGCATTTGGTAAATGCCAAATCATAAACACGATATTATTTCACACCATCTAGAAATTAGAAAAGAAAATGGCATGTCAAATTTTTTTTTTTTTAACTTTTGAAAGAAAAATTAGATATTTAACTAAATTCTTCCTATTAGTATTGTTTTATAATGGATAAAAATCAATTGCTAATTTAAATCTAAATTATGGAATTGATTTTTAATCAAATAAATGATTTAAAGGCAGTCTTAGAATGTTCAAGATATAGACTTAAATAATTATTGGAATTGCAAGTACTACAATGAAATATTTGATATTTTTTTTAAATGATTAGTTAAACTCATTACATTCAATGTGAAAAATAACAATCGAAAGTCTTGATTACTTCCATTAATAATTATATCTTGATATTACTAATATATATTCCTCAAAGAAAAGGTTAGAATCTAACTAATAATAACACATTGCTCAGTGGTGCACAAAACAGGAATTTTAATATACATTAGTACATATTAAAATAAAATAAAACTTTCAACATTTCGTGCCGTCTTCTGCGGGCGTCTTCAGGAAAATATGAAATGAAAAAAAAAATCCTGTATTAAATATTAAAATTCCTGTTTTGTGCACCACTGAGCAATGTGTTATTATTAGTTAAATTTTATGGTGCAACTTTCCTATATATATTTAGGTTAGAATCTATATTATAAATAAATATTTTGCTATACGCTGTTAAAACTACAGGTGACACATTGCACCTTTTATGGGTGAAAGGCTTGTCTCACTGGTGACACCCCTAAAGGAGCCAGAATGGCACCCTTAATTAGGGTGAAAAGATGGCATCCGTAATCCAGAGGGGCCAATAATAAAAAAAAAACAATGAACTGACTTTTGTTCCGTGAAGGAATCGAACCCACAACGTCTAATTGCAAGCTCAACACTCTAACCGCTCGGCTATGGAGCTCACCGTCGAACTCTCCCTGAAATGTTGAAATGTCCTGAAATTCAAAGAATGCTTTATATAAAAAGCTCACCAAAAGTTTTCTATCCGAAGTTCTAAACGAAATCGGGATAGCGTAGGAAGAAATTGCTGTTATGATCCACCAGTGACGGCAAGTTGAAAGAAAAGGAGATACATCACAGAACATTTGAAATTGACTAAGGGGTGAAAATTTTCCAACGGTATGCATTGCGCGGCACCCTCATTAGCGTCAATCACACAGTGGAAGATCAAACGGCACCCTAAACACATTTTCACGCCCACGGGTGTCAAATGGTAACTCCTTTTCACCCAACCCGTTTGTCACCTTTATTTTTAATAGAGTAAGTGTTGTTATAAAAACATTTAAAATACATTTTTTCCCCATTGGATTCATCTCATAAGCATTCACACGAATTTAATATTATACTTTTATTTAAATAAAAAATGCCTCTCAAAAAAATGACAATAAAATTGCAAAATGATTACTTTGTTTTACTGTGAATCAGAGATAATTTTAATTGCAAATCAATTGTTTTAACTGAAATTATTTCACAAATTACTAACAGGCATCAGATTGCAGTTTGACTTTTATCAGTCCTTGCAGTAAACTTCATTTATTTTTAAAAATAACTATTTATTGAATGGACAAATACAAAAATTGATATGATTTAATGCTATTGTCAATAAATGTAATTCTAAAAGTTATGTCAAAGAATGTGTTTTTTCTTTTTTTTAACACTCCGCGATATGAATAAAGCCATTAAAATACGATATATCCATAAATAAGGATCTACATTTACTCTGATGTTGATATCTGTTTATATCCTATTATAAACAGAATATATATATATTATTTTGTATACTATATTTATTTATTAAGAACGAACTGATTGAATTTCCATACAAGCCAATTCTAAACCTATGATCCGATAAGGAATAATTTGGTGAAGAAACACAGTTTTGGATCGCATTGTTCTCGAATTTATCTCCTAACTATTATTCTAAGCGAAAGATCATATAGCTAATCGACACGGAACTGCAGTAACATTAGTCATATGAATTGTTTTATTTATATTTTATCATATGTAAAACAAATTAACATGATGATTTTTTTAAAACTGTAATGCAACAAGAATATAATATCCATTTCAATAAATGCGTTTATTATTAGATTTTTTTTATCCTTCTACTTGTGATTCATAAAATGTCATTCTTTGGATGATGAGAATATTCCCAATCATCCACTGGAAGTATTCCTCATGATGCAATTTTCCTTACGAAAAGCTTTATGATATAAAGATTTTCAACATTAGTTAAATAGATATCAATAATTGTGAATAATGCAAACCTTTAAGGGAGACCCGTACCCCATTTCCGGCCAAAAATCATCAAAAGTTTAAAAAAAAATATTATCTCAGAAAACGATAAAATATATATTTGCGAATATCCATGCAAAATTTCAGAACTCGGGGACACTTGGAACAGGTAGAAAATGAGCTTTTTAAATTGTACTCACTATAGAGTTTAAAGGACTAGCGGCCATTTAAAACGTGTTTTCCTGAAAATGACTTTTTTCATATTTTGTCTAAGTTCAAAGTACTAAGGCTCAGTGGTAAAATGATTTAGAAACAAAGTGTTTATGTTTTTAGAATCTTAATAAAATTTGCAACAAAAGAAAGGAGAGATATTTTTTTAACTATTTCTGAAATTTTACATAAATTAGTAAACATGAAATTATAACGAATTTAAGGAAATTTACCATGCATATTTTTATTTATTTTTTTTAGCCGATAAAAATAGAAAATTAAAAATATCTCTCCTTAGTTCTTTTCTATATACTATAACACTATTAAAGAAATTTTAGTAATACCAAAATATTGAAAATTGAATGAGGAGTAGTAATTTTAAAAAGTGTATTTTTCGACAAAAAAATATCATAAAAATCCCCATAAAAAATATACTTTTTTAAAAAAAGTGAATTTTTTTGCTAATTATTCCTTACAAAAAGATTCTTAAGTAGTGCACCAAAATTCATTACTTTAAAATCAATAATAGAAATTTTGGGTTTTTTCTTACGGGTCTCTCTTCAGCCACGTTTACAAAGTACTTACTGATTCATTGTAAACTATTTGTAAACGTCTTCAATGCACATATTCTTAATGAGTTTCCTCGTATATTTTATCAATTATATTTTTAGCATTTTCCAACATAGTTGATGAGTGCTGAGGAATTTGTTTATCTGTCAACTTGTATGGCCGTGCCGTAATTCTCGGAACTTTACTTGAATATTCATGCAAAACCTTTGGTTATGATTCAGTACTTCTTATTCCATATTTAAAAATGTTTGTGTTTTAGAATCTGCTACTTATAGACAAAAAGATGGAAAAAGCTATGTTCAGTAACATTCATGATTACACTGTGTGCTCATGAAGACCATTCCATCTTGTGCAGCAGTGCAGCCTTACTAACATATAGAAGTAAGAAATGCTAAGTCATTGTTCTCGTAGTTTAAATGGTAGAGCACTTGGAGCGTTATTTCAAAGGTTCTGGGTCCGATCCTCGGGTTCGGTATTTTTCACAGTAACGGGTCTACGCTTATATAGCAAGTGATAATTCACATATTAAATACATATTTATTCATATATAGCTTTTTCTATATATTCCATTGAATCTAAATGAACAATTTCTCTGACATGAAATTGCATACATGCATTAGTTTCTTCTAAAATAAACAAGAGCCTAAAGCGAAGATGTTACAAGCTAAAATATTCCTTTCATCAACTACTGTTTTAAATAAACAATTCATTTAGCCTGCAGCAAGCTATACCAACATCTAAAAAATGTATTTCATAATTTCGCTTAAAAATAAATTTTTTGATAAAAAAGGAAATCTGAAATATTATGATTTAAAAAATGTAAATAAAATAAAATTTCGCTTTTACTTAGTAGAAAAAAAATATTTTTTACTCCGTTTGTAAGTTAGTATACAATTATTATCTCGAATAATTGCTTAAGGCAGGAAAACAAGTTTTTTTTCGTATATTCACAAAGAAATCTTTGAAATTTCAAGGTTTATACTATGTTTCTTAAGCTTTAAAAATTATGTATATTACGTCAAGAAATGTTAGAGACATAATTACTTTTAGCTTTTTTCAATAATATTCGTTTTTTTTAATAACTAATGTTATTACATTTTATTGGAAGCTCAATTTTCCTACAGTAAAACCTCATATTCATTTACATTGAAACTCCAATTCGAAAGTTATTTTACTTCTTTTGTGTTAACAATGAAAAATTTATTAGAGCTTTTGATAATTTCCGCAAATGATTACGTAAGGCATTTTTACAATAATAGAAGAAAAGATAACTATAAAATGTTACAGAAATAAATTGTTTCCTTTGATTCTAAGAAAAATGTAAAAGATTAACCAAATTTTCCATCAAAGATTTCTATAATAACTGTAATGCCCATTATCTTTCAATCTTTTGTTACGTTAGATCTCAAAAACTTTCAAGTCATGGATTCTCTTTTTGGTAAATGCCGAATCATATACACGATATTATTTCACACCATGCAAAAATTGGGGGGAAAATGGTATGTCAAAACTTCTCTTTTGAACTTTCAAAAGAATAATCGTTAATTAAAATAAGTTCTACATATTCGTATTATTTTAGAATGGATAAAAAAAGTTAATTAATAATTTAAATTTAAATTTTAGAATTGATTTTTAATTAAATAAATGATTTAAAGACAGACATAGAATCGTCATTTGTATACTTAAAATTTTTTTTTAAATTGAAAGTACTTATGGAATTAAGCTCATGGAATGGAGCTTGTGGAAATAAGCTTATGGAATTAAACTTATGGAATTAAGCTCAATAGGGTTCGTTTGCTTCAAAATTTTTAAACAGAAAAGCTAGTTTTTTTTCTTTGTTTTTTTTTTTTTGTGAAAAATAAATTTAGGTTAAACGCGCGAAATTTCGAGCTCTTTAACTAGGGAGGTAAAAGCACGTAAGATGTTTTCAAAATTTCAAAGACAATGCTATATCTCGATGAATATACGTGCTCTTTTTACAAAAATAATTGAAAGAGTTAAACAGTATCCCCTTATTTCTATTCAACAGCAATAGATTTTGTGCAACTTAATTTACAGTGACTCCACATATTTTTCTTTTTCGGCCCCTTAATTGTCCTTCTTATCAAACGGACTTTGACAAACATGAGGTCAAATATAATCTTTATAATCATGAATTTCGAAAAAAATCCGATAATTATATTTTTAAATATTCGAAAAAACGTCTAAAATTGAAAGTGTTCGGTCATTAATGGCCCTAAACCGAATATAAAAAGATTGTACTGCACCACCAAAAAAAAAATAGTGTATGAAATTTTTATAATTTTAACCTATCGACAAGAGAGTGGAAAATCGATTACAGTATTCAATCTTTATATAAAATCAATATTAAATTAAATTTTAAAAATACATATAAAGTAACTAATCAATGCTAAATAAAAATGTATTTAAAATATGTCACTTAAAATTTGAGTAGTTTTAATAGATCAGTTTTTGGAACAAAGAATCTTAAAAAATTAAATTCGAATATCGTTTGGCCATCATAATTGTTAGGCAGAGTGATTCCAAATATTTTTTGTCCGGCCCTTATTTGTTCTTCTTATCAAATGGATGTTTATAAGTATGAAGTCGATCATAATTTTTATAATCATGAAGTTCCAGAAGAGTTTGAGAAATATTTTTTTTAAATATTCGACAAAAAGTTTAAAATTGAAAGTGTCCGGTCATTAGTGGCCATATAGTAAAAAGTTAATTAAATCCAATTGATTTTTTAAATCATCAGATTTTAAAATATTCACCTTTTATATAAACATTTTAATAACAATTTTAATTTTTCTTAAGAAAGGTGTTATAGTAAAAATAAAATACATTGACATGTTTCGGAACTGTCAAATAAGTTCCATAGTCATAATATAAAAAATCATGTAGTCATTTTATATTATGACTATAGAACTTATTTGACAGTTCCGAAACATGTCAATGTATTTTATTTTTACTATAACACCTTTCTTAAGAAAAATTAAAATTGTCATTTAAAAGTGGCCATATAGTTTATATATTAATATTGTACTGCGCCAACAATAAAACTGCGTATGTTATTTTTTATCATTTTAGGTTATCAGTAAGCGAGTGAATTACAAAATTTAAACTTCACATAAAAAGGACATTAAATTAAATAAAAAAAAATATAGAGAGAGAGAGTAACTAATAAATGCTACAGAAAAATGTATTCAAAGTTTCTTACTTAAAATCTGAATAGTTGCAATAGATCAGTTTATCGAAGAAAGTAAACTAAAAAATTAATTTGGTTAACCCGTATGCCATTATAATCGCTAATAAAAAATAATTTTAAATCTTTTGTATTAACCATATATAATTCGCAGTCATATTTCACTAAATAGGATCTACTGGGTATTTGACAATAGTTGAAAGAACTTTAATAAAAGGTTTCACAAGAAATAAAATGGCAATTTATTTTTACGATGGTATATTGATTAACCCTATTTTCCAGTAAATGTCCATGCAGTTTCATTAATAGGAATTCTATTTCAATCTTTTGTAATATGTGGTTCCATAATAAGACGATTCAGGGCCATTTAATTACACGAAATTATACGTCTTTGTATAATTTCATACGCTAAAAGTAAGTCTTTTAAACTTTTATGATTATAATTCATATTATGTTATAAATAAACGTAAAATATAATAAATGAATAAAAAGAAAAATTGGCTAAATAATTATCGATGACTTTACAAAAGAAAATAATAATAATAATAATAATAATAATAATAATAATAATAATAATAATAATAATAATAATAACAGCTAGCACATGTAAAGATGCACTGATAAAAAAAAAAAAAAAAAAGTGATCGCTCTAATATTCTAAAATATAACGGTAAGAAATGTGTAATGTGCAATTAAAGTTTTGAAAAAAAAAAAAGCTTTATCAAAACAATGAGAGGCTTTAAAAGGATTAAAATTTTTGATAAGGATCTCTTATTTGCTTTCAAAACATTACCATTAAAAAACACACAGAAGTGCGTTATTAGCATAGGCATAATAAACTGAACAAAATATATGAATTACTGCACCCTAACAATCTGGGCTGCTTTTCAGTTTACTTTGCTTACATGGAAAATCTGCAGATGGCGGAAACCTGCTTGTCTTAATTAAGTTAGAGACAAATAGTGTAGAAATATGGAGACCTGTCTTTTTTTGTTTGTTCGGCTAATCAATAGACACTGTTAAAAAATTGAAAATTTTGCTGCATTTTCACTCCACCGCTTTAATAGAATATCTTTGTTTTGATCAACGAGCATGCGTAATCGTTTACAATAAACGCGGTGGAATGACGAAACAGCAAAAGTTTAAAATTTTTAACAGTGTAGCTTCTTTATGAATTTGCAAAAATCAAAACTGTTGCTGCAAAAATAAAAATGAATTTGGGAACTTTTAATTCGTCACACACTTAAGGTCCCACACTAGTCATTGAAAAAGGATACTAAAATCAATAATCGATACTAAAATCAATAAAGGATAATATAATCGCTTACTATAAACGCGGTGGAATGACAAAGCAGCAAAAGTTTCAAATTTTTAACAGTGTAGTTTCTTTATGAATTTTTAAAATTCAAAACTGTTGCTGCAAAAATAGAAACGAATTTGGGAAATTTTTAATTCGTCACACACTTAAGGTCCCACACTAGTCATTGAAAAAGACCCGGATGATAATGTAAAATCTGTGGGGCGTTCTTTTCAATTACTTCGCTCAAATTTCAATAATTTTGCATACTACAGTTAAGGTTGATCTACAATTGAGCTCGTTATCACTTTTTCAATTTTGGTTTCAGATTTGTTTTTCAAATTACTTTAACTTTCGAAACCTGTTAGAACCGGTTCTGAAATTGAAACTATCGTAATATAAAACTAGTCGTTGGGGGCCACCGTAATACTTACCCATCATGTATATGCATATATAATACATGAAAATAATACATTTGAAAACTATTTATAAAATGGATTGCAATTCCAAAACAAAATTTAAACGTGTACTTATATTTCTATTGTTCATAGTAATGCTGTATTAAAAAGTTGCTGATGAATCTCTTTCGATAAATTATACAACACGCCTAACTACTCAAGTAATACAGAATTGCGAAAAAGAAACATCCTTATAACTCCAAAAATTATAATCTTATTAACTAACAGTTTATTTCGTCGGATTAAGCGTCTCATTTCCAATTAAAATATATCTTTGAATTAAAATTTGAATGAAATACAGGATCATGAAAAATCGAAGAATGTGGAAAACACGATTACAGATATCTCGGCAACTAATAATTCGATCAACTTCGTTCTTTATGCAAAATTTTTGTTATTCTATTGCCTTTTATATCCACTCCTTAAAATAAAAAGTTTTGAAAATTTTTATGTAGCTTTCACCAGAACGAATTTTTCGAGAGTCAAAAAAAAATAGTTCCGGACAATCGAGGTTCTTGATATTAAATAGGCTTCGTCCCATTCTTACATACAAAGTACATACGAAATTTCAAGTCTCCATCTCAATTCGTTCGGGAGGTAGAGCATTTACAGACAGACAGGCGGACGGCAAAATTTTTTATTTTAAAAGTATGTTTTTCGAAATCTCCAGTGTCGAAAACGTGTAAATCCATCAAAAAAAATTTTTTTTTGATTTTCAAAACGATTGCAAGACTTACCCTGTACTACGTATGATGGGTAAGTAAAATATATAACCAAAATCAAAAAACTTAAAAACTAGCGCGAATGTAAATCTTACTCAGGCATCCTAAGCAATAAAAAATCATGTAAAAATATTAAAATTTGAGCGAGATACTTAAAAACAAATGTCCCCAAAGACTTTACATTATCATCCGGATCTTTTTCATTGACTAGAAATGCGTCTTAAGTAACCGCTACAAATAAATTACTGTGATGCCATGGCAATTTATTACTTACCCATCATACATAGTATAGGGTAAGTCTTGAAATCGTTTTGAAAATCGAAATTTTTTTTTGACGGAATTATACGTTTCAGACGTTGGAGATTCCAAAAAACATATTTTTAGAAAAATAAATTTTGCCGTCTGTCTGTCTGTCAGTCTGTCTGTCTGTAAACGCTCTATCTCCCGAACAAATTGAGATAGAGACTTGAAATTTTGTATGTATTTAGTATGTAAGAATGGAACGAAGCCTATTTAATATCGGCAACTTCGATTATCCGGAACTATTTTTTTCGGATTCTCGAAAAATTCGTTCTGATGAAAGGTATATAAAAATTTTCGAAATTTTTTATTTTAAAGTGTGGGTATAAAAGGCAATAAAATAACACACATTTTGCATAAAAAACGAAGTCGATCGTACTGTTAGTTGCCGAGATATTTGTAATCGTGTTTTCCACATTCTTCGATTTTTTATGACCCTATATTTCATTCAAATTTCAATTCAAAGATATATTTTAATTGAAAATGAGACACTTAAACCACCGCTACAAATTGTTAGTTATTATTATTTTTTTTGAGTTATAAGGGTGTTTCTTTTACGTAGTTCGGTACTTCTTGAGGCATTTTCTATGTTCTGTCGAGATTGGTTCGTCAGCAATTCATTAATAGAGCATTACTATGCATATTAAAAATATTTAAATTTTGTTTTGGAATTGCAATGCATTTTGTATACAGTTTACGCATGTTTTATTTTCATATATTATATGCATATCCATGATGGGTAAGTATTACGGTGTCCTCTGACGACTAGTTTTCCCTGTGGTATCACGGTTACATGGACAATAAGAGTTGAATTTCAGTCACATTGCTTTCGTATTTTATTCACATTCGTATGATGGATGTACACTGGGGGAAATTTTTTATCGCGAATCTATGCTTATCTAGTTTTTGGTTTCAAATTTAAGACAATTTCTCGGCAACAAGTGAATGTTCATGAAACATTCTAGTGTTTAGCAGGTGTGCGCGTAAGAGTCATTCACTATTTAACCCCTTGCGGCGCGATGGTATATGTATGGAGCCACTTAATTTTAATTCCCAAACGCCACACTGGCACCGGAATTTTGATTTAAAAAAAATGTCGGTTAATTGAATTCAAGAAATATAGCTTTTTCTTATTTACCAATAAAGTTGTTTTCAAATTCCGGTGCCACTCATTAATTTCAACATTTAAGCAATCAATCTGCTCTGTGCCGCAAAGTATTAAAACGTAAACTGTTTTCAGGGTTACCATTTCTGTAGAGTTACACTTTTATATCTACAGTTCATGCAGAACATGTTATATAAAATAATACGGCCAGTTAGTTATAAAAGTCATTATTAGTATTTCAGGAATTGTCATTTGAAAAATATACTTATCAATTAGTGCAATTTTTTAAAATGTAACACATTATTTACTATTTTTCTTTCAAAGGAATAAAAGCATGCGTTATTAATATGAATACAGGGTGTCTCAAAAAATTGCGGCAAATTTTAAAGGAGGCTGGAGATTTTATAAAGATTCAGACTTTGATATCAATCCATGGTTGGGAATGCTTTCCTGTTGCGGTTGTGACTACACAAGACACAACAAAGAAAAGACGCGAACAGGGGAAAGAAAACATGCTTATTATTCATAAAGCTTCAAAAATGCGGGGCAACGCTGCATAGTGCAGAGGAACTGGATGCACGTATCGTGGCATCTGCTAGTGAAGTTCTGGTCATCAGCAGCATTTTACAGAAAATATTATATCGTCCATGCCCTGGAAATGCGCCATCATGCATCACGAACCTGGGTTGTAATTTCGGACACTTACATTGATGACGATCGTTACTTAATATTCTTTTTTTTTAATTTTCTGCTATGGTAATAAAGTTTTTTTAATTATTCTTCTCCTATCTTTCTTGTATTTCTTGTCATCACTACCGCGCGAGGTAAACATTTCCGACCATGGATGGCTGCTCAAATCTGAATCATTGTGGTGTTCTCTATCTCTTTTTAAAGCTTGTTGTAATATTTCTGTGAAATCCTTTGTATCAATATCAAATTTCTATTTAAAAAATCCCTATTAAGGTATTCAAGATAGAAATTAGATGTAAAAGAAAGCGCTTTAAAATCATACTAGCTGACAAACTGTCCACATACATTTTTCTCAGAGATTTTAAGTTACCAACTGAGTATTACATAATTACATACCAACTATGCCAAATAAAGAAGAAGAAATGGTTGTATGGGACTGTGCATATATAACGTTATAATTTTAGGGGGAGGGGGGGCCTGGCTAATGATATCGTAAGATATCGCTAGCGGAAGGGGTAGTTTGTCTTTTGATATCGATATCAGTTTTGAACCAAACATCTTTTTTATTTGTAACGTTTTTTTTTTGTTCAAAACAATGTTATTGTTTTTTTAAACCTGTTATCTATTTTTATGAAAATACAAATTTTTATTAAAATTAGTAAATTATTATCAAAAATATTGAATTCTAAAATGTGAAATAGCCCAATTTTTGATATTCTTTTTCTTCTTCATATGTGTATGCCTGTACAATCGCTGTTCGAGAAATCCTATGTGAAGTATATTTGAAATGAAGCTTCTGTTTACTAATAAATTATAGAGGAGGAGAAAAAATGCTGACCACTTGTTTTGTTGATAAACTAAATGTGTTGTTCTATCACTCTCCCCAGCCCGCTCCTTCGTGCGGGGCAAATGAAACGACATTATTACTGTTGAATACATTAGCTAATAAAAAGTTATTATAAAATACTTTTAAATGATGACAATTTATTTTAAGTGTTATATGATTTAAAGTGATATTTTATTGACTTCTCTTCATTTGAATCAATAAAGTATGTAACCAGTTTTATACATCACTCCAAACAACAACGAAAATAAATAAATAAATAAATAAATTCTAAAAAAAAATTTTTTTTAGACATTGATAACGATATCATTACCAGGGACACGAGGGGGACACGAGGAACGATAATGTTTGATATCAGATGGGGGGGGAGGGGGTCCAAAATTTCCAAAAATGTTGATAACATTATATATGCACAGCCCCTTTCCTAGCGATCAAACACAATTAAAAAAAAAAAACTGGTGATTTATGGAGATTGATCGTTGCGGGGATGCCAGTACAATTTACTGGTTTTTAACTGAAAAAATTATGTAAATTCCAGAAAATTTCCGGGTTTTTTTCTTTTGGAAAAAACGTAAATTTTTTTCTTGAATCTATGGAAAACAGTAAATTATACTGGCATTCCTATTGCCAATGTAATCTCCTTCAAATCGTTTATTTTTTAGAATGCAGTATTGCGCATCTGAATCTAGTTTTTTTTTTTTTTTTTTTCTTGTTACTGGGTTTGTAACATCTATTATAAGATAAGCACTAAATTTCATTTTATTTAGATATACAGTCTCTCATGCACAGAAATATGAATTGGTTTACCAAATAGAGTATTTTTTAGATGAGAATGACTCTTAAGCTGTTACCAGATTCACAAACCTTACGCTCGACTAACTTTTCACCCGATTTTAACCCCAACTTTTTCCCGTTCAGAGAGAGATAAAGGTTACATTTGTCTTTAAAAATGTTGGAGGAAAAACAGAAAAACCAGTACTGCTAGTACCAGCCGTTAACATTTATCGCCTAATTGTATCAATCGCTTTCCTCTGATTCGTTGAAATGTTCTATGTTTGATGAAAAGTCTCGGCTAGCAGAGATTTTTTTGGAACTGCAGAAAAAAGTTGGGGAAGATCGCTGTTTGCTATCACACTGGATGTTGTGAGGATATTTCACGAAAAGTTTCAGGAAATCAAGTGTTGGCTCAAAAGGCTCTCGAAATGTTGGTGAATCTGATTATATGAATTATAAAATGGATTATATGATTTGGTTTTATATCCTTTATTTCGCATATAAAAAAGATAGTTTAAAATTATTTTAAATGATTAGTCATTTTGTTCGCTGATGAGTGTAAAAAAATTTTTTGAACACATTTTATAAAAGCTATTTCATTCGCTACTCAATATTAAAATATGTTTATAATGCAAAATATAGTATGAAACATATTAGCAATGGGCCAAAATTTTATTTAAAGAGTTGCGTTAATTTGCAAAAGTTTCCCTTTAAGGGGATCATTTTAGGCGATCTTCCTCTAAATTTTAACAGGAAAACAACTGTCAGTGTATATTCCTATTTGGGGAAAAAAGATAGTCGAAAACCAAAAGTCAATTCATTCAATTCTTTACTTTTAACGTTTTGTCGTAAAATCTCTTTTTATTCATCCATTTTTTATGTTACATGAGAATCTGTCATAGATTTCCTTTGAGGCTTCAGCATTTTTCTTGCGTCAAATAATTTTATCTTCTAGTTTTTTTATTACCAAGTGACATTTCAGCATTGTTGTTAGTAAATTTATTTGGAAGATAGAAAAGACAGGCACCGGATTTAAAAATCTCTAGAGGTAATAGACATTTACAGTCTAATTTTCACTTTCGTCAGATATTTTCCAAATTTCAAGAATAAAGGACATTTTTTGTTGACTGAAACCTATTCCATAAATCATTACAATTTATTTTTAACGTACCGAAAAGTATACAGTAATATAGACACATGTTTTATTATGCCGAATCCGAATTCGAATTTACAATTTAAAAGCAGACAAATTGTTTTATATGACACAAAACCTGACACTTTTGGAACTAAAACAGGAAATACATTAATATAAATATAAATTAATGCAAGTTTGGAAAAATATTCTACAGTCATCTTTCGATTATCACTTTTAGTTTTTTTTTTTTTTTTTTTTTTTTTTTTTTTTTTAATTACATACAGAGTGCAGCAGGTATTTGAGAACATTCAATATAGGTGAAATAGTAACCTGCATGTTATATTTACAATTCTTTTTTAGTTGCATGCAAACATAAGGTATTTGTACCCTATATGGGCAGTGCTCTCAATATGGTCACCCTTAATATTTTTAAAAGTAACAATTTTGATAGAGAAATCGCGCTACATGTCCGTGAAGAAAAGCAGTTCAAAAGATAATTAAGCCAGGAAAGTTCAAAAAAGCGCTCTGTTCGTCATTTAGAAAGAAACTTGTTGTTTCGTGGTGTGCTGATCTTAAAAACAGGTAAGTTTAAATTCTTATTAGACATTGTAAAATTATTTTAAATATTGAAAAGTGGAGTGTTTTAGAAAGCTTTTAAAACATATTTTCAATTGATAATGCATATATTGCTTAGAAAATTTTTCGTTATTTATTTATTACAAGATTTAATAAAATTTCTCCCGATTCCTAATATGGACATCTTATGTCCACATTGGAAGTACAGCAGGTGAATCTTCAGATTCACAAAAATAGAAAGCTAAGCAAAACCAACTACCATTTCATAACATTTTGTAGTAACTTAGGTGCTTTGCATCGATCTTCAAACAGCCACAACCGAAAATGACCACCCGTTCCTTATTGCATGTTCTAAAGCTATTTACTGTACCCTACCCTCCCCTGTAATACCTTAGATACATTTTTTTATCTCCTTTCTTCCAAAATTCCATAGAAAAGTGGTTCTTCCATATACCTTTTGTAGAAGATCAATAAGGAGCCACCTGTCCATAATAGGGACTAGTGGTTCCTTATATGGACATTTGTAAACCCTTTTTTGTTTTTATCATTTTAATTAAACCGGAATAGTTACAAGGTCGCTAATTTTAATAATGATAGTCAACAGTCCAGGGATCATGGTCATATATTTTTGGAGTCCTATTACGTGTACATGGGGGTAAAAAAAATAGATTTTCCTTAGGGTGTTTGCCCCACCAGTGGCCGAGAGGTTGGGACCTCTCAACTGGTAGACGGCAAGTGCTGGGTTCAAGCCCAATCGCGGCTGTCGGCCTAACCGTTCGGAGTTTTCCGTGGTTTTCTTCGAACCTTGCGTAAATACGGGTTAGGTTCCCTTAGAAAGACCCCCACGGAGGGCACTCACCCTGGTCCTATATCCCTAGCGTAGATAATCGGACGACAAAAATTAACCAACCTTTTATTAACCTTAGGGTGTCCATATTAAGCACAGGTACCTTATTTGAAGATAGACTAATGGAGACTTTACGAGGTCATGCTTTCATTGTATCAATGGCAGAAGAACTCTCCGATATAGAGACTTCTGGAACTCGCGAGTCACTCTTCTTTAATATTTTGGAGACGAGCGATACGTACACGTGCTGCAAAAAGGTTTAAGAGCCCACAATAGTCACAGAAAAATTACTCAAAAAGACCCGGATGACCATGTAAAGTCTATAGGAAAGTTCTTTTCTAATATCTCGCTCAAATTTTAATATTTTTGCATGATTTTTTTGCACAAGATAGCTGAGGGCAATCCACAACCGGGCTAGTTTTTACTTTTTCGATTTTGGTTATATATTTTTTATATTACGATAGTTTCAGTTTCAGAACCGGTTTAAACCGGTTTCGAAAGTTAAAGTAATTTTTAAAAAAAAATCTGAAACAAAAAATGAAAAAGTAAAAACTAGCCCGGTTGTGGATTGCCCTCAGCTATCTTGTGCAAAAAAAATCATGCAAAAATATTAAAATTTGAGCGAGATATTCGAAAAGAACGCTCCCATAGACTTTACATGGTCATCCGGGTCTTTTTGAGTAATTTTTCTGTGACTATTGTGGGCTCTTAATAGTCTTTGTTTATCCCCACCAGAAAAATTCAGCTGTAAAATTAGCCTTATTTAATCGGAGCATTAGCTCGATTTAATAATTTGAAATTTCTGTGTTCAAGACTCCTGTCCTTAAGAAGTTAATGAGAGAATTATGATAAAAATAATGGCGAAAGATTACCAAATTTGACCTGGCAACCATTTGATGTAGAAAATTCAGTTCAGATTTCTAGTTCGAGTTCAAAGACATTAACTTCAAAATCTATATTATAAAGGCCAAACGTATCTGTGAGTAACGCATACATCATTTTGCGAATAGCAACACTTTCAAATGAACTTTCGGTATTGCAGTTATTGCTTCTACAAATTTTTAAACTTATTAATGTCACACCTTTTCAATTTTTACACCATCGTGTAGGAAAAAAAATTTACTTTCAAATGAAATTTGTTTGAAAGCTGTATCTTAATTTGTTTTCGAAATATTAAATTTTTTGTAGTTTTTAATACCGCTTTTCTGAACGTGGCAACAGGAGTACTCCATTTCTATTAAAAGCAAAGAAAAAAGAAAAAAATGATTAATGTATCTTTATGTTGTCATTTTCTCATTAAAAAGGAAAAAAAATTGAAATTTAAATATTTTCTGTTATAAAACCCGGTGAATTTTACATATATATTTACAAAATTTGATTTACACGTAGAAGAATATCAACAGTAAAATATCTCTTTCAGCTAACAGTATTGAGGCTTCAAGTTTTAAATCAAAATGCTCAAATTAGAATGCCATTTTTTGTGAAAAGTGAATACAGATACGAAATGTGCATTTGTAAATTTTGATATGGTGAAAATGATGTCAGGTTTAGATATCACGGGGAAAAAAATTCAGTACTACTTGGTTATCCCGTCGACCAATATCGCCAGATTATACAAATCGCCAAACTAATAGCCAAATCATACCTATTGACATAATTTTTATTTTAAACAACGGAAAAACAACTAATTAGTACAATAATACTATGAAATAGTGATAAAAAGTCGAAATAAAAATAACTTAATGATGTTTTAAATACGCGTATCGTATTTAATGTCATGGAATGTGACATTCACATATCATCCATTATTGACATTAATCTGATTCTTTGGCGGTAGTTTTTTGATCGACGGGATAAATAAGTAGTACCAAAAATTCTATGATTCAGTCGAAGTTGAATAAATTTTGCTTATTTTCATTTTGGAATGCTAGCATAAGAACCTTAATTGATAACTTTATCATAATAACAGATTTTTATTATTTTTCACTCCTTACGTGTACGATTAACGTTTAATTTTAACAGTTTCTACAATTAGGTTTCGTAGAAATAATATTTTGTTAATTTGGCGTTATAAAAGCGTTTAAGATTAAGACTTACATATATAAGATGCATTTTTACTATAACTAATAGGTTTATTATAAGTCAGTTACTTCTTAAGCATTTTCTTTCGTCAAAATTTGACAGGTTCTACCTTGTAATAATAATAAAAACAACGATAATTCAGGTTTCTTAAGAGAGATAATTATAATTTTCTTTAAAACTGTTTTCTCATTAATGCTAAAAATTTTCTCCTAGTTTTAACCAAATATTGGTGCTCGTTAGCTGCCACCATAAGATGGGGGAATCTAGTACCAGCATGTGGAGTTTCCTATTTCAATTTCGTTCCAACTATTGGAACTATGCTTCATAAGTGGCTCCAAATGTTGATTCAAGGTTTCCCCAATTTATAATCGCAATTTTGAGAACAAAACTTGGTTCAAATCAGGAAAAGACATTTAACAGTGCACATATAGATTTATTATCTTATTTTCGATTACAGTGAGTGATAGGTTAACGAAATGTTTGGTTTCCGAACAGGTCGGATAACGAACAGCTCATCAAACAAAGCCAAGAAGAAGTTATGTTGTGTTTCAGATTTACCTATAAGTATTTAATTGCGTATGTAGTCGACAAGAAAATATTTTTAAAATTGTATACGTGTGGCCTGATTAATTCATGAATTTCCGGGTTTCGGGCCCTACATTTTAAAGCTACAAATTAGAATGTACATATTACAAGCAATAATTTTTGTATTTTGGGTCTTTTTTAACAGATATAATTTTAATTGCAAATGAATTATTTCAACTGAAATTATTTCACAAAATGTAGATTATTTTCAAAAAATAATCTACAATTATATTTTTACTATTGAATGTAGTTATTTATTAAATATGTACAGGGTGCGGCAAGTACCTGTGAACCTACGTTATAAATGAAATACCGACTTGTATATTATGCTTACAATTCCTTTTGAGTTAAATGTTCAAACTTAGAGCAATGGAGAAATCACGAGGTAATGAAGAGGCATGTTATATCATTGTCTCATTGGATAATTCTATTTCCACAGATACCGTATTGAAAATCTCTAAAGGTAAAAAGCCGTTTATTATCTAATTTTTACTACTGTCAGACGGTTTTATTATTTTTTTTTTTATTTGAATCTATTCCTTAAATCATTAAAATTTATTTTTGAAGTACCGGAAAATGTATAGCAATAAAGATAACTACCTGCCTTATTATGTGAAATCCGAATCCGAATTCGGGTTACCTTACAGGCATTAGCATTCTTCTTGTGACAAATAATTTTATCTTTAATTGTTTTATCACCAAATGATATTTTCTCATTATTAGTAAATTTATTTGGGAAATAGAAAAGAAATTCTATTTCTATAGACACCGGATTTAAAAATCTCTAGAGGTAAAAAGACACATACTGTCTAATTATCATTACTGTCAGTTATTCTCCGCGCATGAATAATAAAGGAAAATTTTGTCTCTTAAAAACAGTTCCTTAAATCATTAAAATCTTTTTTTGACATACGAAAAATATATTGCAATAAAAGTACCTGTCGAATCCGAATCCAATTTCGGGTTACCTTCCAGGCATTAACATTTTTCTTGTGTCAAATAATATTATATTCAAGTTGTTTTATTACCAAATGACGTTTCCGCATTATTAACAAATCTATTTGGGAAATAGGAAAGAAATACTATTTCCACAGCACCGCATTTAAAATTCTCTAGTGGTAATAATGCTGCCGTTGTCTCCTAAACTTAGATAAGCAAAAATAATGGATTCAGTTTTATATCATTTTAAATCAAATTTAGAATAATGTTTCGATATTTTTAACTTTTTTGTGCTTAATAGCATGTTATTATTGTCATAACTAGAAACAATGGATAGTTAGTTTGAGTTAATGATAGTTAATAAAATAAGGAAAGTTGGATAAATTTATAAACAATACACTGGTCAATTTTCCCTAAATTATTTAGATATGAAAGAGTAATTCAATCTCTTCAATTACGTGACAGTAAACTTCCCACAAAAATAAATTAAATAAGGCAAAATACTTATTTTTATTTAAAAATCTCAAAGCAAAATAAAGAAGAGAAATAGACTCAGTTTTAATTTACTATAATTAAAGAGAATGTCCATTATGAGTTTTCAAAATGTGATGTTCTTATTTTGATTGTATAAATATATCATCGAGGATGTAAGGAGGAAAATGACTCAAGCCATCCAATAAGCATAAATATAAAAAAATGAGAATCATGCATTTTTATTTGTTTGTCTTAAATGTGATGTCTTTAAAAATTTTATGTTGAAAATAATTCTAATAAATTTAAAAATCTGCATTTTATCTCGTATCACGATTTATTTTAAGGTGAGCACTAAATTACAAAAACAATGAGATATATTCACCATTTATATTTTCCATTTCTTGGAAATCAGAAAATGTTTAAATACATTGCGATGTAATTTTTTGATAAATTTTATTAGAATATACATTTTTTCTGTGTAAAAATTTGGAAACGTGTGATATTTAGATAGATAAAAAATTGCAATAAAAGTAAAAAAAAAAAATTAACTTGATCATCTGCCTTTATCATTCGCAAAATTTTATTAGCGTTATTTTTAGATATGTTTGTATTTTATAATATCGATTTTTAAAAGTGTAAAAATTGTTACTAATTTAAATTTATTGTTAGAAATGTTTACTCATTTTCGCAATATTATTACGACATGATATATCATTTCAGTGACAGTATTTTCTCTATAAAAATAAAACAAGTCGGAAATTGCACGTGAATCGTAGAAAAGGAGGTGTGTTCGTACGATAATGAAGTTTTAAAAATATCACTCTCATATATCAATCTCATAAAATTGTAAATAGTTAATTACAATTAAAATGCGCACCAAACAATTTTCTCTCTATACTCAGTATGTAATGGAATACTTTTGTGTGGCCTTGTAAATCAATAACAAATGTTCTTTGCACCAAAGATTTACAAAATCTATATTATAATATGTGCTTTATGATGCATATCAATACTATTAAGTTCGAATGAGTGTAATATAATTAAAATACATTTGAAACTTTATTTCCTCATTGACTGTAATGTAACGGAGTACTTTTGATTGTCCCTGTATTTGATCTATGCATCCTATTTTCAAAAAAAATGAAATGACTTGACAAAATTATGTAATAAGTATGTAATTTAAATTTCAAACGATTAAAATGCAATTGAAACATTTTCCCCCATTGACTGTAATGTAACGGAATACTTTTGATCGTCCCTGTAATTGATTTATCCATCCGATTCTCATAATAATTTGAAATGACTCGACAAAATTATGTAATAATTATATTTTAAATTTCAAAAGATTCGGTTAGGTAGTTTTTGCGTTGTTATATGCGAATGGACACACAGAAGGACAGCGGACGTACTAAACTAGGACTCCTATAACTTAGGCTGAATCATCAAGCATCTTGTTTCCCAGTTACCGTTTGTTTCCCATTGATTCCTATGAGGCGAGAAATGTTTGAATGATTTTAAAGTTACAAAATCATTAAAAATGGACGGTTGTTGAGTAGAAAATTATTCTGATCTGTTCAGGAATGGGTTTGAAGTATTTAAATTTCATATAAATGAAGAAAAGTGAAATAATTTGTCTATAAATGCTTAAAAGAATAGCTCTGGATTGGAGAACTTCGCCAAATATCGCGCCAACCTAATCGCTTGTACACAACAAACCGGTTCTTCGAATGTTCTACTCTCATATTTTTCTGTGAAAAGATTGAGTAACTAAAACTCGCCTCGCTATCTACGCGATAAGACTCCAAGTCAGGCAACCATTTTGGAAACTTAATAGAGGCATGATTCAGCCCGTATTGTAGGAGCCTTAGACTGAACGACAACTATAGGTGCTACGTATTTACATAAATAAGAACGCACCTAATGAATAGGCTAAAACATTTTGTTTTCGTTTAATAATCTTAAACTAGAAAAAACAACTTAGATAAAGAAAACAAATAGACTCAGTTTTTTTTTCAGCCTTTTTTTCTCAATGACATTTTATTATTCTAATAACTAAAGAGGGCACAGATGTCGTATACGCACCACATTTGCACGCGTCCCCCTCACATGCACACATACACACACATCGCGTATTTGGTGAAAATTTTGTTTTTGTATATAAGCTACAAATTGCATGCAATAACAGCACTTGATTTTTTATTACAATATAAGAAATTCTAGTATTTTTGAAAATGAATTAAAAATAAATAAATTATACTTTGATATAAATAATTATTGATATAGTAAGTAATAAAAATAATTTAAAGAATTAAAATACAAAATAACAGAAAATAAACATGGATTTAATAAAAAAGGAAACAATAAATAATAAACTTAGTAAGTAAAAAAACAATAAATATGATTTTCAATATAAATTAGAAATATTAATACTTATAGCTACATTGAATGCTTGAAGTTGTATAATTTAATCAAACACCTTTGACTGAAGTCTTTAATTCATTTCATTTTAATTCCCTAACAATTTCTTGAAACATATTAAAAGGATTTTCTCCTGGCACAGAGGTGTGATGCCAAATTGGCGAAGAGGAGGAATCACGTGCAAATGTGGTGCGTATATGACATCTGTGCCCCGAAGAGATGTGTTCCTTTAAACGTATTCCGTAAATGATTGATTTATCCATATTATAAAGGCCAAACGTATCTGTGCGTAACGCATACGTCATTTTGCGAATGGCAACACTTTCCTCGGTAATTTCGGTTTTGCAATTTTCGCTACTGCAAATTTTACACTTCTAAACATTGCAAATTTTAAATTTTTATACCGTCATACAGAGAAAAAATTACTTTTAAATGCAATTCATTTGAAATCTGTAACTCAATTTATTTCTGAGATATTATTTTTTTTTTTACGGTTTTTAGTACCAATTTTGTAATTGTGGCAAGACAATACACCCATTTTCACTTAAAATTGAAAAATAAATAAATAAATAAATAGAAATTAAAATGCACAACACTTTCCTATGCAATTTCTGTTTTGCAATTTTCGCTACTGCAAATTTTACACTTTTAAACATCATACATTTTTTATTTTTATATCGACGTATAGGGAAAATCATGCATTTTAAAATGTAATTTGTTTCAACGCTGTATCTCAATTAAATTTTGTGATATTATTTTTTTATAATTTTTAGTACCAATTTTATAATTGTGGCAATAGAAACAATCCATTTTCTCTTAAAATTGGAAAAAAAAGAAAAGAAATTAAAATGTGTATACTATTTTTAAAATATCGTCTGTTATAAAATTCGGTGATTTTCGGTTTTATTTCGTTTAATAGTTTGGATAATTGGGTTTTATAGAATTTTGTTAATTTTAGTTTAAAATAATACTCCTTTGAGAGTTAGACTGATCAATAAAGATGTAATTTTTACTGTAACTAATTTCGTGGATTTATTATAAATCAATGAAACAGTTGTTTCTTAAAGAAATTTTATTTCGTCGAATTTCGATGCGTTCCCCCTGGTATTTTTAACGTACCAAAAAAGTGTATAAAGACATCTGTCTTATTATGTCGAATAAGAATCTGAATTTTTAATTTTGAAACAGAAAAATTGTTTTGCATGACACAAAACCTGACACATTTCCAACGAATACATTAAATGTAAAAATTAAAATAACTGTCCTCAAATGTCCATTTTGGATATTCAAAATGTGACGAATGTATTTATTCTCGTTACGTAAATATATCCTTGAGAGCTTTATAACGAACGAAAAAGTCTGAAATCATTTATTAATAATAAATATAAAACTATGCAATCTGTTGGACTAGCTCTTAAACGCTGTAAATCCTAAATGTTTGCGTTGAGAAAGTTTAACTTGAATTGATAGTGCCTTAACCTATAGCTGCTATGGCTGTCGCCTCGAATGATCCATTATACACAGAAACAGGAACAATACAGAACAATTTTTATTACACATATCCATCAAATATATATTTTATTGCACTTCAAAGGGACAACATACCATCCATGCCCGTACCCGGATTCGAATTAGAAACCGACGGTGTAGCAGCAGCTGCCGCTACCGACCACGCCACTGGGTCGGAAAGAGAGTTTATAATGCGTTTTAAAATCTTAATTGTATCAATTATGTTATATTTTAGGTTGTGAATTAAACTTCCAGTACAAGGAAAAGTAGTTAATATTTATAAAATACATAATATAATATGAACTTTAATATATCTTAGTATTTTCAAGCCTTAATCAGGGTCTTCTTCAGAGTAAAATATTTTCTGATAAAGAGCCTGCGTAAGGCTTGAAAGTAATAAAATAAAAAAAAAATAAATAAAGATTAACATTTCTATTTGATATTTTAATCGCCTATTAATATACACGCGATATACACGCAATATACACGCAATATGGAAAAACTTTATTAATAATAGATGAGCTTGTGTTTTTGATATATTTCAGCAGTTTTATTCTATTCATTTTGTCCCGTTCCCTTCACTCCCCGTCTTTCCTCCCTCGATGTAAAAATGGACTGTTCCGGACGAGCCTGAGAACGCCAGCAGTAAGACCTGTCATTTTGTTAGTTTCTCTCACTGACGAAGACCGAGTAAGTTTGCGGTTTAAAACGTTCTGAACTTTGAACTTTTTAGAGAACTTTAAATGTATTTTTAAAGTTTTTATAAGTATTCTAGTGCACCTTTTAAGTAATTTTTATGTACAGTTAAGTGTATATTTGTGTTGTCAAATTAGTAAATAAGGTGAATTTTGCACTGTTTTTTTTTTTTAAATTCCAATCAAAAATATTCTGTTTCGGACATTATTTCTTAATCTTACGTGGTAGTAAACTTCTTAGAAAAAACAAACTAAATAAGTAAAAATACCATTTTAGTATTATTTAATAACTTTAAAGAAGAAGAAGAAGAAAATCACGGACTCAGCATTACACAACTATAAATCAAATATATGAAATACCCATCACATTATCAAATAATGTTAAAAAAGTCTCCATCGGCATGACAACACGCAAACCTTTAGTTAGAACTACGGAGCATCGCAGAGATATTAAACAGTATAAGCAGAATACTGCTCTTTCTCGCTTCTACTTGGCGAATAAGGGTTTCCGTATTAACTTTGAAGAGGCAACAATCATAGTTCCGTGCAATAACCCAACTGAAAGTAAAATAAGAGAATCTGTCGAAATCATTGCACGAGAATATAAACCTTGTAAATATAATTAGTCCTACAAGCGTAATTTTTTTTCCAACCACCTTCGTCGTTCCAAGCCCAAGCTCGCACTCTGATTGGTTGTTGCTCTCGGCACTGTTTTCATGTAATTTGGCGATAATCATACTTGGCGTAGCGATAGATGCTTCCGTCGAGGAGTTTGATTTCCTTCCGAACCGAGTACAAAGTAACTTTTCTCTTGCAGCATTGGATTGGATGGAACGTTTCTTACTGAAAACTGTACTCTTTAAAAGTTTTTACACACAACTTTTTACTTTGTACTCGGTTCAATTCTCGGTTCTTTGTACTCAATTTTTGTTTCAGATTTTCTTTAAAAAATTACTTTAACTTTCGAAACCGGTTTAAACCGGTTCTGAAACTGAAACTATCGTAATATAAAAAATATATAACCAAAATTGAAAAAGCAAAAACTAGCCCGGTTGTGGATTGCCCTCAGCTATCTTGTGCAAAAAAATCATGCAAAAATATTAAAATTTGAGCGAGATATTAGAAAAGAACGCTCCCATAGACTTTACATGATCATCCGGGTCTTTTTGAGTAATTTTTCTGTGACTATTGTGGGCTCTATTTTTGCATGATTTTTTTGCACAAGATAGCTGAGGGCAATCCACAACCGGGCTAGTTTTTACTTTTTCAATTTTTGTTTCAGATTTTCTTTAAAAAATTACTTTAAGTTTCGAAACCGGTTTAAACCGGTTCTGAAACTGAAACTATCGTAATATAAAAAATATATGAGCAAAATCGAAAAAGTAAAAATTAGCCAGGTTGTGGATTGCCCTCAGTTACCTTGTGCAAAAAAATCATGTAAAAATATTAAAATTTGAGCGAGATATTAGAAAAGAATGCTCCCATAGACTTTACATGGTCATCCGGGTCTTTTTGAGTAATTTTTCTGTGACTATTGTGGGCTCTTAAGGGTTGGTGAAAATTTTTGTCACTTTTCGCCAAATGTCTGCCACACTTTTAGGGAGAAGTAGGAACTTCAAGGTAGCAAACCTTCTAAAAAAGAGTTAAACAAAGGTATTTGAGTGATTTAATATTGAATTTGTCTATTTTATCACCAACATCGACTTTGAACTGGATAATGTAAGATTATATGAAAAAGACAGCAATCATGCATTTTTATTAGAGATTTTTATTACTAAGTAATTTTTTAATTATTATTTATTTAATTTTCACCATTTCGTTTCATTCAATATTCTTTAAGAAAAATCAATCAACATAGCTGGCGAAATTTGATGATATATAAAATCATAAAATGTCTAATGTTTACTAAATTTCATTAGATTATTCAGATATGAAGTAGTAATTTAGTCTATTCAAATACGTGACTTTAGATTTCTACAAAAATAAAATGAATACACTAAAATACTTTTTTTTTATTTAAAAACCTTAAATAACAAAAAACAAATGGACTGAAATTTATACCAGTATAAATCAAATTTTAAACATTGTTGTCTAAATTTTTATCTTTTTTTATTATTATTTATTTAATTTTCACCATTTCGTTTGATTCAATATTCTTTAGGAAAAATCAATCAACATAGCTGGCGAAATCTGATAATATATAAAATCATAAAATGTCTAATGTTTACTAAATTTCATTAAATTATTCAGATATGAAGTAGTAATTTAGTCTATTCAAATACGTGACTTTAGATTTCTACAAAAATAAAATGAATACACTAAAATACTTTTTTTATTTAAAAACCTTAAATAACAAAAAACAAATGGACTGAAATTTATACCAGTATAAATCAAATCTTAAACATTGTTGTCTAAATTTTTATCTCTCTCTTTACCCTTAATGATATGTTATTATTTCATAAATAAAGAGTTCTTAAATGTCCATTATGAGTTTTCAAAATGTGAGATACTTATTCTAAATACATAAGTTTATCATCGAGAGCTTTATAAAGATAAAAGCTCATATCATCCATTAAAGATAAATATAAAAATATGAGAATCATGCAATCTATTCGGCTATCGTTTAAATGTTTGAGTGGAAAAGGTTACAAGTGAGTTTAAAAATGTGAATTGTGTCACATATCATGTTATATTTTGAGGGGTGAATGAAATAGCAAAAACAGTCAATATTTATGCTTCATTTCTGAGACTGATCAGACTGTGTTTATGTGACTTCCATTTCTAACCGGCTAATATTTCCATGCGCGTGTTTCGAGAAAAATATTTTTTTAATGATATAGTTATTTAAAAATGTGTATATATATTTTTTAGTTTCATGTTTGCATGGATAACTAATTTATTTATTATACTAATTTATTTATTGTTTTTACTGTTTTTATTTATTTATTTATTTATTTATTTTATTTTATTTATTTTATTTACTTATTTTTTATTTATTTTTTATTTATTTATTTATTTTTTGCTTACAGATTGATCCATAGTTTAGTTATTGACAAATAAATTAAAAATGATATATATTGAAATTGGCTCAGTATTTCCCGAAAAAAAAATATTAAACAAATGATATTGAAAATACAGTTGATTGATTTTTCCATCTTTAATTTTAAATAAATATATTGCACAATGCGTCGCTTTAAAGATCCCAGAGGCAGCGCTATTTTTAACCCAACCATTGTATGGAAGCTGATTTTCAAAGATGTAAATACTTTTTAATAAAAATTTTAATTTTACTTAAGAAAGGTGTTATAATAAAAAAAAAGACATTGACATGTTTCGGAACCGTCAAATAAGTTCCATAATCATAATATAAATAAAACAAAATTTCAAAATATTTCTCGGTCAATACAAATGACACGCGACAATGAGAAATAAATAACAAAAAACACGCGTTCTATTACAAAAAATTAAATTAAAATATAGACCATGATCTAAAATATAAAAAAAAATTCAAAATATTTCACGGTTAATACAAATGACACGCAACAATGAGATATAAAAACACCAAAAAACACGCGCGCTATTGTAAAAAATTAAATTAAAAATATACCATGATTTAAAAGAATTTCCAACATGGTTCATCCCATTCAAGCTCTCCCGAGGAATTTATTCATTAATTCTAACCATAACTTAGAAATAATAAAAGAAACGGTATCATTGCAAACCAAATTTTTACGCGTATAAATTTCAATGGACTCTCTTATAATAGATTTACGATTACAATTTGATATGAAACATAATTTACTTTGACTAAACAATATTTTTATCTCCTCATTTAAATATATTCTTGATAATGCAGTCTTTGTACGTCCAAATTTAATATCAGATTCGTGCACCTTTTCTAATTCCAAAATTTCTCTCAGTCATGCGTGGTGTCCCAGGTGTAAATACTTTCAAAAATTATTATGTATTCTTGACACTCTACAACAATAATAAAGTGTTTATATTTAAGCTTCTACTGGTTGTTTTTATGCGGTGGAATTTTACTTAATATGCATATTATATTTATTAATATGCAATAAAAAAGAAACTACTTATTCAAATATTCTTATAACAAATTCTTACCTAAATAGTTTTAAAATAGACTAATGATATACTTTTTCTAGTTAATCATTAGTCGATAAAATGATAGGATTTACTTGAAAGATTTTTTTTTTCTCAGGCATATTTCCTTGTAAAAATTACCGTATCATGTATACACAATTTCAGCAAAAAATATATTTCAAGTAAAGCTAAAGTAACCTGAGACAAAATGTCAGTTCATGTTATGTGGTCATTTCTTTCATTTTATGTATGGATAACAGGTATATTCACTTAGGACTTTGAAAGATAAATCTAGTAGAAACAACCACAAACAAGTTGTAACTTCTGTATTTGCGAATAAGTTTTCTTAAGTAAAGGAAACAAATGTTTTAAGGTTTTCTTTTAAAGAAATAAATATATGTATATATTTTTCAAAATAAGCTAGTGGATTTATTTTTTTTAATTAAATTATATAAAAGAACACATTAACCATAATTTCATGCAATATAAATCTAAACTTTTATTATTTTTCAATGTAATGAAATATATGTCATAACTATTATTATTTAATATTGATTAATATTAATATTATTAATATTATAATTAATAAACTTAGTAATAAAAAAGGTATATCATTTAACTAGAATTATTATTCATAAATGCTTGGATATGGAAACGATATTTGGAATAGAAAAGGGGGATAGTCTTATTTCTTATAATTCCTATTACAAGCTATTTTAAAAACAACCGTAATATTTGGCAGTTATTTCTTGTCAATTAAAATTTTATACTTAAGATTAAATTTCTTGTTAATCCTAAAGAAAAACTAATTGGATGTGCCAATCCCAAAACTTTCTTCTATCTCAAACATACATTTTAATAATAAAAAAAATAGTTATTCATTTTAATGCTTTAATAATTTTAATTCAATACCTTACCAACTTTGATTTTCATCTTAAATTTCTGCTTCAATCAATTAATAGGAGTAAAAACGAATTTCCGTCTCTGCAAGAGCCGATGGACAATAGAATGATAAGCAGATTTTTTTTCAAATTCAGGGAGAACCTACTTGCCTTACCAAAAAATAATCATATACAAAATGTTTAGTTCAGTTCTAGAACTAACTTCATACACTTTTATGTGGTGCAATATTGAAAATGGCATAAAATTCGGTATTGCAGCGCCCCCTTCCGGTGGATTTTTTTTCAGATTCAGGGCGATCCAACTAGCGATAACCATACACTTACACAAAAAATTTCGTTCAATTCGATGCATAACTTCATATACTTTTGGTAAGTAAAATATTGAAAATGGCACAAAAATCGCGATTGCAGCGCCCCCTTCCAACGGATTTTTTTTTAATTCAGGGAGGACCAACTAGCCATATTCATACAGATACAAAAAAAATTTGGTTCAGATCGATACATAATTTCATATACCTTTGGTCGGTACAATATTCAAAATGGCACATAAATCGCGATTGTTGCGCCCCCTTCCGGCGGATTTTTTTCAAATTCAGGGAGGACTAACTAGTTATAGTCATACACATACACAAAAAATTTGGTTCAATTCCATGCAGAACTTCCTATGCTTTTGGTCGGTACAATATTAAGAAATGGCACAAAAATGGCGATTGCAGCGCCCCCTTCCGGCGGAAGGTTTTCAAATTCAGTGAGGACCAACTAGCCATAGTCATACACATAGACAAAAAATTTGGTTCAATTCGATGCATAACTTCATATACTTTTGGTCGGTACAATATTGAAAATGGCACAAAAATGGTGATTGCAGCGCCCCCTTCCGACGGATTTTTTTTCAAATTCATGGAGAACCAACTAGCCATAGTCATACACATACACAAAAAATTTGGTTCAATTCGATGCATAACTTCATATACTTTTGACCGGTACAATATTGAAAATGGCACAAAAATCACGATTGCAGCGCCCCCTTCCGGCGGAATATTTCAAAACTGAAGACCTGCTTGCTACAGCCAAAAACATTCACAAAAAATTTGGTTCAATTCTATGCATAACTTCATACACTTTTTGATGGTAGAATGGCGACATACAGACAGACACACAGACACACAGACACACGGACAGACAGACATTTTGTAAAAAACATGTTTTTTTGGAATCTCTGACCCCTAAAACGTGTAAATCCGTCGAAAACCGGAAGTCGAAAAAAATCCGATTACAATACTTCCTTCTATTGAAGATAGAAGAAAGTAAAAATACTGGAATTATATTTGATAATGAGTCATTCCATGATAACCACATTTAGTGTAATGAATTGTAGTAATTTTAGTAATATAACACTGTAAAATATTCAAATGCAAAATTAAATAATTTGCCAATAAAACCTATCTAAGAGTCAATTTGGATGAAAATTACGAAAAACATTATAATGAAAATTTCACCTTATGTGATATCTTACATTCATTTTACAGTAAATGCAGTTACCATACTAAATAAAGTTACAAAAATTTAAGAAATAACATTAAAATTATGTGTTTTTCGTCTAAATTGGGCTTTAATAAGGTTAATTAGCAAACCATGTCAACTTTATTTTTAAATATTTTGTGTGTGTGTTATATTACTAAAATTACTGAAAATAGTTTAAAATTTAACGTATTTTACCATGGAATGGCCCTATTAGTAACTATCATTTTACTGAAAGCAGATTAAAATAGATTAAATTGAATAAAAAAATTGGAATAGAATTAGATATTAATATTATTACTTTAGCAAGCGTTACCTTTTAATTAAAAGAAAGATTGTATATGTATAATAATAATAATAATAATACAGCATGGTACAGCAAAAATACAGCACTATACCTACTATATACACTACAGCATATATAATAACGCAGTATGTTATACAGCAAAAAACTAAGAAAAAATAACATTAAAGAGACAACGATCGTCATCAAAACAAGCGCTCAAAACTATGATCCCGGGCCGTGACGCACGGAGCGCATCTGCGGTGCATGAATGATGTTATGACTCCGAAAAAATTAAGAATGTGCCGAACTTCCCCAACAGCTACCACGATGCGTGTAACAAGTTCCACAGCACTTCCCAGGATTGTCTCAGTATTTTTTTCAGCACTAAGAATAATAAACATGGTATCTTTCCCTATTCATGTCCTTTCTTTCTTGTGTTTTGTGTCGTCACTACCGCGCCAGGAAAACGTTTCCGACCATGGGTTGTTACGTAAAACTGAATCTTTGTGATGTACCCTACCTCCCTTTAAAGTTTGTCCCACTACCACTGGGACACCCTGTATAATTTTGAATTTTTGCATATACATCTGACGATCACATACGCAAATTGATGCATTCTTTTTTCCTGCTTTTTTTGTTTGTTTGTTTCAAAGATGTCAACTAAATGCTTTTAATAGAGAAATATTGAAAATACTCAGTTTCAAAGAAAATTTTTTCTTATTCCTTAAATGTAGCAAATTTAACTAGAGTACTTGATTTTATTCATATTTAATTTATTATGATTTTGCACAAAACGCTTACTTCAATAATATTTTATTGCATGAAATGTGGCGAAATACATTTTTATAGCAATCATGGAAAAACAAGTAATGTCTACTTAGTGAGACTGCAAAAGCACAGAGTTTAAAGATAGAAAACCAACGATTATAAATGCACAAATAAAGTATGAGAAGGTAGCAAATAGTTATTTCGAATCTACTATCGAGATTCTTCATCAGTGCAAAACTCAGCGAGCTAAAAAATAGCAAAACTTAACAAAGAGACAGAGAGACGCAGGGTTATATACCCGCTGTGGGAACAATCCCGCCTAAAGAAAAGCAACCAATGAGAAGAAAGCAGCCAAAAAAAACTGGATGGACAAGTGGCGACATCTATCGGAGAACAAGCAAAAACAAAAAAAGTAAAAAGCGGGTTTTAGTTTAGGCGGGATTGTTCCCATAGCGGGTATATAAGCCTGCGTCTCTCTGTCTATTTGCTCAGTTTTGCTATTTTTTAGCTTGCTGAGTTTTGCACTGATGAAGAATCTCGATAGTAGATTCGAAATACCTATTTGCTACCTTCTCATACTTTATTTGTTCATTTATAATCGTTGGTTTTCAATCTTTAAACATTTGTGCACAAAGACTTTATTTGCTATTTTAAAGCACAGTTTGTTCTTCAGCCTTCTAAAGCGATTTAGGGATACATTTGTAAAACAATGACTTCGCAGGTACAATTTGCAAAGATTTCATTGAAAATATTGATGGTAATTTCATTAATTTTGTTGTTTCAAAATATTTATTTCAATTTATATTGTATGAATACTTAATTTTTATAATTTATTGGAAGATTGTACACTCAAAACAAAGCAAAATGTACACAAATCTGAGTATGCCGCACAGTCAAAATAGTTCTGAATCGATTTTTTTTCAAGCTTGAAACATGCACATACTCGTTTTCGGAAATATACATGCACTCAAGAATAAAACATCATTTTTAAATATGTGAGTATGTACGTGTTTTTGAAAATGAATATATATGATTTTGAAATTTGATTAGTTTTGATTTGGAGCAATTTTAACTGTACAATATATTTAAATTTGTGTATTTTTTACTATTTTTAAAAAAAGTTGTTTTTAAAGTTTATTTGAAAAGAATTATCTAAAGTAGATCCTAATGAAAACTGCTTTCCTTTTCGGCAATATTAAAATAGAAAGGATTTAGTAAATAATACTCATTAGTAATTTTCCCCTTGATTAAAGTGTTTATTTAATGGGAATATTGCAATTTTATTTGTAACATATATTCATTTGCTGTTAAAAAGTTTGTCCGAGTTCGAACCAAATTTTGGTGCTTAAGAGCACACACTAGTCACGCGGTAAAAGCCGAGCGCGAATGTAAAGTCTATGGGGGCGTTCTTTTCAAATATCTCGCTCAAATTTTAATATTTTTGCATGATTTTTTTTGCACAAGAGAGCTGAGGACGATCCACAACGGGCCTAGTTTTTACTTTTTCAGTTTTCGTTTCAGATTTTCTTTAAACAATTACTTAAATTTTCGAAACCGGTTTCAACCGGTTCTGAAATAAAAACTATCGTAATATAAAAAATATATAAGCAAAATCGGAAAAGTAAAAACTAGGCCGGTTGTGGATCGCCCTGAGCTATCTTGTGCAAAAATATTATGCAAAAATATTAAAATTTGAGCGAGATATTCGAAAAGAACGCCCCCATAGACTTTACATTAGCGCTCGGCTTTTACCGTGTGACTAGTGTACGCTCTTAACCATTCGGACTCCAGTGTCTCTTACATAAATTTTATTTGGCCCAAACCCCTTGTTTAAAAGAAGTTTCCTTCAAGTACACAATTTCAAAAATGCTCTATACTATATAAGGCAAATTTTATTTTCCTTTATTTCGTCTAATGACAACAGCCAATTTTGCAAGGTAAAATGATGTCTTCGCAGCAGAGACAACGGAGCTCCAAGGGTTAATAGCTGCCACTGTAAGATGGAGAAATCTTGAACCAATATTTGGAGCTTATGTTCAATCATAGAATCAATAGTTGTAACGACCCTAATAGCATGCATGGTCACAGTGACGTCACTGTGAGTCACTTTGGTCGCATCACATCTGTGACCAAGATGCCACCTCTCAGTGACGTCACATTGTGACTGAGATGTGACTTTCTTAAAAATCCTTAGAAATTTATAAATATCCTTCAAAACATGTTATTTACTTTAAAAAACATATTTCTGGCAATTTATGTATCGTCGTTTTTGTCACAGTTTCGTCACAATGTTAATGTCAAATTAGTCACAAATGACACATTTTTCACAAATTTGTCACATTGTGACTCCTTTGTGAAACGTCACAAAAGAACTCTAAAACGGCCATAACGACTTCACATTTTAGTCACTGTGACTTCACATCGACGTCACGTGACGTCACATCGACAATCGATGGTCACAAAGTCACAATGTGACTTCACAACGACGTTGCAGCGACGTCACCATGCTTTATGGGGAGGTTGAAATAAGAAGCGCCAAATGTTAGAACGAGATTTCACCATCCTATGGTGACAGCTATTGAACACCAAAATTTTACTATAACTAGGACAAGATTTCTAACAGTGTACAATTGACGAAATTTTGTTTTTTAGTTTTACGTATATCGACTGACACATTGAAATAGGAAATTATTTGTGGAAGTCTCCCAGATTATATGATAAAAGTTATAGTCTCCACCAAATAGTCTTTCTGCATGGTTCTATAAAAACTCAACATAGAAAAATTATAATATCCGTCTTTCTCTCTTCTGAACCTGGGTAAGAATATTGGTTACAAGAAACAAGTCAACATGTGTGAATTTCGATTTATTTTTGGTTGTTTTTAGTATGGCTAGTATTAAAGTCTTTGTAAGCCGAATAAATAAGCCTTTGTTTTATATTTAAATACCACAGACATTTTTTTATTTGACTTTTCTTTTTTAACATTTCGTTGATTTCGTTGGCTTAGAACTCATAACTCATTGGATACCATATTTTGGCTCAACAGGTGTGTAAAATACAAGAGAAAATATTAGCAATTTTGTTTTAATTTTTTGCTCCATATTTTCTAGAAATATTGAATGAAAGTATTTTCTTTGTAGAAAACTGGCGTTTTATCGCCTTTTAAATTTTTCAATGAACAGTCGAGTCTCTATATAACGAAACTCCATACATCGAATTTCTCTATATAACGATTTTTTTTAGGAACAGTCTCCTTTTTTCATGATTACATTAAAAACTCTTTATAGCGAAATATCTATCTCCATATAACGAATTTTTTCATAAAATGTTCTTTATTTATTCAGTTTTAAAGAAGCTTCAAAATCACGTGGAATCAAATTTTCATTACTTATTTTTGATTTATCATTCAAGGCTGAGTTTTTTTTTTATATTGCTTCTCTACCTTGAATCTCCTTGATCCACTAGCTCCAGGTGGGATGAATCTCCTTGATCTTTAAGTCCGACGAATTCATTCCACCAGCCCTCCTGCCACACATCTTTTAACATCCTTCGAGAAACAGTGTCAGTTTAATTGTTAAACGTAACGGTAATTGAAGTCAGCGTTGATTTCAGAGGGTGGCTTGGGGGGACATTCACTCCCGGAGCAATGAGATCATCCCCGAAAATTTAAAAAAAATGCGCTTTCAATGGCAAAAAAATAACGTACGTTTTTCTTGTGTGATTTTTATTAAGTTTCTAAATAAATGTCTACCCTCTTTTTTGAAAGTGTTCAAATAATTAAGAAATAAGATATTACGTAATATTTATAGTTAAACACTTCAAATTAAACGTATAAAAATAATATTTGTTTAAAATTTGCACATTAAACAGAACTTTTAACGGCTTTTTCTATTCAACGAATTTCTCTATATAACGAATTTTTTACTAGAACAATGGATTTCGTTATATGGAGACTCGACTGTATATATACATAGAGCATTTTAGTTCCTTTTTTGGCACGAAATGGAATTTTTTCTATTAAATTGAATGCTTGCAAATGTAGTTTATAACTTTTATTTATGTTTTTAAAATAACAACGAAAATTGAAAACTGTATTCTATGGTTTGGGAAAGAGATATTTAAAACGAAAATCAAAATTGCACGAAACTTTTACATTTTTACATATAACTGTTAAATTAAATTTTGTATTTTCATAAACAAATGCTGCTTGAAAAATACAGAATTCAGGAATTCCCTATTTTAGTATTTATATGATAAATTGTATTAATTTTTGCGTGTAAAATATTTTCATGCGCTAAAAATTACATCAAAGACCTTTTGAATTCATTTAATTTCTTTATCTGAAGAAATAATGAATTGTTCTACAAAAATATCATAAAATATACTTGAAAATAAAATTATCTATGAAGAAAAAAAGGAAGATAAAAACAATTTCTCATAGGATAACATCCCCAGTAATTGGCATGCACCAGTGATTGGCACATCCAACAAACATGTCTTAAAATAAGATTTATAACCAGTCTTTTAAAAATACAAGACCATATACCAGTTATATGCTCATTTACGTTAAAGATTATAACTTTGATTTATGCTACTAGATGACAATAGTGCCAAATGCTAGGAAAGAGAAACAATTATGGCTTGTATGAAATTAACCATTTTTGTTGCAAATGTTTCTTCTTTGGCTTAAGGAAGGCATGCTTTTCAATTCATTATTATCTGATTTATAATATATTTTAAATTTTAATTGACAACAGTTTAGTTAAAAAGGGTTACTTTAATTGTGTAAAAGTATTTTCGACACAAATATTTGGATTTCTGAATTAATGATAGATGCCAATTAATGGTGCTTCAATTTTGCTAGTTCCAAGTAATTGGCGCCTATTCCAATTACAAGGAATTTCAGATTAAACCACTTATTTTGGAAGTACTTTTAAAGTTATAGACTAATTTTGTTTATTATTTGTTTTTATTTGAAAATATGAAATATTATCAATAATTGGAATCCATTAAAGCTTCATAATACAATTACTGGGGACAGCATGACAATTACTAGATATTAATATAAGCATATTGTATTGTTTTAAAGTGTTCACATTTCAGACTAATATGTTGATTTCTTACTCTCAAAAACCTGAAATATGGCATCCTCATCTACAGTAAATTCATTTAAAGCGATTGAACACAATGCAAAATGTAATTTTTTTTTAAAATATAAACATGTGCCAATTACTGGATCACAAGGTGTCATACATTCGTGCTCTAGGTGCCAATTACTGGATCACAAGGTGTCATACATTGGTGCTCTAGGTGCCAATTACTGGTGATTTCAGCAATTTTTTATAAATATATTTTTATAAAAATACTTTTTCAATTTTTTTTTGCTTTTAATGGGCAAAATAGATGCACAGATATGCATTCTTTGATTTAAAAATATCTCCAAGTAAATATCTTATTTCTTTGTAATGAAAATTGAAGTAAGATTAAAGACAAATTCTTAAAGTGCCAATTACTGGGGATGTTACTCTAGTTGGTTAAAATACGAAGAATATAAAATTAATATAAAATTAAAATAAAGCATGTTTATGTCAAATTTTATGTTCTCCAAACAAACATTAAAAATATTTTTGTAATCTGTTTAAAGAAATGATACTTAAAATATACATAATTCTGAAATAATAAGGCAGAAACTTTACACTCAAAGAAAAATATTGAATTACATAGTTAGGAAATTTGTGTTTAAGAAGCTTTCGTTTTATTTTTAAAATAATATTTGTTTTAAATTAAAGCAATTTTATTTGTAAGCAATAGAAAATTCAAATACTTCGCAAAAAAAAACTTGTTATTACAATAGGATTTATATATTATTAATAGCAAGTACATCTTCAACTATCGTAGCTCATTACATTTATATTAGATTTATGTATTGTTACAAAAGTGTCTGTTTATCTTCTATTTTGTTATAGAAATCAAACATACAAAATTATTTTTGGACTATAAAAAGATTGTGAGGGAGTGACCTTTAGTCATAAAGGCACTCTAGTGTTTCTGAGATCGTGACGTCAATAATTTAACATTTTGTAGGCGTAAAAGTGACATCTATCCTCTCTTTTACTTTAACTTTCTAGAGTGTGTGTGCTCTTTCGAATTCCGTAGTTAGCTCGCGGTTATTAGTATTATGTTAATGAGAAGTATCTCAGTTTGTCGCGTATAAAAGCTTGGGTGTGAGTTTGTGGTGTGGGTGTTTCTGGCCTTGGCCAGCAGCCAGCGTCTGTGTGTTTCTGGCCTCAGCCAGCAGCCAGCGTCTGTGTGTTCCTGGCAGTAGCCAGCAGCCAGCAGCCTCTGTGTGTATTCCGCCATTAGACAACGAAGTTGATGATTGTTTAGTAAGGTGCTGACGATTAGAAAATAGCTACGGCCTACAGTAAAGCGAAAAGGAGTTCAGATAGTGGATTAAAGATTCGGCCTTGGTAAGAAAGTTTAGTTTTGATTATTTGAGCAAATAAAGAAATATCCACAGCCACGGGCTGTGAAATTAAGATTTGTTTAGTAGATCAGCCAGGAAATAGTGTCAAGTGTTAGACGGTGCCCCGACTGAGCTAGACCGACGCCTGTGAGTATGATTTAGCTTTTCATAGTGTTCTCAGTGAGTGAAATTATAGACTGGCTCCACTTTCCTTTAGCCCTTATCATTTTAATAAACTGTGTTGTTTTAACCTAAATTAATGAGTATGTCTGCATATAACGTGACAAATGACACCCAGCATGAATATACCGTCACAAATGGCGCCCAACGAAATGTCGGACATGTTGAGATTGTGCCACGGGTGTATTTCACCGGTGAGGGTGATATTAGTGAATTTTTAGTGAAATTAGATGATTATATTTTGTTCAATAATATACCTGAGAAAAACAGGTACGTAGTGTTTAAATGCTCGTTAAAGGGCGAAGCACTTTTGTGGTTAGAAAATATAGGAAAGTTTTTGATTACTGAGGAAGCGAAAAGATTTGAACAAACTGTGACTGAGTTAAAGAAGGCATTTCCTCCCGTTAAAGATAAAAGTATTTTGAGAAAAGAGTTCTATTGTAATAAGCAGAATATATATGAGTCGGCGTCAAAATTTTATCTTCGTAAGCTGGAACTAAAAAATAAATTAGATTTAGATATTACATTTGAGGAATTGTTGGACATTGTCTTCCCTCTTTTTAATCCAAATATACAGGACTTTATTGAAGTTAGAGCACCGAAGAATTTTGCAGAAATGCACCAGATATTATCGAAGTATGAGTCTCGGCATAGCTCGGATCAACGGGATTTGCGTAACCCTCGGCAGAGACCTGTCACGGATGGTAATTTGAGAAATGAGGGGGAACGTAATTTTGTGAGAGGGGGACAGCGATTGCCGGATAGTAATGTGCGTAATAGAAGTGATGGATTTGGTCGTAATATGTCGAATACGAGTAATGGTAATAGGAATGGTGGTGGTGCTAATAATTTTAGAAGTAGTGAGAGAAATATGCATGGAAATAGACAGAATAGTGGTTATGATCGTAGTGGGGGAGTACGGGACAGGAATGTTTCTTCGCAAGTAAGGAGATTAGCTTCGGATGAGAATTTGGAAGGTAGATCAGTGCAAAGGAGATGTGTTCAGAGGTCGGAAAAGTCTTCGGTGAATTTGAATAAAATTACTATTAATCCGGTTGAGTTACCTGAAGTGTTAATTGTGTTAGATGGTATTGTCGTTAAAAGTGTCTTCGATACAGGGGCAGATAAGTCGTTCATTTCTTTTGATTGTTATCGGAAATATTTTTCGTATAAGAAGTTGAAAAGGTCAAGTCTGGTGGTTCAGTCGGCACAGGGAGTAGCTTGCGATAATAAAGGTTCAGTAGAATTGGAAGTTGAAATTCGTTCGGTTAAGACATGTTGGGAGTTTTGTGTGTTAGATGGATTAACAGTGCATTGTATAGTTGGTGTGGATTATATGAGGGATAGAGGAATTAGTTTGGATTTCTTTAAAAAGTCGTTAATCGTGAATAATGATGAGAATGTGAGTAAGAAAGAGCCTGTTTCAGTGTCAGTTAATTTGGAGGAGTCGGGGTTAAGTGAAATGGAGAGGGAGGAATTTAATAAGTTTTTAAATGAATTTGGAGAGGTTTTTTCTGATAAACTGGGTTTAACGCATGTTGCGTGGCATGAGATTGATACTGGTTTAAAAGCACCTGTTGCTAGTAAACCATATCGTTATGATAAAGTTAAACAAGGTATAATTGATTATCATATTCAAAAAATGTTAGCGGACGATATTATAATGCCAATTGAGTCGCCTTTTGCATCTCCAGTAGTGTTATGTCGTAAAAATAATGGGAAAAGTTTAGATAATCCAGAGGCATATAGGTTTGCAGTAGATTATAGAAAGTTAAATGCGATAACGCAATACCCTCAGTATCCTATTCCAGTAATTGACGACATTTTGGCTAATATAACGAGTACGAATTATATGTCAACGTTAGATCTTACGTCGGGTTATTTTCAGATTGCAATGAAGCCGGAGGACATACCTAAGACTGCGTTTATTACTCGGGACGGTTGTTTTGCTTTTAAGAGGATGAGTTTTGGTTTATCGGGAGCGCCGGCAACGTTTCAGAAGGCCATGAATAATATCCTTAAACCTTTGCTTGGTAAGGGTGTCTTGGTCTATCTGGACGACATAATTATAATGGCAGCTACTTTTGAAGAGCATTTAAGATTGTTGAGGGAAGTATTTACGTTGTTAAGAGATGCTGGGTTAACGGTTAAGTTAGAAAAATGTAAATTTTTGAGAAAAGAGATAAAGTATTTAGGAGTTAAAATTACGTGTGATGGTATTAATATAGATAATGAGAAAATTGAGGCAATTACGTCAATGAATCCCCCCAAAAATAGTAAGGAAGTGGCGACATTTTTAGGGATGGTGGCTTGGTTTGCCAAGTTCATTCCACGTTTTTCGGAGTTATGTGAACCGTTGTATAATTTAAAAAGGAAAAGGGTTAAGTTTGTATGGTCATCAGCAGCTCAGAGATCGTTTGAATTATTAAAAGAGGCAGTAGTTTCCCCTCCTGTTTTGGCTCACCCCGATTATTCGTCTCAGTTTGAAGTGTATTGCGATGCGAGTGCAGTGGGGGTTGGAGCGATGTTAGCACAGAAAGGTCGACCTATAGCGTTTGCGTCAAGAATTTTAAATGCGGCGGAAAGGAATTATTCAATTACGGAAAGGGAGTGTCTTGCAGTAATTTGGGCTTTGAATAAATTTCGTTGTTTTTTCACTAATATACCGGTTAAAGTCATTACGGACCATTCAGCTTTGACAAAGTTAACTAATGGAAAGGGGTTGTCGTCTCGTATGGTCAGGTGGTGTTTGAAGTTAGCAGAGTATAATGTTGTTATAGAACATAGGGCTGGTTAGGAGAATGCGGTAGCGGATGCTTTGTCACGAAACCCGCATGGTGGTTTAGAGGTCACGGAGGAAGTTAAGTGTTGTGCATTGTCGTCGTTGGTGTTAAGGTCACGAGAGCAGTTAATAAGGGAACAGAAGCAAGATGAAGAATTTGGTAGCTTGTATCGATATTTGGAAAATCCTGATGATGTCCCGAGCGCAGATGTGCCTATGTTTGAGAAGTGGTCCCAATCTTTTAAGCTTATCGATGGTCTTCTGTTTTATTCTAAAATTGTAAATTCACGTGGAGAATTAAGAGTTTTTATTCCGGCTAGTCTTCGTAAGGCCATCTTGAAAGAATTTCATGATAATCCATTAGCAGGTCACTTAGGAATCAGGAAAACTTATGCTCGAATTTGTGAATCCTGCTACTTCCCTAAAATGCGGGAAGCAGTGCGCGCTTATGTCTCCAGCTGTAGCACATGCCAACGTTATAATTATAAAAATGTAAGTCCAGCTGGCAAATTAATTCCTATTAAAGTAAATTTTCCTAATGAATGTGTAGGTGTAGATTTAATCGGTCCTTATCCATTGTCTAATCCTAAAAGATATAGATTTGTACTAGTTATAGTTGATTATTTTAGTAAATGGGTAGAGTTAGTCCCCCTCAGGAAGGCTTCTGCACCTGCAGTTGCCGATGCATTTTTCGATAATTATATTTCTAAATATGGTGCACCAATTAGGGTAGTGAGTGATCATGGCCCTTGTTTTATTTCTGATATATTTAAGGCCCTGTGTGAAAAGCTGGAGATCGATCATTCTTTTACTGTTCCGTATCGTCCTCAGTCTAATATGGCTGAACGTGTAAATCGTACATTAATTCAAATGATTTCTTCTTATGTTGGTTCTCATCATGCAAATTGGGACCAGTTTCTTCAACATTTTGCGTACGCACTTCGTACGGCAGTTCACGAGTCAACGGGGAAAACGCCTGCTGAATTGTTTTTGGGTAGAAAAGTTATTACTCCATTCCAAAGGTTAGTTATGGTGTCAGATGCGGAAAGTCAGTACATGTGTCAGGATATTGAGAGGTTGGTTAAGGAAGCTCAGGTTCAAATGGGAAAAGCGCAAGAAAAGCAAGCTCAGTATTATAATATGCGTAGAAGGGAGTTAGAAGTGAAAGTTGGAGATTTTGTGTTAGTAGAAAAGCATTGGTTAAGTTCAAGTCGTCAAAAGAGAGTAGCTAAGTTTGGTCCGAAGTTTGTAGGTCCGTTCGAGGTTTTAGAAGTTCGGAATAATAATTTGATTGTTGATGTCAATGGTGAAAGAATGACTGTTAATCTGGATCAGGTTAGAGTGTATAAGTTTAGAGAAAATGGTAGTGAAGGTTCTCATATGTCGAGTGGTGTTTCGCGAAATTCCCGATCCAATGAGTGTCCCGAGTCCAGCACTTCTTCGTCTAATTCTTTTCATCAATATTCAAGAAGAAAATTTGGTCAAACAGCTCCAAAGACTGTTATTGAAAGTCGAAAGCCTAGCAATCCGAGAGCAAAGTATAATAAAAATAAGAGAACTGTGTCAAATACATCGGACTCTGTGTGTCATAAAAGACAAAAAATTATAAATTGTCCAGTTCCTCCATCTATTAGACAACAACCTCACAAGCATAAATTAACTGATAGTTCACCTTCTTCAGTGATTAATCCCCAGAAAAGATTTCGTTTGGACACTCGTAAAACTGTTAAGCGAAGTTTAAATTCTGAATTTTTGCCTAACAAGAAACTACATAGGTCCGGAAAGAAACGTGGCCTTGGATCTTCGGTAACTTCGGGTGCGTCTAGAAAGAGGAGACAACTCTCAGTTTACCGGCAACAACAGTGTGAACCTCGCCATGAAGTGAACCCAGCGAACCGGCCGGAGCAGAGTCGTCGAGTGGAACCTACGAGTATTCCACGGCATCCATTCAGAACCAGGCTGCAGGCACGACAGTCAACTGTGGCGTCACCGTACAGTTCTGATGACGAGAGATCCTTCGTACAAGCCTTTTGGGACAGGAGGAGAAAGCCATCTTGCAGTATGAAGCCTGCCAGCAGCGAATCGTCTCTATGATTGGGTGATAATGTTCTTTATTAAATTTCTATTAGAGTGCATATATGTGGTAGCAATGTGAAGGAATAGAAAGTAGAGAGACTGTTTTGTACTTTTGGCCATTTTTGGAATTTTTTGACGGACTCACGTTTAGTGCTTAATTGTGTTCAAAATTTGTTTGCAAAATTGTTAGTTTTATGTATGTTGAAAATTTTGGTCTTAACTGCTTTTTAAAAATTCTGGATCTATTGTTAAATTGTTATATTATTTGTTTAAAATGTTATTATATTGTTATTGTTCATGTGTTATAAAATGTATGTTAATGTATGTTTAAATTTTCAGAAAGTACAGATAGTAGTTTGGGTTATTTTGTACACGCGCCGCGGTTCAGGCGCGCACGTGTTTTGCGGTCAAGAAGTCCTTGACACGCGTTTCTATCTCTTATACTAACATTTAATGAATTAACTTTCTTCTTATCGTTCGTGTTTTATGAGTTGCGTTTTGTACTTTAGTTGGGAATGGTTTCCGCAAGTTGCGAAGTTTTAAGCTGCATTTGAATTTTAAATTGTATTGTATTAAAATTAAATGTTAATGTGATTTTCTTGCAGGGAAGTATACTTTTTGTTATGTATTGATTCTGCTATTTTTCTTTTAGTTAATACAGATGAAGAGATTGATGACGTCATTTTGTAAATTTTTGATATTCTTTGATTGTTGCATAAGCACAGCGATATGCCGCTGTACGTATGTGCCCCAATTATTGTTCAAGTGGAGTTAAGTCTGAAGAAGTTTGGGAGTTAGTTCATTGGCTAATGGGGATGTAGGTATTACGTAGTAGCAGAGTTAGTTTAGTATGAAGTAAATGTAATTTTAGATGAAGTCGGAATTTGGATGAGGAAAGTTTTTGCGCATTGGGTTTTTTGGACTTGGTGCGAATTCTAGTATATTAAAAGTTATGGAGAAATTTTTGGGTAAAGTTATAGTTGCATTGCAATATTGAGGAAAATTTCGGAAGGTTAGTGTTTTGAGAAATTTTAGCACTCCCAGTGGAGTGGGTTGTTTTGAGAGAAGAAGTAATTAGTTTTGAAAGTTTTACGAGTTTTTGGAAGTTTTACGGAGGCTATTTGTAAGATAGAAGAATGATTGGATTGAATATATGAATATTTGAGGCAAACTGAGTTTTTTTTTTTTTTTGGTTGTGATGGGTTAAAGTTAATATTTTAAAAGTTATGTTTTGGCGTTAAATTTCACCCATCACTGTGTTTTATTACGGCTCTAAATTTATAACAAGAAAAAGTTCTGGGCATGCATTTAGCCCAGTCCTTTTTCTCTGCGGAGTTCGAGGGGGGGTTGTGAGGGAGTGACCTTTAGTCATAAAGGCACTCTAGTGTTTCTGAGATCGTGACGTCAATAATTTAACATTTTGTAGGCGTAAAAGTGACATCTATCCTCTCTTTTACTTTAACTTTCTAGAGTGTGTGTGCTCTTTCGAATTCCGTAGTTAGCTCGCGGTTATTAGTATTATGTTAATGAGAAGTATCTCAGTTTGTCGCGTATAAAAGCTTGGGTGTGAGTTTGTGGTGTGGGTGTTTCTGGCCTTGGCCAGCAGCCAGCGTCTGTGTGTTTCTGGCCTCAGCCAGCAGCCAGCGTCTGTGTGTTCCTGGCAGTAGCCAGCAGCCAGCAGCCTCTGTGTGTATTCCGCCATTAGACAACGAAGTTGATGATTGTTTAGTAAGGTGCTGACGATTAGAAAATAGCTACGGCCTACAGTAAAGCGAAAAGGAGTTCAGATAGTGGATTAAAGATTCGGCCTTGGTAAGAAAGTTTAGTTTTGATTATTTGAGCAAATAAAGAAATATCCACAGCCACGGGCTCTGAAATTAAGATTTGTTTAGTAGATCAGCCAGGAAATAGTGTCAAGTGTTAGACGGTGCCCCGACTGAGCTAGACCGACGCCTGTGAGTATGATTTAGCTTTTCATAGTGTTCTCAGTGAGTGAAATTATAGACTGGCTCCACTTTCCTTTAGCCCTTATCATTTTAATAAACTGTGTTGTTTTAACCTAAATTAATGAGTATGTCTGCATATAACGTGACAAATGACACCCAGCATGAATATACCGTCACAAGATTATATGTTATGTCAAGGATTTCGTGTATTGCTAATATGTTTTGTTTTTAATTTATATCACGTAAATTTGAAATGATTGATGTATTTCTGAATTAGATATTTTTACAAAAGCATCCGTTTACATTCTGTTTTGTTTTAAAAATTAAATGTACAAAGTTATATTTAGGACTACAAAAAGTTATAAGTTATATCAATATTTTCGTGTATTATTAATATGTTCGATTTCAAATTTATATTATGTATATTTGAAAAGTTTCATGTATTTCTGAATTAGATATTTCTTGCAAAAGTCTTCGTTTCTTTCTATCTTGCTATAAAACTCAAAGATACAAATCTGTTTTTAGATTATAAAAAAAAGGTCATCTCAAGAATTTTGCGCATTGTTAATGTGTTCTATTTCGAATTTATACATATCAGAAAAACATGAAGTACTAAAAAATGGATAAATCGATGTACTCATGTTGAATTCGTTCAAAAATGTTCACATTGCTTTCTCATTTTGAAACTTCCTAAGTTATTAAATTTAAATAAACGATAATTTTGTTCTCTGTATTGATTTATTTCATTCATGGTGGCATAAAGAATATTTATTAATACTAGAGCTACCGATGTTTCATATATACCTAGTTTTACCGCACACGTCAAAATGACGGATTTTTGATCATGAATTTTATTGTATTTTTTTTCCAGTTAATGTAAATAAAAGAATATAATCTAACAAAAATGACATTTAATATAATAATTCATTAATTAATACTAAAAAACAAACAAAAACAGTTTCTATTTGCCAACAGTGTCTCACATAAGTGATATGACACTTGTGCTTTACAAAAGGAAACTAATCAAATAAATTAAAAAAACATGTACACATTTTTTGTGTGTGTATTTCATACTTAAATTTAGTAAAGATTATTACATAACATACATTTTGTCAAAATATTAAAATATTAATTTAATAAAAATACAAATGTTTAGAACGGAGCAAAAAATAGCTCACATAAGTGATGGGACACCATTATGTATGCAACAAAAATCGTCTGAAATAAGCAATAAAAATATGTTTTGGGGTTTTAGTTTTATTTAAAAGCAATTGGCAATAATTTATAAAATCGTCTGCAGTATTTCTCTCCAGTTTGTTTTGGAATTTTTGTGTTTTTTAGCTAAGTGTAGCCATGAATGCTAAACGAAAAGAAACTTCGCCTGAAATTCGAAAATTAGTTATTCATTTGCATATTGAACGTGGAAAATCTATTAGAAAAACTGCTGAAACAGTTAACTTGAGTCGTTCAACAGTTTTCATTATCATTAAACGATATAAAAAGAATCATATGATTCAGGATAAAAGAAGACCTGGCCGACCATCAAAGCTATCCAATGGAATAAAGCGAATTTTCGTTCGAAATATAAAAAAAAATCCAAGAAATAGTGCTTCAAAAGTTGCTGCTGATTTACAAGCATTATATGGAATAATTGTTAATCCTGAGACTATTAGAAGGGTAATTCTATTTGCTGGATATCACGGTAAAGTAGCCAGGAAAAAATTCTTCGTAAGTGAAAGAATAGAAAACTCAGACTAGCTTTCGCAAAATCCAACATAAATAAGTATTCTGATTACTGGAATAAAGTTATATTTGCTGATGAGAGTAAATTTAATATATTTGGTTCTGACGGTAGAATCTTGGTGTGGAGAAAACCCAGGGAAGAATTTCGCAAACAGAACTTGGTACCAGCAGTAAAACATGGTGGGGGAGGAGTTATGGTATGGGGGTGTATGTCGTCCGCTGGAGTTGGTAATCTTGTTTTTATTGACAGTATAATGGATCAGTACAAGTATATTGATATTTTAAAGCAAAATTTGAAATCTTCAGCACGAAAATTGAACCTTCACAATGATTTTAAATTCTGCCAGAACAATGACCCCAAGCACACTGCTCTGAACGTTAGACTCTGGCTGCTATATAACTGTCCTGAAATAATAAAAACACCACCACAATCTCCAGACTTAGATCCCATAGAAAATATTTGGCAAGAATTGGAATCAAGAATTCGCAAACACACCATTTCTTCAAAACAACAACTAAAATCGGTGCTCCAAGAAGAATTGGGTAAAATCACTCCAGAAATCACAAAAAATTAGTCGAATCCATCACAAAAAGATTAAATCATGTTTTAAAAGTAAAAGGAAATCCAACAAAATATTAAAACCTTTTAAAAAGTAAAATTTTTGGATAAATATTTGATGGAAAAGTAAGTGTCCCATCACTTATGTGAGCCATTTTTTGCTCCGTTCTGAACAATTGTATTTTTACTAAATTAATATTTCAATATTTTGACAAAATGTACGTTATGTAATAATTGTTACTAACTTTAGATATGAGACACACCCAAAAAATTTTTGCACATGTTTGTTTATTTATTTTATTGCAGTTTCTTTTTATAAAGCACAAGTGTCCCATCACTTTTGTGAGACACTGTATATAGTATAGCACATTTGATATGTATGAAATAACTATGGGTATATACTTTACAAGTACATGTTATTTTAGATAAACACTTATCATAAACATATTTGCGACATACATTGGAGGTATAAATTGCTCTGTTTTTGTTCACAATTAAATTTGAAAAGATTTGCGTTCATAATGATATATTTTTGTCGTTTTCTGGAGTACAACCCAATGCTTTTCGTTCTTGTTTTTGGGAAAGGCTTCTTTCCTACACCACCTATATTCACTGGAGAGTTCTTCGGATAATTGAAAAAAATATCTAGTTATATTTTCATCACAAGTCTATTTATATAATATCGATTGATTGCTGCCAAGTCCAAAATAATATATAATATCTGCAAAGGCCATCTACCTGACCCTGTTTTTACGCTATAATTGCGGGCTATTTGGTCAACAACCGCTACTTCAAACTTAGTCTCATCGTAAAACGACGCAGTTGCTGGAATTTGCTTTCGATTACAAACAATTTTTACGGATTTATGTTTTGGGCTAAGAAGTAGTATTTTTTTCACGAGACTTACTTTTGTAAATTGATAGAACAATACCATTTCATTTGTAGAGCTTTGTGGAGATAAGAGTCATGTTATCTTTTCTAATTTTAGCTATTTTTGGTTGTTTTCTCTTTTTTGGGCTAGCATACTTGCAAAAAGACTTTTTTTGGCCAGTAGCTTCTCTGCGAATTGTATGCCTTAAAAAATGATCCGTTGTTATATTTCTCTCAAAATTTACATAGTTTATTTACAAGATTAAAAATTACAAATTCATTCAAAGGTATTCCTGATTTTTTATATTCTTCTTTGCTTAAATAGGGAAAGCCATTCATAAGATGGAAGTTTACCAACACAATCATTTCCTAATTCTTTCCATTCAGTACTGTCAAGACCAATGTCTTTTTTTCTGTCTTTCGTTTTGGTTTCTGTTTGGCTATCCGAATCACTATCTGAACATATTCGCAATCACCTTCTGCATTTGTGGATCTTTATGGGACTTTCAAATTCAATCACTAAATCTTCACTTTTATATTCATTTTCTGTACTTTATTAAATATATTGTACTTAAATTTCATCTTCAGCTTCTGCAGAATGTGAAAAATCCGTTTTATTTTTCGCGCAAGATATGTCCAAATTATTATTACTTGAATTAGTGTCTGAACAATTTTCATTTATACTAGTGAGTTTTTTGAATTCTTCGAATATTTTTTTTTACTTCCTGGAAATCGTTTCATTGTTGCCCAGAATTTACATAAAATATTTTTTTTTTTTTTTTTTTTTTTTTTTTTTTTTTTTTACAAAAATATGTTCATACAATTTTCCGAAATTCGACATTTTACAGGCTACTTTTTGCAAAGATTGCACTTTTCATCAAGAACTTTATTGCGTTACAAGTACAACTGATAATAATTGCGTCCTGAATACATTTACCAATTATTGATTTACCACATTTTTATAAAAATCTGGAGTGAACTGCGCTTGGGTGAAAAGGACTTGTCCATGTCTAAAATGGAAAAGTCCGTACCACCTCGGAATATTTTCCTTAATTGTCAATGCCGTCATTTTGACGGTCTTCGTATAAATAGGTATTGGTCATACTGATTATGGAAATTAAAATAGGTGAGAAGAAATTGAATATAAATAGTTAACTATTCTTATATTTCATTAAAAGTCGTATCATAAAATTCCAGAACAATTCATAAGTTATATCAAAATTTTAAGCATGAAATTTGAAAACCGTCAAAATGACGGTCTTGGTCGTCCTAATGTTAATGTAAAAATTAAATTAAGTACAGTTTTTTAAAGAATTTAAAAGTTCTTGCAAATGATGATCGTGCCATAAAAAAACATTTTACTCGGATATTTTGTTAATAATTTTGATATTTTTCTTAATAAATAATCAATTAAACGTTTTTTGTTGATTCATTTGAACTAGAAATAAATGCCAGTGCATTTGTACTTTCATTTGCAATTCAAGCGGCTTTTTTAGCGATTTAAATTTGAACACAACCATGGAATCAAAAATGGGTACATGTATTTCTCAGTTTGGAGCACATATGGATCGGAGCTAGTATGAATATGTCTAGCACCTAAAATTGAGTACCTTTTATTCAGTTTTGAGAACCTATTTCTTCAGCGTAATGCGTATATGCGAAAAGATGCATGTACATGTACAGTCGACTCTCGTTTATCCGAGATCATCGGGACCACAAGAAATGTTGGAATTATGGAAAGCATGAGAAGAAAAGATACTTAAAAGTGTACTGTTACAAAGGAATTAATAATATGGTATTTTTCAAAAATATTTCGGATAGAATTTCACTAGAATGAATATAGCTCATCGGGACCACAAGAAATGTTCGAATTATGGAAAGTATGAGAAGAAAAGATACTTAAAAGTGTACTGTTACAAAGGAATTAATAATATGGTATTTTTCAAAAATATTTCGGATAGAATTCCACTAGAATGAATATAGCTCATCGGGACCACAAGAAATGTTCGAATTATGGAAAGTATGAGAAGAAAAGATACTTAAAAGTGTACTGTTACAAAGGAATTAATAATATGGTATTTTTCAAAAATATTTCGGATAGAATTTCACTAGAATGAATATAGCTCATCGGGACCACAAGAAATGTTCGAATTATGGAAAGTATGAGAAGAAAAGATACTTAAAAGTGTACTGTTACAAAGGAATTAATAATATGGTATTTTTCAAAAATATTTCGGATAGAATTTCACTAGAATGAATATAGCTCATCGGGACCACAAGAAATGTTCGAATTATGGAAAGTATGAGAAGAAAAGATACTTAAAAGTGTACTGTTACAAAAGAATTAATAATATGGTATTTTTCAAAAATATTTCGGATATTATCATTAGAATATGACGTAATATTAAATTAAAATATATAAATGCTTCAATAAATTAAGAGATTAGAAAGAAACACTATCGAAGAAGAGGTCGATGTATCACAGACGGGGTACTAAGAAAGTGGATATCAAATGCATGAGATTATATGCATGCTAGTTGTTCGGAACAAGTCTGATAAAAATGAAGAAAAGAACGCTGTTTAAGGATTTGAATTGCGACAGAAAGTATAGAAAAAAAAAAATAGAATTCACGTTAGCTCCAATAAAATGAAGTCAAGAGAAAATGTGTTCAAATGAATGAAAATTTTAAATGTTGTACTGCAGTCGAAAATTTTGAGACTTTATGCTTAGTTTAAATTAAGCGGAGATTCGATTTATCAGATTTCGAATTAACGACCCAGGTCGAAATTCATGCTGGTATTTGTTTGCTAGGCAAGCACCAAGTGCTATAACCCAACAAGTAAAATAACATAATCTAGCATTACACATTGCTGATTCCAGCAGAATTTCCAGCAATTCATGGTGTGTATTGGCCGACTTTGCTGGAAAAAAAAAACCATGAAATGCTTGCATGTAGCTTGTCATGCTTTTGTTATGCAAGCTAGTGATATAGCATGTGATGCTAGCTAGCATATAATATCATGGAAATCTAGCAGACATAGCAATACCTAGCAATAACTAGCATATTTTTGTTGCTGGTACAAGCATAAATTTTGACCTGGGGAGAACCGACTATATTTCAAAAGATGCATGTATTTCGTGCCAGTAATTCCCGCGGCTATCATCAGAGATCATATTTATATAAAGTAACCAAGAAATTTAGTTTGGTTTAAATAAGTTTAAAAATACACGTCAAACGTAGCAAATGATGTGCGTTCGTACTATGTCAATTTTTTAAAATATCCCAAACTTGGTGTAACAGTATACAATGTAAAAAAAATCCGTTAAATTTACTACAAAAACAGCTAGAAGCAATGTTACTAGCAGATTTTGTCGAAAATTTTTACGGCAAAAACTGTGGAAAAATTTAACGATTTTTTTTTTTACAGTAAACAGTACATCGTATAGTGGTTGTATAGAGGTAGAAATCTTTTGTGTGTCCCCTTTAAATACTATATGCTGTATAATATACAGGAAGTAACTTGTAGTAAACCTCAATAACGTATATCAATTTCATAAAGCATGAAATAGTTTAATAGTATTAAATGGCACTCCAAATAGTGTTTGAAACTGTACCATTGTATAATAGAATACTTTTGTGTGGCTCTGTAAATTAATAAAAAATAATCTTTGCATCACAGATTGTTTAGAATGTTTACAATTTTTTGGTACTTTTTTCATAGATACATGTCAATTATTTTATGTTTGAATGAGTGTAACATCATTCAAATTCATCATTATTTTTTTTTCACATTCATCGTAATGTAAAGAACTGATTTTGATTGTATTTGTAATTAAATTACATATCCGATTTATGTAAAATTTGAAATGACATGACAAAATTATGCAATAATTATATATTTTAAATTTCAAATAATTTTATATTTTAAGCGATTCATTTGTGTAGTTTTTGCTCTGTTATATGCGGATTGACCGACAGACTGAACAACGACTATAGGCAATACATGTTTATATAATTTACGAACGCAACAAAAAACGATCCACAAAAGTCTTAAATACTTATTTTATCATTCGATATAAACAACACTGACTATAATTATATGTTCCCAATCAGAAAGAAGCTTATAAATGCTCTTTTTGTAAAAAAAAAAATAATATATAATGTGAAACATCACTTTAAAATATCAAATTACTTATTTTATGCTACAAGTGATACATTCAAATAAAAAGGACAAAAAATATCTTTTATCTTACATGTTTCGTATAGGCAGCTTTTTAAATTAAAGGCCAACTTTTCAAAAACAAAACGATGAAATTTTTTTTTTCTAAAAACAATTTCTAATAGTAAATAAAAATAGTAAATAGAAAAACAAAAAATCACGCGAGCACAAGCGTAGTGAAATAAATTGGAAAATTAAAAATGAATAAATTCTTATGTTTGCGTGAATTTTGGTTTTTCTGTTTGTTATTTTTCATTTAAAACTATTTTAGCAAAAATTTTCTTTTATCGTTTTGTTTTTGAGAGTTGCCGTTACAGCAAACGAAACATGTAAAATTAAAAGGTATTTTTGCTATTTTTATTTTAATGTATCACATTTAGAATAAATAAAGTAAAATATTTTTATTTCGAGTAAAAAAGAAATGTGTAACAGCTCTTGTGAGTGCGTTTCGGTTTCAGATTTGCTGTTCTTACAGTTATTTTTCTATGGCCAAAACTTAGAGTTCTCATATAATTGGACTGAGATAAAGAAACCTTTTCTTGAAGCATTCATCCTTCTCCCAGTTTTCAAGTGATGATGGGGAGAATGCGCGCCAATTCGGTTTTTACAGCGATTAATAAAAATATTATCTAGTGATGTCCGCGGAAAATTCTGGCTGAAAGTACTAATAAATTTTAAATGAAATGTATATTTTTAACTGTATTATTGCTATCTTAATAGTCTTTTTAATAAAGCAGTGAGTTTTTAAAATTCACAGAAGTGAATAAAAGTTTCAAGATTCGAACCAAATGAAATCAGTGTTTTAGATTCACATCTTTTAAATTTGATTCGTAGGAAGAAATAAGTTGGACTATGCTACTTTAATAACAGTCAAACTATGATATTTGATTAAGGAAGATGATTTCACAGAAACCATTCCTTGAGGTATCAAACTATCTTTTGCATAATCATGATTTTCCACAAGTTTGAAATTTTTATTGCCGTTTCATATAATATCATTTCTTCCAATACTCTTTTTGATGTTTCCTTTCATTATTGAGTTATAAACTTTTGATATCTTTGAAATGAAACAAAAGTAAAGTCCTTTCAGCAGTACCGAGAGGAAGAGGTAGCCTTCATATATCTTATTTATTTATATATTTAGTTTAAATGAAGTTATATTATTCAAACATACGAAGCTCAAATTAGTGGAACCCGATTATGTAAATATGAATACTAGTTTTTTTTCAATACTGAATATTAATGGGAATATTTACAAATTAGTCATCTTTTATTCAAGCTGGTTTTATTTTAAGCGTTTTATAAGGTTGCCAAATTCCACTATATCATGATGTGTATGCCATTTTAAAACAACATGATGGATAAAAAAAAAAAAATCAATGAGCTTGGTGTAAATCTTAATTCATGTGCACATGCACACTCACATCGAAATCGATTAATATACACGAATGCTGTCACGTGCAAATAGATTTTTAAAAAAATCACCCATATTAGAAATCTAAACTGCTATATCCCAGGTGGTTTTTAAAGCAAAGGCTAAACAAAAATACTCCGGAAATCATGTATAAACATCAAACATTTCAGAAAGAGCTTTTTTTCAATTTCTAATTTTGGATGAATTTTCTAATTTTCTATTTTTTTCGGATGAAGTGAGGCAGTGAATTCGGTGAAGACATTGGTGTGTACTATGTACACACGGAGTTATATCCAAATCAGCTTATAAATATGCGTATTATCGCGTGACAAATTTCAGACAATTTCAAATTGCCAACCACACTGGAAGTTGAAAGTGCTATAACTCATAAATATATATAGGACAGTTGCACCATAAAATTTAATTAATAATAACACATTGCTCAGTGGTGCACAAAACAGGAATTTTAATATACATTAGTACATATTAAAATAAAATAAAACTTTCGACGTTTCGTGCTATAACTCTATAAAAGTGCTATAACTCAGCCACTTTTTAAGATACAAACGAAACAAAAAATGCTCTAGAATCTTTGTATCAAGGTCAAATACATAAAAGAAAAATATTTTTCAATTTCTTACGTTTTTGTAACTAATTTTAAATTAAAAAAATTAAATGGCCGCCATTTTGGGACAAGATATCGGATGTAGCTGGCTTACGAACTCGCTCTAGGCCTTCGCATGTACTATGTACGCATCAAGTTACATCTAAATTGGTTGTGAAATACGCCTGTTATCCCCTGACAAAAATCATATCGTTTCAAAATGTCAGCCGCACTAAAAATTCAAAGTGCTATAACTCAGTCATTTTTTAAGATACAGATGAAATAAAAGTGTTCTGGAATCTTTGTGTTAAGTTCTAACACATAAAAGAAAAATGGCTTTCAACTTTCACATTTTTCGTATATAATTTTAAATTAAAAAAAAAAACTTAAATGGCCGCCATTTTGAAACAAGTTAGCAGATGATGCTGGCCAACGAACTCGGTCGAGACATGTACTATGTATCGACCATGGTACATGGACCATGTATCGGTATGTACTATGTGCACACCAAGTTTCATTCAAATTCGTTTGAACGTAGGGTGGTTTCGGGGTCTGGGGTATCGGTGAAAATATACCAAAATTTTCCGGAAGTGTTTTCCTCCAAACGGCTGTAATAGGTAGCTTTTTACTTTTTGTAATGAAAGCTGCCTAAAAGTTTTATACTTGTGGTCTGATTAATTCCCGGGCTCTCGGATTTAGTAACTACTTTAGTAAGTATGTTTTACAAAATCTTCTCCTCTGTTTTTTTATTTATTTACTTTATTTTATTTTTCTGTCTTTGTAATTAAAAACACAGAGTTGTTCGGAATGTCAATTAAATCTTCTTATATTAGGTTGAAATCATGAGCCAATAGTTACACTGTAAAAAATGTCAGACGTTTCTGAAAATAAAAAAATGTACTGTAATCAAAAACGAAAATATACAGTAACCTTTTCTAACTCACTTAAAGTTTCGAAAACTGTTTCTTTGCCTTTAAAAATCCCAGAAAACTATTTGTTTTCGAAATTTAAAGAATGATTAATAAAACTAAATTTTTATTAGCTTCCCGTTCTTTTCGGAAACGTTTCTAAGTAGCTTTTACAGTACAATAATCACTTTTCTCAAATCAAAATATCAGTTTTTCGGATGCTACCTATTCATACGAAAATATTTTGATATTCAGAGAACATGTTTAATAGACAAACATACAATGTTAACAGTATTATCATTAATATGAAAATTAACATTTTTTTGCTACAGATTCATGCACAAAATCAGTTTTGCAGCTGAAAATTACTTGAGAATTGGTAGCATCCGAAAAAGTGATATTTTGATTTGAAAAAAAGTTATTTTTGTACTGTAAAAGCTACTTAGAAACGTTTCTGAAAAGAACGGGCAGCTAATAAAAATTTATTTTTATAAATTCTTCTTTGAATTTCGAAAGCAAATATTTTTCTGGGATTTTTAAAGGTAAACGAACGTTTTTTGAAACCTTAGGTGAATTAGAAGAGGTTACTATATATTTTCGTTTTTGATTGCAGTACATTTTTATGTATTCAGAAACATCTGACATTTTTTACAGTGTAGATGTACAATACTTTTGAACATGAATAACACAATATAAGGTAGTACTCACTACATTACTATGTATTTTCAACACTTCACTGTATGTAATAATAAATAATAATAATAATAATAATTTTCCAGAATATATCATTACACAATGTTCACCACAATTTAAGATTTAAACACTAATGCTTCAAAAGCACTTTAAAATTATACCATTAAAATAACTTGCAAACCTTTTTAAATTCTTCAGTAAAGATGTAATCAGTGTGTAAATACTATAAAAAATGTAAAATTACAAATAATCTTCTTGGAAACTCGGATTTCTAGAACTTTCTATGAAACAGTAACAGCAAAAATTCATGTAACATAATCTATTGCATAATTTTCTTCTGTTATCGTTACACAAAAATTTCTAGCATTCCCATTTTCCTAAAAAAAATTTGGTAATGTTAGATATTTTTTTACAGTGTAATAAAAAAAAAAAAAAAAAAAAATCACTCTGTGAGAAATTGCATTGACCTTTCATATTATTATAGGCAGTTGAAAGAAAATACAAATTATAATGCAGGAAATTTGTGTTATCTGTAAATACATCTATTTTTTTTTTTAATTATCAAATTGTTATAAAAAATTAAATAAAATTACAAATTTTGAATAGAATTTTATCTTATATTTCACATTAAGTACAAATTATATATCTGAAGAAAAATTGTAATTTTTTTAAAGTAAATAATAAAAAAAAGGTAAAATAAAGTTTCAAATTTTGAACGGAATTAAATCAACCGTTTAAATTCACATCTTTTAAATTTGATTCATAGGGAGAAATAAATTGCATTATGCTATTTTAATAACCGTCAAACTTGATTACGAAAGATGATTTCAAAGAAAACCTTCCTTGAGGTATCAAACTATAGTTTGCATAATCATGACTTTCCACAAATATACTAATATAAATATAATATTTTGTTAACTTTTCATATAATTTCATTTTTTCCCTCAATATGTTTTTTGATGTTTTCTTTCATTATTGAGATATAAACATTTTGAAATCTTTAAAATCTAATAAAAGTATAGTAAATGCATTAGTAAGAATGTTTTAGACTTTTCCTCTATTTTTAATCTTTGTGCCTGTAAACACAGTATAGTTCGCGAACTCAATTAAATCGTTCTATACTCGGTTGCAATCATATGTCATTAGTCAATACTTTTGAATGTGCATTACAGTATGTACTGCATTACTTACTACATTACAGTGTATTTTTACATGTTACTGTATGTAGTAATAAATAATAATAATAATAATTTTCTAGAATTTATGATTAAAAAATTTTTACTTAAATATATGACAACTTTTAATGATTCAACGACATTTTAAACTACCAAAAAATAACTTGTTAGCCATTCCAAATTCTTCAATAAAGACGTAATTAGTGGCTGTATATTGTAAAAAAGAAATCTATTAAGTTACTAAACAATTTCTAGGAAACTGGGATTCTTAGAACATTATATGCAATGATAATAGCAAAATTCATGTAAAAAAATCGATTTTATAAACTTTTACTGTTAACGTTACACAAAAGGCTTTGGGAATCCAGGCTTCGTGAAAAAAACTTTAATAATTTTACAGATTTTTTTTCAGTGTGACTCAAAAAAGAGTTCACTATGTGATAAATCACGTTGACCGTTTATATTATTATACGGTGCTTAAAAAAAATACAATTTATAATATACAAAACCTATATTATAATGAAATAATGTTTCATAAGGAATTATGACCTTAATTTTTAAAATCATATTATTATAAACATTTAAATAAAATTACGAAATTTAAATCGAATTTTGTCTTATATTTTACATCATATTCGAATTCTATATTTGAACATGAAATGTAAACTTAAATAATGTTTCAAATTTTGAAACAAATTAAATCAGCCTTTTAGATTCACATTTTTAAAATTTGATTCAAAGGAAGTAATAAATTAGACTATGCTACTTTAATAAATGTGAAGATGATTTCACAGAAACCATTCCTTGAAGTATCAAACTATCTTTTGCATAATCATGATTTTCCACAAATTTGAGATTTGTATTAACTTTTCAAGTAATTTCATTTCTCCCAATACTCTTTTTGATGTTTTCTTTCATTATTAAGTTATAAACTTTTTGAAAATTTTGAAAAGAAATAAAAGTGCAGTAGCTGCATTAGTTAGAACACAGTATTAAATGGCATTTTAATTATATCTTTCTATGTTCGGTTGCCAAAGAAAAAAATATATAAGGGGTTCAGGGTATATTTTAAAATATTTTTTATTCGTTGAGTTAAACATTTTCACCTTTTTACAATTTTATTTGTAAATAAAATCACTTTATAAAATTTCTCTTAGATATTTTTAAAAAATAATTATTTTTTTTTTTAAATGGGTAATTTAAAATCGTTATAATATGAAATATTATTCTTAAATATTTATTGTATCGCTTTTAAATAAACAAAAATATATAAGATTTCATTATGATGCAGCATTTAAAAAAATATTATTTTAAATAAAAATTAAAAATTTTAAATATAACATTAAATATAATATTAAGGAAAAATTATGCATTTTTTTTTTCAAAAATTATTTTTTTTTTCAAATTTGCTGAAACAAAATTAAAGTAAAATAATTGAAAAAGATGTATTTCAAGTTTGAACCAATAATCTTTAACGGTTTTATGTTTTACAATAAGTTATATTTATTATAAGTTATAGGTTTACAATAAGGAGAAATGTTCAAATGTGACGTTCAACCAAAATTCGTAATAATTTCCACAAGGTGTCTTTTCCAGCTAAATCGATGATGTTCTACAACTTTGTAATTCTGTATTCCATTTAAATCTTTCCGTTTTCAAAAAAGAAATGCTAACCCCGCAGTTGTTCACTATGTTGCGCATGCTATGATTCAGTAGCGTATGGCTATTTTACTGTAAATATCCTGATGTAGTGACTATAGCTCTTGCCGTTCAGAATTCATTAGGGTGATAACAGACTTTAGAATGAACAATATGTAGAGTTGAAAAAAGTCGGTTTATTCGAGGATTTATTTCCAATAGACCAGGTTTATTCCCAAAAAACCGGTTTAGTCCTAAAAAACCCGGCTTATTCCCAGGTTTATTCCTAAAAACCCGGTTTATTCCCAGGTTTAAACCGTTTTTTTTTTAACCTTTGCAACGCTAACTATATGTAAAGAAAAACAGAAATACTCGAACATCTAACGAGTTATCCATGTTTACCGAAACAGATAACTTAGAAGCGTCAAATTTCGTTATATTATTAAAATTTTATGTAGCATTTATACATACGTACATATGTAAACAAATATTTCTTACCGTTGCCGACTTTCGAAATGTTTCCATCGAGTTATGTAATCAGTGTTTTCATCCCGGAATATTCGGTCTTCATATGCTTTCATTTTTCATGTAAGCATTCTCATGTTCAACAAATGTGTTTTTAAGCAAACATGAGAGATATTGACAGGACTAAAATTAATACTAATACTGTTGTGTTACTTTTACATGCATAAACATACAGTGTAAAAAAAGAAATCTGTTAAATTTACGGTGCAGAAACGTTGCCAGCAATTTTCGCAGTAAAAATTATAATAAAAATAGACCTAATAAAAAAATTACATCTAATTTTACTGCAATTTTTACGGCAAAAGCTACTGGCAACATTGCTGTCAGCAGTTTTTGTCGTAAATTTAACGTTTTTTTTTTTTTTTTTTTTTTTTTTTTTTTACTGTGTAGTTACGCAGATGCAGATATTTAACTGAGAACAGGTAACATCTTAACATTTTTTTTTCGGTTTGAGAAAACTACTGATTGCAGAACAAAAACTACTCGGTAATATTTACAAAGTTCTGGGTTTCTAAGGAGTTAGAACTTTAATCGTTTAAAAATGTTAGAAAATGCTGCTGGCAACATTGCTGTCAGCAGTTTTTGTCGTAAATTTAACGGATTTTTTTTTTTTTTTTTTTTTTTTTTTTTTTTTTTTTTTTACAGTGTAGTTACGCAGCTGCAGATATTTAACTGAGAACAGGTAACATCTTAACATTTTTTTTTTTCGGTTTGAGAAAACTACTGATTGCAGAACAAAAACTACTCGGTAATATTTACAAAGTACTGGGTTTCTAAGGAGTTAGAACTTTAATCGTTTAAAAATGTTAGAAAATGCTGCTGGCAACATTGCTGTCAGCAGTTTTTGTCGTAAATTTAACGGATTTTTTTTTTTTTTTTTTTTTTTTTTTTTTTTTTTTTTTTTTTTACAGTATAGTTACGCAGCTGCAGATATTTAACTGAGAACAGGTAACATCTTAACATTTTTCTTCGGTTTGAGAAAACTACTGATTGCAGAACAAAAACTACTCGGTAATGTTTACAAAGTACTGGGTTTCTAAGGAGTTAGAACTTTAATCGTTTAAAAATGCTAGAAAATGCTGCTGACAACATTGCTGTCAGCAGTTTTTGTCGTAAATTTAACGATTTTTTTTTCCTACAGTGTAGTTACGCAGCTGCAGATATTTAACTGAGAACAGATAACATCTTAACATTTTTCTTCGGTTTGAGAAAACTACTGATTGCAGAACAAAAACTACTCGGTAATGTTTACAAAATACTGGGTTTCTAAGGAGTTAGAACTTTAATCGTTTAAAAATGCTAGAAAATGCTGCTGGCGGCATTGCTGTCAGCAGTTTTTGTCGTAAATTTAACTTTTTTTTTTTTTTTTTTTTTTTTTTTTTTTTTTTTTTTTTTTTTTTTACAGTGTAGTTACGCAGCTGCAGATATTTAACTGAGAACAGGTAACATCTTAACATTCTTTTTCGGTTTGAGAAAACCACTAATTGCAGGACAAAAACTACACGGTAATGTTTACAAAGTACTGGGTTTCTAAGGAGTTAGAACTTTAATCGTTTAAAAATGCTAGGAAAATGATTCGATTTCCATACCTTTTCATAAACTAGCTAATAAATCAAAACCAATTATTATTTTTTATTGTTAAGTATAGCGTTACTTGTAACAATAAACAAAGCCGATTGGCGAAATATACTTAAATTAATTTGGCAAATTTACTTGTACCTTACAGTCTTTTTGTTTTCGTAATTATTATAAATCACTGCGCCTTGGATTCCTAATTTTCATTTTAAAGTTTTAAAGAACATATATAATAAACGTACAAGTGCGAGTATTTTTTTCGGACCAGAGGTTTCCGTACAAAAAAATTATGAATTAGTAACGGTATTATTAAAAAAATATTTGCTAAAAGAGTTATAAGACTTTCTAAAAAAACTATACAAAGTAGAGTTGGCTATAGCTGCAAATACTGGAAAAATATGAAAAGGTATGTTAAAAAGGTTCAAAGCGACATGAAGCTTAAATAATACGAAGTATTGCTCTTTTGTAAAACTTTCTTGTAATCTTATGCTAATCCTTTTTTATGAACTTTATTTGGTTTTTTCATCAAAATTTATTGACATTAAAATTTCATTTGGCATTGCATAAAAATAAATTTAGCACAATAACAATCTTCGCCAAAATGTGTCACTAAAACAAACTAATTGCGTTAAAAAAAGTCTCTAAAACAAAATCACTATTGAAAGTTTAAACTTGGCATTAAGCTAAGAACGCTTCAAAAGGAAATTTCAGAGTTGCAACGTCACCTTGATCTGTGCCATGCATTTCCAGATAGGTTTTTAATTACAGTGAAACCTCCTATCATTCGAATTTATTGAGACCAGATCCAATCCGGATTACCCGGAGAATGAGAAACGATAAAGTCAAATAAAACTTACTTACAAGAAGTCACCTTTATGTTAAACATATTCAATATTTACAGACAATAAATTGTTAAATTTGTAATTATAATGTTATAAATTTTTGCTATTCCGGTTTTGTATACTTTTCGCGAGTCCCACGATCACGCATCCGCTTCAGCCTAAATAGTTCTTTGGGTGTCGTCTCCATTCGAAGTTCAAAACTAGTCGTTGGGGACCACCGTAATACTTACCCATCATATATGTGCATATATGAAATATATGAAATAATATATGAAATAATATATGTAATATATGAAAATAATGCATTTGAAAACTATTTATAAAATGGATTGCAATTCCACAAACAAAATTTAAACGTGTATTTATATTTTTTTGTGCATAGTAATGCTGTATCAATGAGTTGCTGATGAATCTCTTTCGATAAATTATACAACACGCCTAACTACTCAACTAAGTACTGAATTTCGATAAAGAAACATCCTTATAACTCCAAAAATAGTAATCTTATTAACTAACAGTTTATTGCGTCGGATTAAGCGTCTCATTTCCAATTAAAATATATCTTTGAATTGAAATTTGAATGAAATACAGGGTCATCAAAAATCGAAGAATGTAGAAAACAGGATTACAGATATCTCGGCAACTAATAATTCGATCGACTTCGTTCTTTATGCAAAATTTGTGTTATTTTATTGCCATTTACGATCACTCCTTAAAATAAAAAAAATTCGAAAATTTTTATGTACCTTTCATCAGAACGAATTTTTCGAGAGTCCGAAAAAAATAGTTCCGGATAATCGAGGTTACTGATATTAAATAGGCTTCGTCACATTCTTACATACTAAGTACATACAAAATTTCAAGTCTCTATCTCAATTCGTTCGGAAGATAGAGCGTTTACAGACAAACAGACTGACAGACTGACAGACGGCAAATTTTTTTTCTAAAAATATGTTTTTCGAAATCTCCAGAGTCAAAAACGTGTAAATCCGTCAAAATTCTTTTTTTCGATTTTCAAAACGATTGCAAGATTTACCCTATACTGCGTATGATGGGTAAGTAATAAAGCAATGATTATTCAAAATGAGACGTTGCTTAAATATGATCAATAACTGTTGGTAGATCATCGTTGTTTTTGCCTGTATTATCATCATTTTCATTTTTCTCAGTTGTGCACAACGCGATTATTCCGTCATGTGTAAATGAGTTGTAACCTTCATTATTTACTGCTTCCAATCAATTGCTAATGTCACTGATATTGATATCTGAGCAACCACTTTTTTTTTTAACATTACGGTATTTAAAGAAATTTTTATTCAGAAAATGAGGATGAAATAAATTTATATTATGGAAATGTGCCCGCCGCTTTTCAAATTTGAATAAATAATGACCACACCAATCCGGATTATCCAGAGACCCGTATTCATGGGGTTCGAATTTACGGAATTTTACTGTGCATTTAAAAAGAAAGGGGAGATAAACTCAAATTTACTAATTGTGAATCCAAAAGAATTTGTGTAATTAATTCAAATTAAATTAGTACGTTTTTAACAATTTGACTGCTTTGACTCACATTGGTCATAGTATTATATAAATATAACAATAAAAATTTTTATACCTAGATTGGAAAATCTGAAGATACAAAGCCGCTATTCCTGTCATCATGTAAATCCAAACAGTCCGTGTCTCTTAGGACTAAGATTTAGACTAATTACCGACGATTTTTTTAGAAAATCATTACCAATAATGCTGTTATACTTTTGCGACAATAGGTGCCTCCTGCTCCCTTAAAGATTTTCTGAATATCCGCAATTTGAAACTTGTGTGTAACGGAAAACTGCGCTTTGTTCAAAAATTGTGTGACCTAGGGTAATCTCTATGATTTTCTTTCAAAATTTAAACTTAATGTCTAACTTTTATGTCTAATTTTTCCACAATTTTGGTTGTTCACTGTAAAAAAAAATTCAAGAGGTTACTAAAAATTTTTTAGTAAATTTGTATTCCACAGAATTTTTTAGTAACCATTACAAACTTTTTTTTTTGCAAGTGAAACAAGCATTTCTTTTGTAAACTGAACAAAAGAATTTTTTGTATAACTAACTTATAAAATTTTAGTATGAGCCACCAAGCAAATTTTAGTAATAGCTCCAAAATTATTTTTAATAACCATTACGTGCGTCCGAAGGGCAGGAGGTTCCTTCGAGTTGCATCCAGACTTCTGAAGCGGAAGATTTTCGGCAAAACTGCAATAGATGGCAGACCCAAACATTGCTAACTGCTCCGACAGGATTTTCATAATCCCTTTACTAACGAGTACTTACACTACATACATTCGGGGCGTGTTTGGCGGTGGCCAGTATCGAACCTGGAACCTTTTAGTCTGGAGTCCGTTACTATAACCACTATGCTATCAAGGCCACACCAAGTGAATTTTAGTAACAGTTATTAAAAATATAAAACTATTAACTCTCTTCGTTGCTAACTTTTTTCTAGTAATTCTTACAGATTTTCTTGTAACCGACTAAGATTACTAAAAATATTTTAGTAATTACAAGGATCACTAAAGTTTTTTTAGTAGATCGACCATTTTTTTACAGTGTAGTTGATTCGGAATTAGATAGAGAAGAAAATATTTTTGCATTACATTTTAATGACATATTTGAATTAGTAACATAATTATTAATTTATATTTTTAATAGTATATAATACCTAAAATAAAAAAATGTATTTATGTGTTTAGCGTTACAAAATATTTAACACGATATGCAAACAAAATATTTTTTTTAGTAACTTATTTAGCATCTCTACATTTTTTCCTAGATATATTCTTATTCTTAAATAGTCTGTAAATTTGTGGCTCAATAATCTTTATTATTTCCCCCAATTTAAACTTTCCATACTCCATAATTCACGAATGGCTGTGGCAGACAGACGGACACGGGAATGGTCTTAAAATAGTTCCGTTTTACTTTTCACGTACGGAACCCTAAAAATCATGCACCAAAAAATTTAAATCTGCATTAAATCATGATAAATCTTAAAACTAAAACTTTAATTTTTAAGGTAAATAATTTCTATAAAATGGGACATTTATTTTAATTTTAGGAATGTAAAGTAATATTTTTATTAATTTAACAACTAACTTTTTGAAAAGGGTACATTTTTATAAATTAGTAATTCTAAATCATTCATGTAGTTTATTCTTTAAAGAAGATTGCATTTATAAATTAGATTTTCACTGTTTCGTACTTTGGGTATGAAATTTGAAACATTCATAGAGGAAAAATAATATGAAGAACTGATTATAATGTACAATTTTAAAATTCAGTTATATGTCTTTCCTTTTGTTTTAAGAATTTTGCTGATTTTCAACGATTCTGATTTCAGGATTGAATTTATGTTTTACAGAAGGGAAAAAAAAAGTTTTTTATTTTTTATTTAACGAGACAGAGCCGTTCATTTGTATCTTCTTTGCTGCTTTAATTTTCTTTTCTTTTTTAGCATTTTTAAAGGAATAAATTTTCATTCTTAATTTTAAAATTCAACTATTTTTTTGTTGACGCAGTATTTTTATATATATTATCTGAAAATACAAAACACTAAGATATGTAACAATGAATAAGCGATTATTTCTCCTTTGCCGATGGCAACAAATGGTTTGGTTAAATAATGACATTTATTTACTACCACTATTAACACTTATTAAAAATACCGCAAAAAGAAAAAAAAATAATCAAGATATAGATAACATAGTTGCAGAGCAAATGTAGAATTTTTTTCAAATTCAAAATGTCCATCAAATAATAAATAATAAATAAGTCAGTAGTTTTTCTTAATATATAAAAAAAGTGAATGTGACGTCATTACAATAAATAAAAATATTTTATGTTCAAAAAATAAAAAGTAATTTTTTTGACTGTTCAGCTTTTCTTAGTTATCAGTATGTTAACGAATATGACGATGATGAAAATGAATATGACGTCGTGCAGGAAATAAATCTGACATTTTCGAATATTCGACTGTAATACAAGGAGTAGAACTATCAGTAAGTATAAAAAACGAAATTAGCGCATCGCTCAGTGTGCTATTTTGCAAATCTAGTGGGGGAAAAAATCCAAATATTGACTTGCAGCAATTTAATTTTTAAACATTTCAAATAACATCTAATACATTGGGGAAAAAAGGTAAAGTGACAGCAGCCTAAGTCTACAACAACATCATAATAAAAATTGGCTCAAAAACCAAATTTTCTTTTAGCGTTTTCAGAATGGTGATCAATGTAGTTTTAAACAGTGTTGGGAAACACAAAATAAACGAACTGATTCTAACTCACGTTCCATTTCACAAAAGTGATTCAAGTTCAAGTTCAAATTAAAAAAATTTCAAACGAACGCGTTCAAATGAAACTCATTAGTAAAAGTGAACGAAGTTCACTTAAAAGTTCACTTAAAAAAATATGTTAGAATTTTATTGTCCAAATTTACAAAATTTTGTGAATAGTGTAAAATATTCGATTCTTTGGATTATTCGATATATAAGGTAAAGGTATGCACGTGCCGATCAATGTAGTTGTAATTGCCATCAACATTTTTGGTTAAAAGCAAACTTATTTTGTAAATATTTTTTATGATAACATGGAATATTACCAACATTGTGGATACTTCCTATTTTATAGTTACAATAGTTATTTAATAATTTTTTAAGTCAATGTAAAAATTATTAGAAAAGTATTAGAAAATTTAATAGGAAATGATAAATGTTAAAAGTCTGCCATAACTTTTGTGCACTTCGGTGCATTATAATATAATTTTTTCAGCAAATATGTATGAAAGATAATACAAAAAAAATCAATTTCAGCTGCAAATATTTGCAATTTTTGAAGAGAAGTAATTTTTCAGTTACGGATTTTATGTTATTTTTCATTACATGTGGCTATAAGATAAATATATCTGCTTTTAAGCTTTATAAATCATGACATTAAAATCTGGGTAAAACTATATAGTGGCTGAGATTCACCCTGAAGTTTCGACATTCATATTTTCTTACTAATAATAAAACAATAGCAAACAACAAGAAATGATAGTGATTCACTTTATGATAACACTAGTATCTATAGCAGTATGTAATTAATTAATTATAATTTTGAATAAATATTGTTTTGTTCACTGACAAACATACGGAATTAACAGCATTAAAATATTTTTTTCCCTGTTACAGTTGCCTGTTACAATTTCAGTTGTGTATGCTGTAAATGTTTATTTGAGAGCTGATGTCATTCGACAACTGATTTTTAAGGTAGAGTGAAAGTAGATTAATGCATTGTAAGAGCTTCTTGGAAGCCGTTCCTTAAAATTACTGACAGCTAATAAAAAAATATTTTTTATAAATTCTTCTTTAAATTTCGGAAACAAATAGTTTTTTTAGGTTTCTAAAGATAAACGAAAGCTTTTATTAATATTGGGTGGCTTAGAAGCGGTTATCAAATATTTTTGTTCATGATTATGGTAAATTATCGTAGATTCGTAATTGATGTGCTCAAAAAAACTTTTTTTTTTCATTTAAGAAGGAACATAAAAATCTTCAATTTTGTGAAATACACTAAAACTTTGACTATTTTTGTTTGCATAAAATGATGTTTAAATTATGATTCTATCTATATTAACAGGTACAAGAATTATTTATTTATTTATTTTTTCGTTTTTTGGTTTATTTATTTTTTTTTTCAAGCAATAGTTGACATTATAATGACTTCTTGCGAAAATGTGTGTTTTGCTTAGTTATGGATTTTTACACCATTTCTGGCATTTAAATTTTTACAACTCACGAACCGTTAAAGACAAACGGTTAAAACTTGGAGCATGGATTTTTCTATTATTTTACTCTATTTTGATTCACCATATTTGGATAAGAGATACATTTAAATAAAAATGGCAAACATATCTTTTATCTTACATGATTCTACTAGGTTCTAAGGCAACCTTTTTTTAAAAACAAAATGGCAGAATAAAATTTCACTAAAATAATTACAAATTAATAAATAACAAGCAGAAAAACAAAACATTTATTCATCTTTAATTTTCCAACTTATTTCACTATACTTATATTCGCATGATTTCTAGTTTTTCTGTTTATTATTTTTCATTTCGAAGATATTTTAGCGAAAATTTTGTTTTATTGTTTGTTTTTGAAAAAGTTGCCGTTAGAGCATACGAAACATGTAAAATTTAAGGTATTTTTGTCTTTTTTTAATGTATCACTTGTAGCATAATATAAGTAATTCGGTACTCATGTTAGTGTAAAAGAAAAATGTTACCATAATAAAATATAAATGATTAATATAATATTTAATATAATGTTAATGTTACATTTTAATGTAACATTAATATAATATTAATGTTAATATAAAAGTCGTTAATTGTATATATATCCAGTTAAACAAGTTTGATAAACATGAAAATATTTACTTGACACTTCATAGCATCCAAAAAAGAAGTGTTCTTGATATTAAAAACTAATTAATTTACTTTAAAATTACTCGAAAACATCATTGATCACTACAGGCAAGTAATAAAAAAAATATTAGTTTTTTTTTTATTATTATTATTCAAATTTCAAAGTTAATTGCTTTTGTAAGGTTTCTAAAGATAAAAGAACGCTTTTCAAAATCTTTGGTGACTGGGAAGAAAATATTGTAATTTTTTTTTTTTTTTTTTTTTGTCGTGATTATAGTACATTTTTGTAAATTAATAACTATACGTCTTTTTTTACAATTTACGTAATATTCTAATTACTTATATTACTATTATGATACGTAATCATGCAAGAAAATGTGAATGGATTTTAGATTTGTTTAGTCTTTTTATACCGTTAATAGTATTGTTTTCTCGAGAATTTCCTAGATACATTTTATTATATTATCAAGTTTACAAATCTGTAGAAAACTGGAGCAGGAATTTTAGAAATATTTAACTATTCATCTTCAGCTAAAACATTTTTTAAAATACAAAGCTAAATACAATTTTCAAGTGATACTGTACTTTATGTATCAGTTATATAATTTCAATAATTTAAATGCTACTTACTACAAGATGTACTGCTTCTTATATTAAATAAATCATGCATTTTGCATGCCATAAGTTAGTATCAACACTCAGAGAATATGTACATTCCATTTTCATTATGAAGAATTATTTAAATTAAACTTTGCAAAATTACACGTATGAAGTATTTCATATGAAAATGTAAGTTTTACATATATTCAGTGCATATATATTTTATGTGGCGAAGAATTTAAGATATTGATAGTCAAAAATGCGTAAATAAAATTGCGTACATTGAATTCAACAGAAGTAGAACATATAATCTGAGAAGTTACGGTATAGATAGTCTTAAGAAATCGTTCTTTTTCTTAAGCCTAAATGTTACAAGATATTTTTTTATTTGATCCAAAGGAGAGCTATATCATCTTCATAAATTTTGCATGTAATTTATTGACATTTATCTTTATATATTTATTTTACATTTTTTAAATTAATTAATTACTTAATTTTTATTTTATTTTTTTATTTTTTTATTTTATTTTATTTTATTTTATTTTATTTTTTGCATAAAAAATGAAAATGTGTGCTATGAAATTCAGATCAGGCGGCCGTTTTTATTTCTATTTATTTATTTATTTTATTTTATTTTTAGTGACTTTTATCTCACAAGGAGAGGTCCATCTTTGCTAATCACAGATCTTGATTATTTTTTCATATGTTATAGGGTAGAGTCTCCTTAGTCTGAGATTGATCGGGTTTTATACAAAACTCTTTAGCTCTTCTTTAACAGGAAATTCTAATATAATATTTTAAGTTAAATACTTTTTTTGTAATACAAGTTATACGTTATCATAGCAAATTTGGTAGAACGTTAGCTCATTTTGACTTGGGGACTCGATCCGTTTGACTTGGATTCAATTCCGGGCCGCGCTAAGTTTGTTTGTGTTATTATTTGTCTTATAAATACACTTTTAGTTATAATATAATAAACTTATTGTTAATTAAAAATCGTGTATCGGTTAGAATTTTCATGTACTTATTTTTAATTGTTATTAAATCGCTGCATAAAACATCATAAAAATATTATTTTTGTAACGACTTGCAAAGTGTATTTTTAGTATCCTTTGTCGATGTAATGATATCTAACAAATGTTTCAATTCGTGAATTATATATATATATATATATATATATATATATATATATATATATATATATATATATATATATATATATATATATATATATATATATATATATATATATATATTACCTCAATAAAGGAAGTAGATACGATGATAATACTGCTCTATTTTCAAATTAAGAAACAGAATTATATTAAAAAGTTTAGAATTAAATTAAGAATTAAATTTATCTTATTAAAGATTTTTAATTTTGTAGTACGTATATGCTTCGCTTTGAATAATTTTAAATTCACTTTTATCTTCTTTTTGCATTTATTTTTAGTTTTGCTACAATTAGAGAGCGTCAAAAAAGATTTGGGAATTTTTGCTAACCATAATAGCTCTATTTTTTAAAAACTTCTTTAAATGCTGAGAAAAGTTCAATAATGATTAAAAATTAAAAAATGCCAAAAAAAGCCAGATATTTAAATTGTAATTAATGTACGATTTCAAATTTTAAAATTGAAAATATTAAATTATAATTACAAATATATTAATAAAACAATTAAGGAGAAAATAACTGTTTTAAATAAAGATTTATTTAGAAATAAAAAAATAAATACTTTAAAATTGCAATTGATACACAATTTTTAATTGACAATTATTTTAGGAAATTTTTATTACAACTATATTTGCATAACCAGAAATTAAAACCTAGAACGTTCCGGAATCGAACTCGAGGTCCGCGGATCTATGAGCTAACGCTCTACGAAATGAACTACGCAAACTTAAGGTTTATATTACAAAATAAGTACTTAAGCTGAATCATAATATTAGACCCCTCCCCCTGTTTCTCGAGAGCTGAAGAGCGTTGTATAAAATTCCTTGAACCAAGACTAAGAAGCCCTTTATCCTACGACACATATGAAAATAATCAAAAACTGTGTTTATCGTGTTCGTTCTCTCCTTGTCAAACAATCTTGATTGCCATATTATAAAAGGGCATTATATTATCTGTAGCTGACACCAAAATATAGTTTTAAAAGTTGATTTTTATAAAATGGTGCTCATTTGAAGAAAAAAGGTCATATATTCGTCTTTTGCTTTTCATTTTTTGAGATCAAGAAAATAATTGACCCAAAAAAGTACAACTTCAACTTGATTAGCTAATTAAACACGTTATGTATCACTTCAAATATTCACGACAATGGCATATTAGTGATGTAGCTTACTTAACCGTTTGACGGCTATGCAACTCTATCGCGCGTCCCGATTTCAAGCCCAAACAAGGTGAGCGGCGTTATCACACTGTCATTTCAATACGAGTCTGTATCTCTTCGCGTGACAAATATTTTGCCACTCTTGCTGAGATACAAACTAGTACGGAAATGACATTGCGATAGCGCCGCTTGGCTTGTTTGGTCTTGTAGCGCTGCATCCTGCCAAACGATTAAACAAATTCGATCAGAATGCAATAAATACATGTTGAACATGACATTGGGTTGGTTGGTTGGTTGATTAGGGTTTTATGGCGCAAAATCCCTTTAGGGACATGCTGCGCCAAGAACAAGGTGAGAACAAAAAGTTCAAAAAAACGTAATACAGCTTAAAATGTAAAAGTTAAAATGTAAAAATAGCATTAAAAGGCTGTCCTAGTATTTGTCATAATTAGAAAGTCAAGTTAGGATTAAAATCTGTCTCCAAATGTCAAAGTTAAAATCAAACAATGTCTAAAAAGAAGCACAAAAATATATAAAAACAATTTAAAAGGGTAAAATCACTGAGGTCTATATTCTTCAAAAGTAACATTTTCATCATCATCACTCAAGTCGTAAGATGCCGACTCCATAGCCTCCTCCACGTACTGATTCATCTGCCTTGGATCTTTGAGATTAGCTGTAGATGGGCTATGACATGATTTTCTCTGTTTATTCTTCACAGTTTGCCACTGTGAAGAACCCCGAATAGTTTTATTCTCTTTTGTTTTCTGGGTAGGTTTTACAGTTATATTAGTTTTGGGTTTGTGGGAATTTGATGCAGATGAATCAGGTGTTTTTCCATTCTCAGGTTTGGTTATATTTTTTGATTGGCTTGATTTCTGTGCTTGACTAGTCCAATATTCAATTTTCACAGGTTCTGATGACGGTTTCCAAAGCACTAATTTTGGCAACACTCTGGTAACAGCAGTAGCGTGGGCATCACGGGTCTTTTTCTTTATAGGACTAGATGTTTTTTCAGGAGAACTGTTCTTAAAAGGAGCTTCAGTCTGGGTACTAATGTGTCTTACAGGTTTTGTTTGTTGCTTAAGTAAGCTAGAGTAAGAAACTCCAACAGATGGGGTTCTCGATTCTACAATTTTACGAGCTTCAGGGTAAGGAAGGTTTTGGGTTATTTTTATAGTAATGATCTCTTTTTCACGGTTCCAAATAGGACAGGAGCGAGAATATGATGTATGATCACCTTTGCAATTTGCGCAGCGTTCCTGTTTTTCACAAGTTTAACTGTCGTGGCCAACTTCTGCACAATGCGCACAGGTAACAGTGCCACGACATTGGCCATTAGTATTGGTATGGCCATAACGCTGGCATTTAAAGCAACGGATCGGATTAGGGATATAAGGTCGGGCTGGACAATTTAAATAGCCTGCTTTAATTCTAGTAGGTAAAATATGGCTATTGAAGGTTAATATTATATGTTTAGTAGGAATTATCTGACCATTTCTACGGATAGTGATACGGCGGACATCTACGACATTTTGATCCTTTAAGTTAGTTAGAAGTTCTTCTTTTGGGGAAAATAACAGATCTGGTTCAGATATTACACCACGACAAGAATTTAAAGTTGGATGTGCTTTAACAGATACAGAAAAGGTGCCTATTGTATTACTATTGGACAAAAATTGTGACTGGTTGGCTGTAGAAACTTCAACCAGTAAATCCCCAGACTGTAATTTTTTGAGGGAATGGCCATCACCAAGAACAGATTGAAAGGTTTTAGCAATAACAAATGGTGAAGTTTTTTTGAAAGAGCTATCAGAGAGGCTATCATTGCGTTTAATTACGAAAAATCGAGTAAAAGAGGAATTCTTTGACATTTGTTGCTCTCCACATGGGAGAGAGATAGATGAAAGAGAAGTTTTTCCATCCATATTAAGTGAAAAAGGAATTCGGACCCCGGCCTCACCACCCACTCCCGAGCCCAACAAGGGGATGCACATTCGTGCACCAGTGCTAACCAGGGTCTATACGGTCACAAGACAATCCTATGTCAGTCTCCACCCTTAACGAGATGACTAGTAATTGCTCGCTCACTTGATCCCTAAAGCCAGTGACAAAAGTCAGCTGACCAGCCGATTGATGCATACGGGACCAATATGCACCTCCCGTCTACCTGAAGCAGAGGCCAAAGCAGTGTGTTGGTTTCCCTCAACTACCAGGATCCCCCTTTCCAGGGACACGGGTCGCCACGCACGGCCAACACGTGGGTGGTTTACAATTCTCCATGAGTCGATATACAGGATGTATCGGCCCATGCAGAATTGCCCTCACCTCCGAAGAGGAAACCACAATGAGAGTGAAACAAAGAGGAAAGGAAGACCAGAGGAGTAAGAGGAAAAGGAAAGGAGAAAGATCACTCAGGTGCCCCGGGGTTGTGAAGCCCGTGAATACCTAAAGAAGGTATCCCCCTGGGGGAACATGACATTGGGATGATCAATATTGAAAATTATTTGTGCAATGTGGTACAATAAATCATTTATAAATCTGTTATAGAGTCACTCCGAAAAATACAGTTACATCATTGTCTATGGAGGAAATTCATTTCTAGTGTATTTTAACGATGTTACAAAATTCAAAGCACGTTAAAAATTCATATACACCACTGAAGAAAATTTACTTTTTCCGCCACTGATTTCCAGAAAATCTTCGGAGTAGTTTTTATGGTGTATTAATCAGTTTTATTAAACCAGACAGAATACCAGTTTTTCAAATTCTGTTAATCTTCAATCACACATTTTCAGCTGGTAACTGAATTCCTACCTGCAACAGTAACAAAATAATATTAGTACTAATATTAATGCGATTAATTCATCATACTGGTCTATTAAACATGAAAAAGTTTTTTTTTAAGAATGCATAGTATTCGAAAAACATATATACTTGTTTCAGTAAAATAATTAATACACTGTAAAAAAAAAAAATATTTAAATCTCTAAAATATATCCGTTTTTAAATACAAAATGCGTTTTTCGTAATTTGATAGGAGTTATTAACCCGTCAGTAGTCGCGTGTCGGTCTTTTCGCCGCCCGTATAACTTATCTTCTCATAACTTGTATCAGATTACAAATACAACGGATATCTACCATGTAGCTGACTTTGAAAGTTTCTCGAACAACTTAGTGAAGTAACAGGACACCTCTGTTTTTCTTTCAGGTACATTTTTAGAAACAAAGTTGAAATTGGCGAAAAAGTCTACGTAACAATCACTAATGTCAGTTCATTTTTACTTTTTCGAATTACCATATCTCATGAAAGAAATGCATAATTTAAGAAAACTGCAAATTTATATATTCATTGAAATGTTATCTTCATATATTAGGTGAAACATATTTCTTATTTTACATATTTGTTATGCGGGGGACCAGCGGCGAAAAGACCGAGCGCGACTAATGACGTTGGGGAAAAAGTCGCGACTACTCGTGGGTTAAAGATTATCTTTCGTATATATATTAAATTGTATTTTTAAAGAGAAATCTATTTTAAAAAAAAACATCCAAACATATGTACGATTACGATTTGTTTATTCGTCAGTGCTCGTCCAGCTCGTCTGCTTAGACGAGCATTAATCGTGGTAAATACACTCAAATTGTCCTGATTTTCTTCTATTTTATCACGTTTACTATAGATCGATCAATATTGAAAATAAAGTGTGTAGCTGTTATAGTTATGTATAGCTATAGTTATCAGGTAAAGTCAAAAGTTACATTACGTAACATTATTGTATTTAGAAAAACTCGTTTCAAATTCATTTTAATAATATTAAATAATTTCAAGCATAATGAAATAGATAAGCATTTATATAGTGCATTGAATCGTGCATTCTTAAGAATGTGGATGGAGTAGTATTTAAAATTCATTTACAAGGCCGCACAAAACATATAATTACATAAAAATTTCGGGAAGGTATTTGAAGCATATTTTAATTCTGTTACAGTATTTCAAAAATAATAAAAACGATGTACCTTACTGACACTTACTACAATATAATTCTTAGATAACATGTTGTGCATGGTACTTATAGTCCATTTACAGGGACAAATATAAGATTCATATTGAATATTGTATCTAAATTACATTGCTTATTAGCTATGAGTACAAAAACTTCAATTTCATTTATGAATGTGCAGTTAATTAATTTTTTGCTTAATATGTGTTTTTATAAAAGCTGAACATAATTATTAGTGGCTACACAAAGAAATTAGCAGGCATTGCACATTATCAACATAAATAGCTTAAAGACAGATTTAATTGAGTTATGCATTTTAAAGTTAAATTATATTTAGTATTCTATGAGATATTTGTTTAATATACTAAAAACCATATCTAGGGCCCCACAAAAGAGATAGATAATGATGTTCTAAAAATGAGAAAATTTGGAAGTGTAATTTAAGGAGTTTACTTAAGTAGTTTTACTTTTATTAGTTTAAGTAGTTTTACTTAAACCTGAATTAAATTTTAGTTTAATATATAGAGCATATAAAGATCTGTTGCTCGTATAAAAAACTATGCAAAAAAATTCCAATGTGCAGTTAATTAATTTTTTGCTTAATATGTGTTTCTATAAAAGCTGAACATAATTATTAGTGGTTACACAAAGAAATTAGCAAGCATTGCACATTATCAACATAAATAGTTTAAAGACAGATTTAATTGAGTTATGCATTTTAAAGTTAAATTATATTTAGTATTCTATGAGATATTTGTTTAATATACTAAAAAAAATATCTAGGGCCCCACAAAAGAGATAAATAATGATGTTCTAAAAATGAGAAAATTTGGAAGTGTAATTTAAGGAGTTTACTTAAGTAGTTTTACTTTTATTAGTTTAAGTAGTTTTACTTAAACCTGAATTAAATTTTAGTTTAATATATAGAGCATATAAAAATCTGTTGCTCGTATAAAAAACTATGCAAAAAAAATCCAGTATGTTTCGCTGATAAGAATGATGATAAGAATTTAATAATAATGCTGATAAGAATTTAATTCCTAATACAGGTGAATTTTTAATCTATTATGCATTTTAAAAACAATTATAAAATATAGAAAAAAATTATAGCAATAAAACACATTATAGTTAGGAAAATCATTTTAAAAATAGAGCACAAAACGTTTCGAACTTATTTAAAGTTCCTCATCAGTAATATAAATAACACAAAAACACGAGATACAACATAATTTAACCTATAGTTGAAGCCATGTATGGAGTAGATTTTCGGGTGGCGTATGGTGATCGCTCGTATGAATACCCTTTTTAGGAGAAAGCATTTAAGTTATGCTGTAAATTCCACGAAGTGTTTTGCAATAAGACAGGTCCACCGAAGTAATGACACACACCAGTAATGTCTCTTCGAAGTTCTTTATTGGGATATGCAGGACTGAGCGGAGACTTATACTCCTCAGGGAGTGACCCCTTGGAAACACAATTATGAGGACTACATGAGGCAATAGGTCCTTACTGGACAGTAGTTAAAATCCAAGTGCCGTTACAATCAGTACAGATGTTGATTAGCGATTTGGCTTGCGGTTTTTGCCAAAACTCTTTGTATAATTGCCGACCTTGGCGATAATTATGCAGAGAGAGACAGAACACATTGTTAAGTATACAGCCAATTGATAACCTGTAAATTATGGGAGCAGGCACAAAAGGGTTAACCCCTTGGGGACGAGCGACCACTATAGATGCCGGCACCGATTGTACTCAGATCCCGCGAGACTACAATTGATGCCGGCGCTGTTTGTACTCACATCCCGCGAGACTACCATTGATGCCGATCAAACGGAACGTTTTGTTTTTCACAGTTTAGCATATAAAAAATTTATCCTAATTCTATTTGAATGTATATTAAGGAAGAAGACTTTTCCTTGAAACTAGGAAAGCTAATGAAAATTTTTTTTTTTTTTTAATCCACGCGAATTTAATTTTTTATGGAAATACTACAATGGGAAAAAGATTATTTTTTCATCACGTCTTTGTGTTTCATAAATCTTTTTACGCGTCTAGTAAAACTTTATTTTTCTTTATTAGAAATAATGCTACTGAACTTCAGAAGGAAAAATTTGCGGTTAACGTAAGTAAGTGTATTATTAAGCATATTTAAGGTTACGAATGATAACATGAGCATCTGATTCATTGCTTTTTTTCCCGCTCTTGTATCTCGATCAGATCGTAGTGGCAAAAACCGACGTCATTCATATAATCATTCTTGTAGAAGGAAAAATTTATCTTTTTTATATTTTTATTTTATTTCAGGAGTGCTTCGCAATTAAAAAATAAAAAATAATAAGAAAGAAAAAAAGGGTTACACACTGATTGTGGGAGCTGATACGCTGATAACATTCTTTCTCAGTGCAGCTAAATTAAGAATATTTTTCTGCGTTACTGACCAGTTTTTTTTTCTATAATTCTATATATTTATCTAATATGTTTTACATTACATGCTTGCATATATATACATTTCATTTTAAAAATTACTAGTAACATGAACAAAAGTTTTTAAAGAGTGTTTTAAGTTTTAAAGAGTATTTTAAAGTATTATTGTGCTTTATTCATTATTATTCAAGATTTTTTTCTTACTTATATATTAGATTATATGTTAACATAGATTTTAAAAGATAATTATAACATCAACGAAAGTTTTGAAAGTTTCAAATCATTATTAAATTTTATTCATAATTATCCAATAATTTTTATTTGAGATACCTTATTATACGATATACCATATGGAAATATATTTTCTTTTTCTGAAATAATTTTAACATAAACATATTTTGGAAAGGTACATTTTTAATTTTTACTCTGATTTGCACATCATTACTGATTATTATTCAAGACTGTTTGTTTGTTTTTAATTATGTGTTATATGCATATTTTTTTATTTCAAAAATATTATAAAATTAAACTAAGTTTTTTTTAAATCAAATCTTACACACACACACACACACACACACACACACATATATATATAAGGGTTACAAAGCAACAGTAGCAGGTTGTTTGTATGCTTTATTTAATATTTTTCATTTCTAAATAAATCGTTTTTTGTAAAACATTTATTTTATTTACTGAAAGTGTTAAAAATTATTAAATATCCAGATGGTTAGGCTTGTTTTTCTATTATAGCAAAATGTTTCATAGGTTGATATTTAACAGCCTGGTAAGTATTTTTCTGTCATGTTATATCATTTTAAAAGCTAAAAACAGGATTTAACTATTCATTATTTACATTTAAACATTTTTTTCCAATTAAAATATCACACAATATACATCATTTTTTGAATAAATATGTAAAATAACATCAAATTCCATGTATGTGAATTTCAAAAAGTTTCATGCGAAAGTTATTTTTTTATTAATTTTTAAAGAATTTTTGACATGCGTTAGGCTTAACTGCGCGAAATCCTCCGGCCCAGAAGGTGAAATCGAATTTCCCCGCTTCGTCCTCAGATGCGCACTTCAAAATGCGCGCGCCGTCGCGAACGGGTTAATAGATTAAATTCGTGAGAACTGCATCAACTCTCAACGGACGATGCGAAACCATCTGCTTACATTTACATATTATGCTCTAAATCAAAGAGACGCACCCACGAAACAATTTGCAGGACAAAATGTTTATGAAGAGAACGGAAATCGTTAGCAACTGTACAAAGATTAGATTTTATTTTAGTTATTGAAATCGCAAAGATAATTTTCAACGGAATTATGAGAAGCGCAGATTGAAAGGAATTGCTTTTCTTTTATTTTATTTCAGTTAGCCGTTGCCTCAGAAAATTCATGTAAGAGAAAAGAATTAATGAAAGCATTTCCATGCTTAATAGAATATTAAACTGTGGGAAAAGGGCGTAATGAATACCTACTTCCTAAATTATAAAGATTAACTAAAAATGCAATTTTATAAAAGGATTAAATTTTGACCCAAAAACTATATATAATGGAATCTCCATTATATATAATCACCCCCACGACACGAAAACAAGCTGTAATGAGTACATTACAGCGTAAAATAATGGCTGAATCTCTCTGCATTTGCACATAGCATTCATTAACCTGCATACCAAGAATATATAAAAATAAACATTCAGAAAATAAGTATATAAGTATATAGATATATAAGTATACATATATCATGTCTCCATTATGCATGTACATAAGCATGCTAGTAAAAAAAATTGGTACCAAAAATTTTTTTAAGTAATTAGCTGAGCTCAGTCTGACTTCTGGATAGTTAAAATTCCGTGTGCACACTTTCTTTCTTCTTTTTTTTTTATTTCAATTCCAGAAGATTATTTCATATAATATTTGAAATACTTATTCAAATAATGCAATTCTTGTGATTGCAACATATGTTGGTTATACTCCAACTTCTATAATTAATTTGAAACATGATGATTAAAATATTGTAAAACAACACAAATATGTAGCTAAAATATGTAGGGAATACAAACATACACTGGATTTTAAATTTCAAAATTTTAAATGACAAAATAATGACAATGGAAGAAAAATATTGAGGCACAAGAATTTTGTACATTGCAGTATATCATTGCCATACTCTTAAAAACAAATCATGTAATAATATTTCCCTGAATATTATAAGCCAACAGTACTTTACCAAAAATAATGTTTTAAAAACTAAACTGTTATAAAAATGTAAGTAAACTTAATTTAAAACCACTTAGAAATAAAAATCTAACACGGATTTATAACCTGGAAAACAGAACGATTAAAGATTGCATGAGTGTGTGTAAGGTTTTTGCATGTGTGTAAAAGGTTTTACAGACCTTTCTGTTTAACTACTGATGTAGCAGCATGGAAACTGCCTGCATGAAATCTGAAAAAAATTGATGCAGCACTGAGTACCGACTGAATAAGAAATCAATGTAAATAGGAAACTACCCCATTGAAAGAAATCTGTTAACTACCGAGAGAAAGATACCGAGAAATTTAGAAAAATGTCACAGAGAGATTTTGCTGATGTCAAAAGTGAAAAAAATTACATTAAGTTTAAGTATTTTATGTGCAACATGAGTGAAGCACATAAAACAGAATGACAATGTGAACAAAGAGAAAAACTGGATGACCTGCAACCTAAACAATGAATTAAAATGTCTACTTGAATACACATATGTATGTATATAAGATTTTTTTTAATGTACAAGAAACTACAATGAGGGAAAAGAGTTTTGTGTATGTTTTTTTTTAAACCCTCTTGGCAACAAATGAATGTGAATATAAATTCACTGAACAAATGTGTTGTGAGAATCTATGAACTAAGGTGTATCTGTTCTATGAACTAATGTGAAAGAAAAATACAAAACAAATGTGTAGCTAAAAAAAACAGACGGAATTTTTTTTAAATGCATGAGATTAGCTCCCTGTGCATGCATAGAATTGAAAAGTACGATGAACTAGTGTTAAAAATCAATGAACAAAGAATCGCAATGAACTAATGTGTGTATTTACTATGAACAAAAATTCCATACCTGCACCCGGAACAAAAAAATAATGCACATATCACCAGAAAATGTAGACGAAGTGTAACAAAATGGCATAAATTGCAATTAACCAGTGACCTGTGAACTAATTTAGACATCTGCAAGAAAAAAATATCAATATCTAACCTCAATTAATTAAAAATTTTGTAAATGTCATGTTGGAAAAATTGATGAAAGGCAATAATTTTAAAAGAGGACGCTAACGCAATACCCGAACAGTGTGTGTATAAAAACAAAAAAACAAAAACAAAACAAGAGATGTCTGGCTTAACTCCTCGCCAGATACCCTGACCTATGTGTTATACATCTGTGAAGTGTGTGAAAAAAAGAACTGCCGAATATCACATTAGCTAGAGAGTAAAATAAACATTACCTGTGTACCTGTACAAATACTGGAACATGAACAGCGAAAATACCTGTGACCTTGTACTGTAGAATTATAATGCAATCTCGTTGAATGTGATAGATTTCCTATCCTTGACTTTATTAACCTTAAAATAACGTATCTTTGTTTTATTATTATTTTAAATAACAAGGAATCTACAGGTAGTTAACCAAACCAATGAATTACAGGTATGTAACTGTACAAGTATGCGTGTAAAAGTGAAGTAAAAATAACATGCAAGTAAGTGATAGCTGCAGATAAAGTACTATTAATGCTTATAGTAGAAGAGTATTTAAAAGACATGATGTATCACTGACCAGAGAAAATACCCAAACTGCAAAAATTAGAGCAAACCTGTCACATCTCTGAAAAAAAAAACGTGAACCCAATTTAATATGGAGACACCATCCGTGCGTAAACAACACTGTGAATTATTATAATGCACCTTTAAAGAAAATAACCGAGACAAATACCCGTTTCAAATCAGCTTGACACGTGTAACATTGAATTAAAATTATTAAAATGTATTTAAAAAAGTGAAATAATGTGTGAATGTATCGTCAGGTTAAGTGAAATAATAGCACAACGTTATACCTAATTACAAAGTAATTGTTATATTTAACAAGGGAAGGATTCATATCACATGACAAAAGTGTAAAAATGTAAACACATGACATGGCAGTGTTGTGTGTTATTGTGTGTTTTCATGAACCAGATTTGAGAAAACAAGTAAAAGTCGTGTACAATCCTCAACCAGAGAAACAAGAGAAAAGGAAGGAACCACATGACCGAGTGTATGTGCAGAAACAATGTGATATTGTAAGAAATCGCATGACCTTGTGTAAAAAAACACATGAAAGACAAAATGTGTGTAAAAGAAATCACATGACCTGGTATCTAATATACCTCGACCTAGAGAAAAGCACATGACCTTGTGTAAAAACACATGAATGAAAAAAAAAGTGTGTAATAGAAATCACATGACCTGGTATCTGATATACCTTGACCGAGAGAGAAACACATGACCTTGTGTAAAAACACATAACTCTAAGTTGAGGAAAGTAAAAAGAATGTAATTATACTGTCAAAAATCCTTTTAAAGTTAAAATTTAATTGAGAACCCAAAAAAATTAGGACCATGAAAAATGTATTAAATGTGGAAAATGTAGCCTCTGTAACAATAGAGTTGAAATATTATTAATGTTAACTGCATTCCTGTTACTGCATAAACAAAACATTAAAGGGAGAAGAAAGTGTGCTTGATTGTGTAAATATGTTTAAAATGATTGTGTACACCAACACGAAACAACCAAAACCCAATGAAAACAAAATTGACGACCCGCATCAAAATTTTCACTCTTACATGCCTTCTTTCTATTACTCAACCATCTGTGCACTTGATAGCCGAATAAGAAAAAGAAATAAGAATGCATCTGTACACAAGATTAATGTTTAGAAAACTTGTTAAAATTTAAAGTGTAACAGGAAATGTGAGGGAACTAAATAAAATAAAAAAAAATACGTAGAAAAGAAACTGTGACAGGTTGATATACACTATCCAAAAATATTTAAACCTTGTATTTAAATTAAAAAAAAAACCATTACAAGTAAGCTTTAATTCTGCAACGATGTACTCTTTTTTTTAATACAAAAAAACAACACTGTTGTGTTATGTTAAATAAGCAGAAAATCTAAAGCAATGTTACTCTAAATAAAAGTTTTGATTGTTTGCCTCATACATTATTCTCAAAAAAAAAAACTTACCAGTGTAATACAAAACAATATTACTATAACATCTTCAAGAATGTCTTTACCAAATATTAGATGCTAAGACGTTTATGCATTACGAACAAAAACATCTACCCAAAAATATGAAAACAAATAAAATTAACTGACATTATTTATATAAAAACATAAACACCACATAAATAAACTTTAACTTTTCACTTTTTTTTAACACACATTGCTATGAAGAGGCTGGTAATTGAAATAACTATTATGCATCAGACATTTATGGTTAACTGTTTATCCATACAAACTCTAAGAAAGGAGAAAATTAAATAAAAAAAATCAATTTTGTTTAGGAGAGTTCTAATTAAGACAATAAACTGTGATAAAGATGTCTAAAAATGTTAATAACATACAGACTAAATTGTGGAATATTATCTCTTTCATGTAAAATAAAAAACTTTCAATCTAAGGAATATTGACTCAAGAAAAGTTTTTTTTTTTAAAACAAAATACAACATGACAAACACATCCATTAAAACAATCATATAGCAGCCAAAGAAACAACAAATGAACTAGCATTATTGCACTGTAACACACTAAACAATCGTTAGAAAAGAATGCTGGCCCCCCAAAAATTCCTGGCCCCCCAAACTATAAAATTGTTTGTGAATTGCATCAATGTGTGTGTCACATTGTATGTGTTATGCAAACTTACATTTAACTAACAAGCTGTGCAAAAATATTCTTCGATTATTTATGTTTTTTTTTTTTTTTTTTTTTTTTTTTTTTTTTTTTTTTTTTTTACATTATAATCTATGAGGAAACTATTACCTCTGTAAAAACACAGCAAAATAAATCTTTTGCTACCCTTTAGCATGTACGCACATGATATTGACTTACCTGTACCAAATATCTCACTTAAGTGATATAAACTTTACTCACTAAATGATATAAACTTTAGGTAAGATGTAAGGTTAAAATGTATCTTGTGACCATAAAAAATCTCTGAAACACTATATACATGACATACAACTGAAGAAAAAACGTTGTAAGAAAAATAAATTTAAAGAAATGTTATCTCTAACAATTTCCTTTGAAAATTGAATTTTAACTTAGTACCCTTTGCATTAAACATTTTCTTTCAACCCAGCCTAATTTTGTGTGTGTCTGACACAGTAGAGCAAATAAACTATAGAGTTTGTGTATAAAAATGAGTATAAATTTTCCAGAAACAAAAATCAATAAGATATTTCAAAATTATTCAACACTACTAGTTTTCATACGACAACAATAAAAATGTACACTTATTCGAAAAGAGATTTCAAAAAGTAGTCTGAATATTTCAAAAATATAAAATAAAATAACATACTTAAACAGATATTTCGTAAAGCCAACAAAGTTACTTATATCTAAAATAATACGGACTTACCTTACTACACAAAAATTCAAATAATCATTAATAAAATAAAAAAAACGGATGCATTCAATAGTTTTGAACATAAAGTATTTAATTTGAAAACGCATCACTGTGTTCTTAAATCACAAAGGGGGAAGGGGAGGGGGAGGGGGGGAGAGGTTTTCATTAATTTAGTAATCTGCAGATTAGTATGTATTTCTCTTTTTTTTCTTATTTGTAAATTGCATGAGATACGTGCACACAAGTTTGTTCCACAAAAATAATCTTCCTATTGTAGGGTAATCATTTTGTTTTTTTTTAAAGAAACTGAAACACGTATTCCATAGCACTAACGATGAGAAATCGGTCAATTGATTAGCACACATAAAAGGAGAATAATCAACACACGATGATGTCACTTGATGCACAGAAGGCCCGAGGAAAAAGGGGCGGAGGGAGTTTTCACTAACCCCCATAATCTTGAGATGTCATTACGCATACACGTTGAAGAAAAACGGTGTCCGACACCTACAAACTTTCTTAATGATAGAAGAGGGGGCTTTCGATCTAGTATAGCAACACATTTTTGATTTCTGATGCACAAAGCGACAAAAAAAGGGGGGGGGCGCCCACACACGTGAACACTGTTTTTTGTCACTAAGAACAGACGATTTGACACTTGATTCACAACATCGGTTAATCACCCGGCACCTTTCACAAACTACGAAAGCGAAGAAGCACGAAGAAGACTCGAAGATTTGCTTTACAGTGAGATCCTTGACCCCGTTTTCCCAGATGGGAATAAATGACGAGAGTATCAGATAAAGTATTTTCGCCGGAACTGCTGAACTTCAGATGAACTGATAATGTTTTTGGAGGGTTAAAATGCGTCGTAAAATATTTAGAGTTTTTTTTTATATTAGGAAGGCTTGGGTCACTCCCTGGTCAATATACTGGTATATCATAAAACTTCGCCTGGTCTTGAGCACCAAGACTTATGGAGTAGATTTTCAGGTGGCGTATGGTGATCGCTCGTATGAATACCCTTTTTAGGAGAAAGCATTTAAGTTATGCTGTAAATTCCACGAAGTGTTTTGCAATAAGACAGGTCCACCGAAGTAATGACACACACCAGTAATGTCTCTTCGAAGTTCTTTATTGGGATATGCAGGACTGAGCGGAGACTTATACTCCTCAGGGAGTGACCCCTTGGAAACACAATTATGAGGACTACATGAGGCAATAGGTCCTTACTGGACAGTAGTTAAAATCCAAGTGCCGTTACAATCAGTACAGATGTTGATTAGCGATTTGGCTTGCGGTTTTTGCCAAAACTCTTTGTATAATTGCCGACCTTGGCGATAATTATGCAGAGAGAGACAGAACACATTGTTAAGTATACAGCCAATTGATAACCTGTAAATTATGGGAGCAGGCACAAAAGGGTTAATAGATTAAATTCGTGAGAACTGCATCAACTCTCAACGGACGATGCGAAACCATCTGCTTACATTTACATATTATGCTCTAAATCAAAGAGACGCACCCACGAAATAATTTGCAGGACAAAATGTTTATGAAGAGAACGGAAATCGTTAGCAACTGTACAAAGATTAGATTTTATTTTAGTTATTGAAATCGCAAAGATAATTTTCAACGGAATTATGAGAAGCGCAGATTGAAAGGAATTGCTTTTCTTTTATTTTATTTCAGTTAGCCGTTGCCTCAGAAAATTCATGTAAGAGAAAAGAATTAATGAAAGCATTTCCATGCTTAATAGAATATTAAACTGTGGGAAAAGGGCGTAATGAATACCTACTTCCTAAATTATAAAGATTAACTAAAAATGCAATTTTATAAAAGGATTAAATTTTGACCCAAAAACTATATATAATGGAATCTCCATTATACCATGTGCCAGGAATAATTAAACACGGAGATAGGTAATTGAGTTAGATTAAGATGGCATATTCTGGTGGAAGCGAACCAGATTCATTCAGTGGGAATTTTGCTAACCTGGCATACCATGCCTCTAGGAAAACACGGCTTTTGTATACATTGCATTTCGATTTCATGACCTTGCTAATTTAAAATATGGAAAATATCCTATTTAACAAGTCTGTATAGTTACTTATTTAACAAACTTTATAATTTAATAAGTTTGGTAACGTTAAATAAACGAATATAAAAAAAATTTACATTATACAGAGGGCTGCATAAAGCAATTGAATATAGATATTTTTTTACTATGGATGGTAATTTTTGAAATCTAGATATCAAATATGTTATGAGTTTTCTAAATTTTTATTTATACATACATATATATTACCTTACAAAAGAAGAAAAAACTGATACATAGCTGATAACTTTTACGCATTTTTGTTACCACTAAAATTGTACATAGATTTTCCATTTGTTTAATCATGAGATTCCGAAGATTAAATAAAACAATATTCAGTATAAAATACTTGTGGTAGGAAAAATGCGTAAAAAGTTGGCAGCTATGCTGATAAAGAATTCAAGACGTGTTCCAATCTTTTATAATCTATGCTTGAGGCATTATTTTTCTTTCTTAATTACTGTGCAACTATAAAATTGTTTATTAATCTGAAATAAAAAACACCGTTCAATATTAGAATATTACTTTTTAACTGCAAGGTAAAAGAGAGCAAAAAGGTACTTTAAGATATTATTGAGTGCATTTTATATGATAAACACATCTATTGATTAAATGTCTGAATATTTTCTACAACTAAAGTATTTAAGCAATTTTGCCGAGGCAAATTAAGTAAAGTTAGCGTGAACTACGGGGAAAATATTTTAATGAGTTTTAAATTGTTTAACGAATGCTGTCTCATTATCTAAATGAATAATTAATCTTCTATGTTTTATTATAATTTTGAAATATAAATAAATAAAATTATCCAATAATTTTTTTCAGAAAAATTTAATTTGTTTTTTATTATTGGCGAAATTCTTTAATTCTAGATGAAGGAAATTTTAAAACAAATATAAATTTTTGGCTATCGCACAGTTGTTTTTGATACCCTATAAGCTATGCATCACGATATTATCCATAACTCAATTAGATACACCTTTCCATGACTTTTATGTTTCTGCACTCATTTTAAAGCAACGACATTCGCAAAAAAATAATTAAAAGGTTTATTCGACATACAAAAACGTTTTTTTTTTTCAATTTTAAGTTTTTTTTTTTAACAAGGAGAGTGTCTAAGGCTTGTGTCACGGAATTCAGCGAGTCTTTGTGCATTCATAGGGTATTGTCAGTACATAAACATATCACAAGGATAAAGCGTAATATCAAGGGAGGGGGACTTAAATACAACACCGAAATTTCACCCATAGTTCACCGTTTAGTATATAATCAGTAAATTCCACCTCTTTGCGAGTACTTGGATTGTACAGATGGCAATGCACCATACATTAATTATAAATAGAAGTTTTCTTATACGTCCATTAAAAACATTTCAAAAATATATATTAAAATATTTAATTGCTAAAAAGGACGTCAAATACTAATAAAATACATTAAAAGATCTTAATAATTTGACATGTTTCGATTGAATTTACACAATCATCATCAGAAAAAACAAAATATACAGCTCATATTCAAAATATTAGAATAATTGAGAAAAAGTAATAAGAAAAAATTATTTGTCATTTATTTATTTTTTATACTAAGTAAATGCAATTAAATTTCTTATAAATTAAATCTGGAATGTTTAGATAAGATTTTAACATTTATAAAATATAAAATACAGCACAATAAATTAGGTATACAGCTTCCTTAAACACACCAGAATATTGGAATAAAATTTAGATTGGTTCAAAATATTAGAATATTTTATTTTACGCAACAATATTACCTTATGAATATGAAGTAAATGGTAGTTAATATTTTGTAGCATCCCCTTTAGCTTTCATAACAGCGTACAATCGATCTTGCATATTATATACAAGGTGTTTACAAACATTTCTATCAATATTAGCCCAAATAGACTTTATACGTGCCACTAACTCACAAGGAAGGTCTCCATTGGGGGCATACTCAGAATTTTTTGAAAAAAAAATACGAATTAAACTACTCATGTAGGTAATAAACGATCAGTGAAAATTAGCGGCGGAATTACATTATTAGATATGTAAAAAAATAAAATAGTTTAGAATAATTGGCGTGAAAAACTGAAAGCGACAGGGGATTTGGCGAGCAGTGCATTTCCTCGCCAAAAGCAGACGATTTTAACGAATCTGAAAATTGATTTTAATTGACTTCACTGTTAAATATCTGCAGCATTTACTGCATCATCACTCCACTACTTTTATAGAATATCTCTCTTCTGACCAATGAGAATGCTCCATAGCACGGTGAATTGACCGTGTCATACACTGTTAAAAATCTGCTGCATTCTGTTGCAGCGCACTCCACCGCTTGTATATAATGTCTCTATTCCAACTAATGAGAAAGCTCCATTTCACGGCCAAGTAACCGTTTTCTATTCAAGCAAGGGGATGCGTTGCAACAAAATGCAGCAGATTTTTAACAGTGTATTTTTCAATTTGAAATAATTTTAATCAATTTAAATTGTGTTTTAAATGATATTTGTTATGATGACGTTTTGTTATAAGTACATATAAACGTATATGACAAAATTACACTTAAAGTAAAATAAAAATGCAAAACTAAAATTACTTAAACTAAACTTATTTAAATAAATTGAACATAGAAAGTGTTTTCTTTAAAAAGCATTCGAAGCGTAAAAGCGTATTTTTCAAAATTTCGTTTTTTCGCCTACCGGAGAGAAATCGCCAAGTAAACGAAATTTTTATTATTTTTTTACGGACGTTGTAAGGAGGTTCCGCCGAAATTTTTTTTATAAACATATATAACTATATGAGAAGAACATTCTGTAATTTTTTCAGATTTTTCTGAGTATGCCCGTATGGAGACCTTCCTTGTCAGTTTTACTTGAAGGAGGATTTTCTTGAAGTTTTTTCTTCATTATACACCATAAGTTTTCGATGGGATTAAGATCTGGTGAATTTGGTGGTCAAGGAAGTACCTTAATGTTGCGTTGGCGGAACCAATTCTTGACACCGAGGTATGCGGAGACGCTAAATCTTGTTGAAAGATGAAATCATCTTCAAATAAATCTTCTGATGATGGAATCATGTAATATTCTAAAATTTCTTGATATATCAGAGAGTTAACCTTTTCGTAGACGATGCATAACTTTCCAGGTCCTTCTGCACTCATACAACCCCAAACCATGACACTAGCAGCAAATTTTACGGAACGTTTAAGGCATTCTTTATCAAATGCTTTTTGCTTCATTCTCCAAACTCGAATACCTTGATTACCATATGAAACACAAAACGTACTTTCATCACTAAATAATATATTTTTCCAATCTTCATTACTCCATAAACGTCTTGATTTACACCAATTCAATCTTATACGCTTTTGTCTTGCAGTCATGATAGGTTTTGTTTTCGGTACACGAGATTCAAATTTAAATTTATGGAGACGTCTTAATGTTGTCGATGTAGAAACTTCAACTCCTTCTTCTTTCCATATCCGGTGCAAGAATCGCACACTTTTAAAACGGTTTTTCTTAACTATACGCTTCAGTTTCCTGTCATCTCTAGCAGATGTTTTTGGTTTTCGGCCACTATTTCGGCGATTATTTTGAAATTTTCCAATTTTTGAATATTGTGTTAGTATTTTACTAACACTCGATTGCGAACAATGTAAATAATTCGCTATAAAACATTGATTTTTACCGTGACGATACAAATCAACCATACGAAGTTTAGTAGATTCAGGAATATCACTCACACGGCCTATTTTAAGACGAAAAAGAAACAAACTGCAAAAAAGAATACTGATTTTAAATAAAATAGTCTGAATTTAATCAATGATGCCACCAGTTAAGAATTGGTAATAATTAAAGGAGAATTAATGTGAAATATTCTAATATTTTGAACCACTTGAATAAATATTCTAATATTTTGACTTTTTAAAATAATTTTTTTTGCAATTAATCTTTTCAAAAATGATATTAAATTTAAGATAACAAGTAAGTTTAATCAACAATAAGTTCTTAATAAAAATATCGTTTGCATATTTTCATTAAAAGACATTAAATTACCAAACGATATTTTCAATTTCTAAAAAAAAGGTAATTATTCTAATATTTTGAATATGAGCTGTACAAATAAACACAAAGATGGAAAATTACAATAAACTGTTACAGATGAAATTTGAAAAAAAAAAATAATAATAATTTCATATGTAACAGTTTATTATCATTTTCCATCTTTGTATTTATTTGTATATTTTGTTTTTTTTTCTGATGATGATTGAGGAAATTCAATCGAAACATGTCAAATTATTAACCCACACAACACAGATTCGTCCAATTTACGCATAAAGTACGTAATTTGGATCTATGGACGTGTCCAATTGAAGTCTAAAAGTTATCTAAACTTCGTCAATATTTCGTCAAAAATACATCCAAATGTCACCCCTCTTTACGTAAAAAGTACGTCTTTTGGGACGCAAAATGAGCATAGAATGAACATAAAATTTACGTAAACTGGACGTCCAAAATTTGTTGTTATTACGTCTAGACTTCATCAATATTTCGTCAAATTTACGTCCAAATGTCACCCCTCTTTACGTAAAAAAGTACGTCTTTTGGGCTGCAAAATGAGCATAGAATGAACATGAAATTTACGTAAACTGGACGTCCAAACTTTGTTTTTATTACGTCTATACTACGTACTAAATTTGTTCACATTACACCCAAAAATATCGACATCCGAAAAAAATATAGACACCTTTTAGCCGCAATATGCGTGTTTATATAGATAAAAAACACGTACTTTAAACAAAAACGAGACGAATATGCGTTATCTTCCCTTAAAAAAAGATGACATCATAAAATAAGTCCATTTTTTTTTTCATTTCATGTTAGAAAAAAATAAATAAATAAAAAATAAATAAAGATAACTAAAATTTATATATTTTTTTTTTTTTATAAAAAAAAACTATTGCTTTTTATCTTTACACAAAATAGGAAATACAAAATGCAAGATACCATTTTTCTTTTTGTGCATTTCTAGATATCTATGTATTTCTGCTCTTCTTCACATTTTTATTTTATAAACAGTCAATCAGGGTAACATTGCTATCCATTCTGCCATGGTGGAATCTTGATGAATTATTTCCAATGAGTTGTCAAATTCACACTAGTGCAAATATCTATATTTTGAGACCAAAACTTTGTCATTAATTCAAATAATGTAGAACATTTAATCTTTTTTTCTCTCTCGGTCAAAGTTACTCTGATTGACTGTACTATTTCACCTGAAAAAATATTCTCTGTTTTCATTTATATTATCATTGATAATGATAATTCATCTAAAAGGATACTATTTGCATAGCAGACAACAGCTACGATTTTTAGCTTGCACTAATTTTTAATAGAAATCTTCGTTTTATGTAACTCCTTGACGGCGAGAGCCTTTTAATTTTTAATATTGTACCATATATATTAAAAAAAAAAAAAAAAAAAAAAAAAATTCTATAATTGAATATTGAGAATATTCTGTTTATATAAGGTAATTTTTACAATAAAAAGTAACTGGTAAGAATACTGCAAGATTCTGAGCAACTTAAGAGGCATATATACATTGATCAATCATCTCCAAGAACTTAATAACAGATATCTGATATTAAATAAGGAGAAGATTTTTAAAAGAAACTAGTGATGACTATACTCTCATAATTTTGCAGTTGTATTTAGAAAATTTATTATATTATCCATTAGCATACAGTATGAACAACTAAAAGATTTCACATTTGGTGAATACTAGACTTTTCTTTTAAATTCTAAATAAAATTACTAATTTTATACTTCATTTTACAATGTATCATTGACTGAAGCTGCCTAAATGCAAAGTTCAGTGTCAGACATTGGTGTTTGATGTCATGTTAATTAATGTCAAAGTTCTTTATTTTAAACATAACTGAATGAGAAAAAAAATCTTGTTAATTATAAAATTAAGTTTCTTATTTAATGTCATATATTCCAGTTAAATCCGGAAAAAGAGTAATACAAAGAGTTTTATTAAATAAAAACAACTATTAACTATTTAAATTATTTTAGATAAATTTTGAAAAAATATAATGCCATAGTCAAATTGTGTGCAATATAATTAGTTACAAATCTAAATTATGAACAAAATGAAGATAAATCTAATTTATTATAAAATATATTTAATCATTTCCTCAATGTTATTGAAAAAAAAAAAAATCAAGGAATATTGAAAGAGTTACTGTGTAAGATCATTCAGCTTTAAAGTAAAACATACAATAAAAATGTGATCTAAAAAATGCTTTATTTTTTTTTATTTTACAATCAGCGTTTTGCATGCCGCAAACAATTTTCAATAACTTTTCCAATCTGTTGTTCCACTTCACAAAACATGATTCTTAACAGTACCTAGGAAAAAAAGATAAAAGTAACTATAAAACACATGCTTAATAATATATAAATGGAAATAAAAGACTTTATATGAAGAAAAAAGTACTCATATAAGAAATTTATTATTTCTGCTTTAATTCAGGCTTGGCAGCTTCGAAAGAAGAGCAGAAATTTTCCTATTTTTTCCTTTATTAATCATTTTTGTGTTTCAAAGTTTTGATTTAATATTTTCGAAAAGGTCCATTATGACAATGCACTTCTAAGGCATAACTTCAAAGAAATCAACAAGCCAACATATATTTTTAAATTAGAAACCTTTTAACTCATGGCATTTTTTTTTTAATATGATTTTTAACTTTTTGAAATACACTAGCAAATGTAGGTGATGAGTAGGTCTGAGTGATTTTTTACAAAATTTATAAACTTTCTGATTCCCAGAATCTACAGACACCCTGTATCCTGGCATTAAAATAAAGCTGTCAGAAACTTTTTGCGACAGTTTTAAAATATACTTATAAGTATCATGCTTATCACTTAGTGGCAGGATTATTGAAAAGATTTGTAATTAAACCTGACACCTGTCAATTTAAACCAAGTTTTCAACAATCATAAAATAATGATATACTTTTACTTGCAAAAATTTAAAATTGTCTAAAATTAAAATTTTGTTTCAGTCTCTCATAGTTTCAGTTTAGCAGTTTTTACTGTACTGTATTCAAAGTACATATATATATGGTTAATATCAGGGATGATAAATTTTCAGAAATCCTTACAAATCAGCAAGTTTCAACATACAGTTAAAAATCATTATGACAAAATTTTCATGACAGACAAAATCGAATGCATATATCTATAATGTATATAATGCACAGTATATCTATAATGTATTCTAATACTTTTTCTGTAAAATTAATTAGTATATATAACAAGATTAGTATAGCACAGAGCTTAATGTCATGTTTACATCACAATAATTTAGAAAATTACAAAATGTACCTAATTGGGGGGGGGGGGGGAAGTTTTGGCAATTTCTTCTAATGCTTACAGTTTTCAAACAACAATTAAAAATTCACTTGACCTGTTAAAAAATTACTAATGCAAGTAATGTATGATATATTTTTATGTCTGGTTAAAGGGAAAAAAAAAGTTTTATAACAACAATAACATTACATAAAGCAAAGGGACTATTTCATTATACTTATCAGTTTCCATAAAATTTGCACTGCCTTTTTTTTTTTTTTTTTTTTTAAGTATTCAAAATTCTTATTTCCTCATTTTGAAAACATTCTAAGATTTAAACAATTTAATATTTTTTCATATAACAATGAGCTTACATTTTGTACTTTTGCAATTGAAAGCGAATTACAGCATAAAGCCAGGAACAAATTTTTGGTTATTTCGCAAAATTTGATTTTAGTCGGATAAGGTGAGTTTTTAAAGTTGAATCCTTATATGTTGTGCTTTACTTTTTTTATTTTTTTTTTATTTTTTATTTTTTTTTTCTTATAACTATAGTCAAGCTGTTTAACCCTTTCTAGCATGGACAAATTCTATTAGTAAAATGAGAAATTATCGACTGACCCTGGAATTCACAAACAATTTCTTTAGAAATTAAATCTCCTTGATTTAAGTTTGCATTGTAAAAGCAAAATTTTAATAAAATATTTTGGGCACTATTAGTAAGTTTGGAATTAAAATTAGATATCTTGGGCTGGGCATGATGTGCCTGGAAAGGGTTCAAAAATAAAAAACATGCTTTATTGTTTTTTATTTTTGAACATTTCCCTTGCCATTCATCCAGAAATTTTCAAAATACATTTCTTTTATCACTATTGAGCAAATAAATAAATAAATAAATAAAATAAAATAAATTCATAATTAGTATAATTGTGTAATTTTTTTTTATTATTATTATTTTTTTTTTCTGAGATCAATGAACAAAATTTCAGAACTTTTTTTAATTTATAGGAATTATAGGAGTGCTGCTAATTTTTTTACATGTATTATTTTTGAAAAAAAAATTTGTTTGTTACTTCTATGATTGGCTTTTATCTAATGTCTATTTATTTATACAAGACCTAAAGGATATTTTTTTCCAAATAAAAAATTCTGTATTTCAACATTTTTAAAAAATCACCAATATCAGGAAAATGATCACAGGAAAAATAGTAGTATGCTGGGTAAATGTGTCTTGAAAAATCACATAGGGCACTATTACCCCTGCAATATACTGTAGTTTTTAAGAGGCTTCAATAATTAGTAAGAAATTTTCTTTTTTTTTTTTTTATTAAAACATTTTATTCTTAAGGTTTACTAAAGATAATAACAATAACTATTTTTTTAAATCTAATAATAAAATCAAAGAACAAATACAGCACTATATATTTATGTTGCATTAGTATGTTTGACCAAAAAAGTAATGCTTTCTTATTTATCTATTTTGAAATTGCCTTTTATAATGTTCATTCCTTTTGACAGCATTTTATTGTTAGTTCTTATGTATCAAACAAATACATTTCCTGAAAAACATTCTCTTACATCTACTCTAGCTTCACAAACTTTTATCTTTATTGAAACCAAAACAAATAAATATTCAACTTAGGGAAACTCTCCATTCTCTTAGTTTTTTTTCCAAACCATTCATTTTTTATAATCTTTCACACCATTCCAAATTTCTTGACAACAATGAGAAAACAGCAACTTAAAAAATTCAAATTAATAAAATTACTTGAATTTTTTAAATAAATTTATTTTTGATTTGTATGGAAATTTGGTACTACTCTGTTATCCTGTCGACCAAAATACTATTGCCAAATTATAAGATTAAATGCCAATAATGGATGATCGTGAATGTCAATTCAATGACATTAAATATCATATATGTGCTTAAAATGTCATTAAGTGATATTTGTTTCGACTTTTTATTTGTATTTTTATTAATATTGTACTAATTATTTGTTTTTTTATTATTTAAAATAAAAATTACATCAATATGTATAATTTGGCTATTAGTTTGGTGATTTGTATAATTTGGTGAAATTGGTCGACGGGACAACAGAATAGTACCGGAAATTCAAAAAATTCTTAAATTTATATTTCATATTTGATAAAATTGTATTATAAATTTAATAAACATTTAAATTTCTTTAATGTGTAACACATAAACTTATAGATATGTTATTTCAAATACATCAATTGATATTGTTTATTTTAAATATAAATGATTTTCTTTCAGCATTCGGCTGAACTGTTAAACCAAATACTATATTATTCAAGAGCAAATACTACACTATATCATCTTTACATATGTCCATTTTATGAGAAAATATGTACATAAAATAAAAAATATGGCAGTGAGAAAGAGCATTTCTATCAAAATGTCCTGGTTGTGAAAAAAAATGTTTTAATAAGACTTAATGATAATATTGTTTAAAATATGGTAACACAAGAGACACTTTTCAGTTAGTGTTCAATGTTTCTAAGTATAGTAAATAATATTTTTTTAAAGTCTGCTGATGATATTCAATTTTAATAAGGGATTTATTACTTCATCTTTCGTAAAAAGAAAAAAAATCCTCAAAATTGATCTTTATTTTAAGAACGATCCAATTATAAATTCATCATAATACAAAATTAACTTACCAAATATCCTCATTATTTGCAAAGGATACAAGTCCCATGCTCCAGATACTGTAATCCTTTTATCGACCTGGATCAGTACGCTCTTACTTAAATATTTGGGTGACTATATATATTTCTTGCACATTGGTTGATGGAACTACAGCTACTTCTTGAGTCGATTTGAATGTTACACCAAAAAACTCATCTGAAAAATAAATATCAAATATAACTTTATGAACTATCATAAAAATTTGTTACTTTAATACTTGAAAACAGAATAAAACCAATTATGAATAATAAGTACATATTTGTTTTTAGGAATCTTTATACAAAAATTATTGTTTTTTTCCTTTTGCTTTTGTATATATATATATAAAAGATAAAGCAAATAAATGTACTTATGTATTAACGACAACACAGCAGAAGTTGTGATAATATGCTAATAAAGAGCAATCTTGTTGTTTGCACGCGAATAGAAAAATGATGTCAAAAAATGAGCAAAAAAAAAAACACAAAAAATGGCATCAAAAATCAGCAGGCAACAAGGAAATCAAAAGATAACTGTGTACCCATGCAAACAACAAGATTGCTCTTTATTGGCACATTAGCGCAATTTCTGCTGGGTCATTCCATGGTAACTTATGTTACATTTAGCACAATTTACTGCAGTAATTTTAGTAATATAACACTAAAAAATATTCAAATGTACATGACAAAACTAACATGATTTGTTAATGAAACCTATATAAGGGTCAATCTGGATGAAAATTACCTAAAAAATGATGATGAAAATTACACTTTATATGATAACTTACATTCCTTTTTCAATAATGGCAATTACCATAGTAAATAAAACTACCAAAATTTGAAAAATAACATTAAAATTAGGTAATTTTCATCTATATTGTGCTTTGAATAAGTTTAATTAGCAAAGCAACCATGTATTTTTATAAAGAGTTTAAACAAACTGACAAACAAATAAGCTTGCTATTTCATTTATATTCAAGAATAAATTATTCTTTTGTCAATTGTGCAAATAACCCAGATTATGAAAATTCTTCAATGATTTATAAGTTTAGCTGCTAGGATGTGCGTCAGATCAATGTGCTTTATAATCCCAAAATTTGAGCTAACTTCATACTGTCTTGGCTAAAATGATAAGTCGACTCACATTTTTCTATTTCCCACCATTGGAAATTGGAATCATAAAATATTTTCCCTCCATTGAAAGTATTGTTTTTATTTTTTATGAGAGTAAAATAATTTGAGAAAAAAAAATAATAATAGTTATTATTATAGCTAATTCACAATTTTTCAAGGCCCAATCAACAAGCATTTTGTAGGGGTCTGATCAATGAAATTTCCAATATTTCCCATAAATAAATTGCAAAAGATCACAATCTTTTCTCATAATAAACAGACCAAACATGCCACTTTTCTACAGCTGCATTTTTCTCTTATTTTCCCCTATCTTTCTTCAAAAAATATGTATTTTCCGCTACCTTTTGACAAAATACTTCTATTTTCTTCGATCTTACGACAAGATTCTCATATTTTCCATGATCTTTTGGAAAAATTCTGGTATTTTCTGCAATATTTCGTAAAAATTTGTGTATTTTCCATGATCTTTCGGCAAAATTCGCATATTTCCCCTTCTGATCTTTCGACAAAATCTACATATTTTCCTTGATTTTTCGACAAAATTAGAACATTTCTTTGATCTTTCGAGTATTTTCCATGATTTTGTGACAAAAATTAAAAGTATTTTTCACAATTATCTTAAGAAATTCAAGTATTTTTCATAGTCCTTTAACAAAAGCGACGTCTTTTTTCCATAATCCTTTGACCAAAATCGACCTTTTTCTGAAATCCTATGACGGAAATAGTGCTACCTCCCGCGATCCTTTGAAGAAAATACCTTTTTCCGTTTGAAAAATTTATAGGTTTTTTGCGATCATTTGGAGAAATGTGTTTTTTCCTGCAGTCCTTTTAAGAAATTTTATCAATTTGGCACGGTTAGTACTCGTGTTTTTGTTGTATTTACCACTACCCCCCCCCCCCCCAATAAGAAGGGCAACAAATTTTAATGCAGATTTGCATTGATCCCAGATATGATAAAATTAATCGCCGAAAAAGCGTAATTCAGCGTTTCTGCGGAAAAGAAACATATATGCAATGCATGCATAATCAACAAAATTGGCGATTTTTACTTGCCCAATCAACAAAATTTGCCATTTTTTTTTACAACTGATTGAAAAAATTCACTAGTTTTCTGTATTCGATCAATTGTATTTGAGAATTTTCCTTGTCTGATCAACGAAAATAAAAATTTTTACAAGGCTCAAAGATAAAATTTGTTATTCTTCTGTACTCAATTGAAAAAACTCACAATTTTTCCATCAATAATCAATGAGATTTCCAAATTTTAACTGACTGACAAAATTCACAATTTTTTAGTAGTAATAGTATTTCCTCTAAGCCATTATTCAAGGGTGAAGCACCCTGCTTCATCTAAAATCAACAAAATGCATTCTGCCCTTTATGAAGTTTATGAAATGAACCCTCACTTGTATCTGTGACATTTTAGTAAAAAAGTTGCTCATACCTTGGTGTTTTTAACCTGGGAGAACTCGCTCTGAGAATTTCTCTCATAGTGCCCAATTCTTTTCTTTTACTTTAGTCAAATTTTTTGTTTGGCTTAGTATTTTTATTCAAAAAAGAGGTAAAGTAATCAAAATCACATTTTGAAATTTTATTAAAATGAAAAATAGCCTTAAAAATGGTACGATAGAAAAAGACAATCTCATGCACAAGTTCTCACGGGTTAAATAAATGATTTACACGTTTGTAAAAATCATAGATGCTCCATATTATTTAAAGAAAATCATGGGCTATCATGTTGAATTTTTTTTTATTACTTAACACAATAACAGTTTCCCCCAAAGGGTTTCTGGGGGGTGCTCCTCCCCTCGTGCCCTATAGTTTAAAAAATAGCACTCCTCTTGCCCGTCATCCAAAAAACTAGCGCCCCTCTTGTCATTCATTCAAAAAAAAAAAAAAAATAGCGCCCTTCTTGCCCCACATTTGAAAAAACATAGCCCCCCAGCGATAATCCGAATGCGCTATAGTGCGTAAATTATGCAAAAAATAGCCTCATACGCGTCCTGTGGAACGGGTAATTTCGTCAAAAAATCTCTAAAAAAACGGCAAGTTTAATTAAAAATAGCAAAATAGCGACTAATTTCCGGCAAGATTTGAAAAAAAAAATGGCTAATTTCGTCACACAGTTTCACAAAATGGCACATTTCTTCCAAAAATTGCGATAGAACGGAAAATTTTGTCAAATGAGTCGCAAAAAACGGCAACTTTCGTCAAAAAATAGCGATAAAACGGCTGATTTTGTCAAAAGACTTTCGAAAAAAAGGCAAATTTTGTCCAGCAATCGCAATAAAATGGAAAGGTTTGTGAAAGGTTCTGTTTTTTGGCGATATTTTCACGAGATTTGTTGTTTTTTCACAATTTTTTTAGCAAAATTTGCCGTTTTTTGAGATTTTTTAACAAAATTTGCTGTTTTGCAATCTTTTGATAAAATTTGCCATTTTTTCGTGATTTTTTAACAAAATATGCTGTTATTTGTTATCTTTTAACAGCATCTGCTGTTTTTTGCAATCTTTTAACAAAATTGGTCGTTTTTTTCACGATTTTATAACAAAATTTACCTTTTTTTTTCTTTTTTTCAGTTTTTTGATGAAATTTCTGTTTTTTCATGACAGTTTGAACCGCTAGATTCTAGATTCAACTCTATAAAAGTGCCCTGAAAAATGTAAAAAGTGCCCTTTTCAGAAATGTAGCGCCCTGCCCTTTTTTAAATCTGGGGGAAACTCTGCAATAATTTGTTTCCCATAATACCGGGTGATCCAAAAGTCAGGACGAACTTTAAAAATGAATAACTCGAAAACGAATCAAGATACAAAGATACGGTTTGCACCAAATGGATGGAAAAGAAACCGGATTTTGTGTGACAACGAAAAAAATAGTTTGCCGTTGACATCCAAAAAATGACACGGTAGTGTTTTTTGCACCAAAAGATGATTTGCAAATGAAAAAATGTTGACAATTTCCAAGTCAGCTTATTTACAGTTAATTAGTAAAACAGAAAATGTTCAATGTGCTGTCCCTCATTCATAAGTGCAGCTGTGAGACTAGGCACTACACCGTTCACAGCATTTAGTAGCATTTCTTGCTTTATGGCAGACACGTTTTGGCGGATGGCATCTTTCAATGCTGCTAGTGATGCCGTTGGTCGCCAATAGAACAATATTTTTTTGTTGTCACACAAAATCGGGTTTCTTTTCCATCCATTTGGTGCAAACCGTATCTTTGTATCTTGATTCGTTTTCGAGTTATTCATTTTTAAAGTTCGTCCTGACTTTTGGATCACCCGGTACTTAACACAATAATGCAAAAGCAAAAATTTTCCATATACTGCAGTGTTTTTTAAATCAAGAGTTCAAACGCTCAGCGTCATGTGTAACAAGGGAGCGGTAGCTCTGGGTGCAGAAATTTGTACTATTAAAATCATTTTGGGCCTGTTACAAGAAAAAGAGACTGAAGGGGTGGGGGGAAATTGAAACTTCGCCCCAGGTGCAGTTTTCTCTTCGTATGCCCCTGCAAAAAAATTAGATCTTATTTCTTTACAAAAATTATGAACAGTCATTATGATTTTTTTTTTTTTTTATTGTTATTTAAAGCTGTTCTAAAAATAAAAAGGGCAATTTTGTGAACCAAATTTCTGCACGAAAGAATAACCACTCAAACAGGGTGAAAAACACATTTGTCACATGATAAAAATGCTTATAACTCAATAGGTAATTTATTGATCACAAAAGGAAAACTTGGTGCAATTCCAAATCGCTTCCATTGACAGGTTTTCCAATTCCATATTTTTCTGCTAAAAAATGAAAGCGCCAAAATGTTTTGAGCTTATTGAGCAGAGCAGATGAGAACAGACTTGCACAACACAATAATATACACTCTACCCTTACCCGCTGAAATAAAGACTTTTTCTATTGAACTAATGCCCATTTTCTGCTTTATTTATGCAACAATCAGTGGCTAGCACCACTCCCTTCTTTTTTCCAAAGTAAACACTACTTAATAACATATCTACTTATATATGTGCGTGTTTGTGTTTATATGTAGAATATATCAGATTTTTTTTATGATGTTGGCATACTTATAGTTGTAGAGGCTGCTAAAACCCAAAAGAACTAATTTTCCATTTGCTTATACATAAGCAAATGGAAAATTAGTTATTTTGGGTAATTTTTGAAATAATTTTAGAAATCATGCATATATGCATGATTTCTAAAATTATTGTTATTTTTATAATTAGAGTAAAAACAAAGCATGCACAGAATACAATAATTTTTTTGTTGTTATTTAGCGAAACAATTCAGATTTTCTTTTAAAATTACATTATATAAATTAAAATCAAACAAAATAAAAAATTGGATAGCAATTTTTTTTAAAGAAATTGAGTACTTATAACAAATAATATAATAATTTTTAAAGAATTTTGGTTTTATTTGATCCAAAATCGATTTAAATGTTGTTTCCACCCAATAATTGTTTGTTTTTGGTCTACAAAATTGTATTAAGATCATGAAAATTCATTGTAAACTTTCTAATTTTCGTAATCAAACTGGTATCAATCTATCAAAAACACTTTTAAAACAATTGATAAATAAAATAACTAACAAATTAAAGAATCGTTACAGTAAAGTTTAACTAAAGTGTACACATCACTACGATATATATAGAAAACAAAATCTTAAATGTACTTACCTATATTAAATCCTTTCGCTCATCAAAACAAACAATCCAACAAGCAAAACACAAGTTTTCCCAATCCAATGGTTGATTGATCGATTTGGAGAGATGGCATTTCTAATTAACGGTGATATAAAAGTTTTTTATATAATTAATAATTCCACATTTTATGTAATTAATAAAAAAAAATCCTACGAGTTTCTGTAAATTAGGTGCAAGTCTGTAAGGCTTAAGTCTTCGCGGTAGAAAACTTCGTAATCATAAAATAGATATGAATCCAAGTGTTTCGTAATGTTCTCATTACGTAAAAAAACTCTTGAGCACACTGGTAATATTTTTATAATCAAAAACAGATGCAATATAAATTAGCGCTTAGACTCATTCATATACCACCATTTTAAAATGGCGACCGTAAAGTTCAGATTTAGTCCAACAGTTTACAAAGATTAGATTAGTTCCGTTTTCATCCAAGTTATGTCGAAATGGAGGTAGTAACGTTAAAATTTTGTTCCAAAGATGACAAAAATTCGACTGGTTTCGTTTTCGTCTGCTTTATGTCATGAAAGGGGACAAATAGGTTAAAATTTAGTTCTGGAGTTGGCGAAAATTGGATTAGTCGAATTTTCATACAATTAACGTTTCTGAGCTGACGTTCTTATTTTGTAGATACGTCAATGTCAAACATTCAACAAATTTTGGACGCATTTTAACCCATTGGCTAGGTCCAAAATACATCTATAGACGTATTTCGGAATTAACAGAGGAAAACTGGATGTAATCTGAACGTATGTGTTGTGTGGGTAAGATCTTTTAATGTATTTTATTAGTATTTGACGTCTTTTTTAGCAATTAAATATTTTAATATATATTTTTGAAACGCACCATACGTTTACTTTACTTTTCGTACAAGGTTGTCCGAGTGTTCTGGCCCCTGCAATATATATATATATATTTCACAGATAAAATAATGATTAGTTTTTTAAAACTATAATATCTGATTATTTCAATGTGAGACAAATATAAATAAGAACACTTTTCTAGGACCATTAACATATATTTATTTAATTACAAAGTGTGAGAGAGATTCATTGAAACATAATGGATATAAAGAAAAAGAACTCTGAAGCAGTATACATACATATTTCTTTTATATTCGACATTCTTCCATTTTTGTAAATTATTTATATTTATTTTACAATTATTTACATATATTTTTAAATTACGTACCATTATCTAACTTTTATTTATATTTATGTTTATACTTCTTCAGTGTACCTAAAAATTAAATGGATGCTATTACAATTTACGCTTTGAAGCTTCTTCATTGGGATTTTTTACAGAATAACTTTTTCATTAATCATTTGAGCACGAGCGACATATATACGTGCCGTACAAAGGTTTAAGAATCCTTGTTTAAAGCCATCGGTAAAATTTTACAGTAAAATTTGCCTTATTTAACCGGAACATTTCCTCCAATCAATAAAGCACAAATTTTTGTTTAAAAAAAACGGTTACAAAACAATAAAAAAATTCATAAAAGTGTCCCGTCGCGAAGGGGTAACACTATAATAACGAACAAAATCGGATCACCTCAAAACTGTAAAAACAAACTACTGTACAGCAAATGACTACTGAAAGAGTAAACAATCTAAACTCACGCTGTTTATTTTCTATTGTGTACTGGTTTTGCTTAAAAACCACTGGCAAATAAATCTACAAAATAAAATATTTCCGAAAATATTTTTAATCGAAATGATTTATTCTTATACCAAGCATGAAATCCGATGTTATAAATGAAAGTTATATTTTCGAAATTTAAAAAAAAATCGAAAAGCTATATATTTTTTAATCGATAGTTTTTAGAGAAGATATAAATAAAATAGCCATTTTACTATAATGTAGCGTGTTTTAATTTACTTCGCTGAGAAGGACAGAGAAATTTGTAGAAAAATCTTTAAGTAAATGTGAATAAAAGTAAAATTTTATCGATTAAAAATTCTGTTTTTTTTTTTTTTTTTTTTTTTTTTTTTTTTTTTTTTTTTTTTTTGCAATTAGATCCACAAAATCCAATCTTTCTAAATAAATAAGAATATATATATAGATGTGTGTGTGTACGTCCGTGCAGAAGCATGTTTTTATTTGTCTTATATTTAAATAATCAAACATTGTAGCTTGAAAATAACTAACCTTTATTCTGTCTATGAATATCAAGAAAAAACCCTTAACGTGTTAAAAGTTTTGACGCAGCTATTTATCTTATGTTTCTATGAATTTTAAAAATAATGATATCAAATTTTAAGAGACGCCATGCTATTAATTAAAAAATGCATTTTTGTATTTTTTATTTAATCACTTTTTTTTTGTTATATATATAATAGCATGTGCGAAAGTTCTCTTCAACATAAAAGATGCGTTTCAATATCGCATTCTTTTTCACATGCATCTCTCATAAATTCAAAATATGAGTTTTAAAATATATGATATAAAATTTAAGTGATGTTTTTATGTGGCTTTAGAAAGTTTGTTTTAAAATTCAAATTATCTATTTTTTTATTTGATAAAGTATGTTTAAACATATAAAAATACACTTTTAATTTTCCAATTCGTTGTTAAAAATATAATATTAATTCAATCAATACTATTTATTGAAACGTTTTTATTTCAATAAATTGATTTATCTTTTGTGTCACGTTATTAAAAATTGTAAGTAATATGTATGTTAATGGTTTCTTAGCGTCAAATTATCTGGTAACAATTATTGAGAACAGGTGAAATGAATACTTTCTATTGTACCAATAAATTTAAAATCGTCATCACGTATTTTTAGCTTAGTTTGTTACATAAAGTAATTCTTAAAGTAAAGTTTTACTATTCTTCATTTACTTTGAAAGAAAAATACGCACGGAGAATAAATTTAAATTTATTCTAAACAGCTATGGATCACGTTTCTCGAATGAAATACATTTACTTCAGTTTTATTTTGAGAAGAATTCGCAAATGTTTCCCATGCATAAATTTTTAAATGAACTAAGAATCAATCATTTAGAAAGAATAATTATTTAACTAGACCTATATATATAGATATGCGTTATTTTTCTTTATTGATCTTTATACATATGATATTTCTCTTATAGATGACTGTACTAATAATTTTTGATTTAGTAAGAATATTTATAACTAGCTACTTTTAAAGACGTATAAATCATTACTTTAATAATAAATGTGTATGTGATATTTATCATATAGATGAAGTGTATTCATAAATTTCTATTTATGAAGAATATCTATTCATTTAGCTACTTATAAAGGCGTTAATTTCTCTTCTTAAATAACATGTGTGACGTACATGGCAAGGTCACGCAACCGTCACGTAATTAGGAGTTCATGTTTTACAACAGCACTGTTAAAACCATTTATTTAAACTTTATGGATGAGATTTTGGCAGATTATAAACTCCGGCAAATTATATAAGTCTCAGAAAATATTGAAATAAAAGAAAACAACTCCCATTATCTGATCTTTATGAATGATAATCGCCTTATGCTAATGTCCGTTTTCATTAAAATAAAATGCGATATCCCTCTAACGTTTTTTTTTTTTTTTTTTTTTTTTGGAATATTTACAGTAATTAACGATACTTTTATTTTCATACCGTTTTTGTAAGTTAGAGTTAAAAAACGAAAAAGTTTCGTCGAGACCAAGAGAAACCAAATCATAAATAATAATAACTAGAAACTCTCTATAAAGGAGTTACGAATTCCTTATACAAGTACGTATATGATATTTCCCGTATAGATGAAGTGTACTCTATTTAGGAATAATATTTAATATTTTTATGCAGACATACATTAATTTTCTACAATAATGTGTAGTTACATGATATTTATTATACAAATGAAGAATACTAAGAAATTTCAATTTATGAAGAATATAAATATTAATATAAATATAAATATAAATATTTATCTAAATATTTATTGGTTTAATTCTTTTCTTAAATAATCTGTACGTATATGAAATTTTTTCACATACATAAAGTGTAGTCACATATGTTCAAAAAAATCTATATGATACCCACTTACCTAAAAATGATCTAAGGCGATATGAATAGAGTCTATTATACCAATCAATTTAAAATTGTCATCACGTACTTTAGCTTAGTTTGTTACATAAAATAAGTTTTTTAAAGTAAAAATCGACATTTTTGCATTTACTTTAAAAAAAAGATATCACCCGGAGAATAAATTTAAAGTTATTCCAAACAACTATAGCTCATGTTTTATGAATGAAACACACTTCAGTTTTATTTTAAGAAAGAACTTAAAAATGTTTCTCATGTATAAAGTTTTAAATGAAGCAAACAATCAAATATTAAGAAAGAATATCTATTTAACTAAACTTATGTATATATATAAACATTCTTTTTCTTTATTGATCTTTATGCATATGATATTTCTTATATAGATGACGTGTACTAATAATATTTCATTTAAAAAAAATATCTTTTTATAATTAGCTTTTTATAAAGACAGATATTTATTTTAATTAAAAATATATATGTGCATAATATTTATCATTTCGATAAAGTTCAACGATAAATTTCTAATAATTTAGCTAATTATAAAGATGTTTAGTTATTTTCTTAAATAATATGTATGTATATGATAATTTTCATATAAGGTATCCTTGGATATTAACGCCACGTTAAGGTTCTACCAATTTTCACGGCTTAGTTTTAGATTGTATTTTTCAAAAATATATAGGATTTGATACAGCAAATTATTATTAACCCATTGACTATCAACATAAAAAAATTATTTAACAGATATGTACTCATAAAATGTAATGGCGTGACTTCTTGACCAATTCTATTTGGCCCGCCTATATGGATAATAACACCATGCAAACAAAACTATAAAATAAGATGAAATAATAGCATGTATTAGATTGTCCAATTCTAAAAATACAAACTTTACACCTCTAGAAATTAACAAATTGCATTCTAAGTTAATACTTTTTTTCGTTAAAATATAACAAAAAGGATGGGTGGCGGGGGGGGGAAGGGGAAGAGGAGGCAAAAGATCATCAGATTCTAAGCTACTTTTTTTCTTAAAAAGGACTGTTTGAATAGAATTATTAGAAACACAGCACGGTTTTAACTGTGTTTATTTGAATCAGTATTTATATTCTCATGTAATCATTCTATGCGATAGAAAATATTCGATTTTTGTGAAAGTGAAACAAAAAGGAGTGAAGGAAAGCTTAAACAGAATATACTCTGTGCCTTTCTTTGCATAAAAAGTCCCACTTAAGTACGATTATAAGAAACATCACATGGTTTTAAAAATTTATAATGTAATACTTTAATCATGTGAATTTTTATAATAACTAGAGTTATATGTATTAAATATTTTTGTTAATATTATTTTAGTAGTTTGTAAACCGTTTTTAACGCATAACTCCACAGTAGTGCGGGTTCTCAATCCTAAAGTTAAATTGTCGGTGCTATATAAAACATGCTTTAATAAATTTTTGATTAATTAAATGATTTTTGATAAAGAGTATTATCCGAATGAGATCTCCTATTACATTTTATACATGATTCATGTGGCTATATATCATTATCTCTATATTAGCAACAAAATTTAGCTATAACTGCTGTTAACGATTTCACTAAACGTTGCCCCCCTCCCTCAAATTTTAGAGTTTAACTTGTATTTTCCAGTTTAACTATAACTACAAATGAAATTTTCTTTTGTTAGGAATCAACGTACTATTGTTAGAAATATTTGAATAGATTAAATTTAATTAGAATTAATTCTGTACAAAAAGTTTAGAGCAGAAACAGTGTTCTACGATTTTTAATCATTGATTGCCTTTAAACCTTTAACTAATCGTCACCTGAGAATAATAAGGTTCTAACTGACATTTTGAAAAAAATTGACCTTTTGGCATAGGAATGTTCTATTTGTATCAATGAATGCATTTCTGCATTAAAATTTCGATATATATAATTTACACCCGCTTGCGAAAGAGAATAATATAGTTCCATCAGAAATTCTTGAACGCAGTCAGAATAACAGAGTTCTATGGGCAAAGTAATTGCAAACAGCATATAAGGTAATATATTATTAATTAATTTTATAATGTATAATAAAAACCGGCAATCTTTTGTTTCTTGGGTGAAAGAATATATTATTTCGGTAATTAAATCGTTTTTAGGTAAAATATAGAGGAAATTTTTATCAGTAAATTTTTTTAAATATGTTTTTAGTACATCGATATGCAAAATGAATTGTGTTTAATTTTATTAATGGACCTGATCAAAGCAGGGATGAAGGACTAATCCTAGTTGATTTAGAATTAGAAAATCCTGTGGGAAGAATGGATGACAATTTATATGAAACACCAGCTCTAGATATTCTTGATGCTAAAACAATTTAAAAAAAATCACTAAGAGTAATTCCTACAATTCGGTTTGATAGCTTGATCCTTTTTCATAAGTTAAAAGTGATTTTATGTAGTTATGTACATTCTACTGCAACTCTTTATCTCCAGCTGCGAACAAAATACTCGAGGTAAATTTTCAAGCAGAATAATCTCAAATAACATCAAGAATAAAATAAAAGCTCATATTGAAAGTTTTCCCAAGATTGAGTCACATTACAGGAGAGCAAGCACTAAAAAACATACTTAGAATCAGGGCTTAACTTACAGAAAATGTATGATTTGTGCTTTCAGAAATGCAGAGAAAGCAATGTAGAGCCAGTGAAACTTTCATGTTATAGGCACATATTTAATACGCAGTTCAACATAGAATTCAATGAACCAAAGAAAGATAGGTGTGATCACCGCGAGGAGTATAAACATGCTGAAACCTAGAGAGATATTAATAATGACATGCAATTTAAAAAAGATCTGCACAAAAAAGAACTTGAATCCACCAGAACTCTCAGAAATAATGACAGAAATTCCCCTGATAAGTCAGTCATTTGATTTGTATTAGAAAAGTTATAACATGTCCCAAAAGTGGTGTCAGCAACTTTTTCTATAAAGAAAATTAACTTGTATAACATGACAGCACATGCAACATGAAAGAAAGAAAATAAAGCATATTGTTGCTTGTGAACAGACGACATATCAGGCATAGATGGGAATGATATAAGCTCAGCTGTATCAACGACTGTTCGGAAGATACTGACAGACTTGCCACATGCTGATAGTTTAATTTTATACTGTGACAGTTGTGTTCCTCAGAATAGATATCAAATGATAACTTATGCAATTGCAATATACATATAATCTCATCCACATATTATGGACATTACTCTAAGATATTGTGCAGCTGGACATTCATGTGTGCAAGATATGGATAATATTCAGAGCCAAATAGAAAGAGCAATGAATGTAGCAGAATATTTTTTGCCACATTCATTTATATATCTGTTACTGAGAATAAATCGCAATAATCCACTTACAACCCTGAGAATGAAATCAGAACAGTTCTTAGATTTCCACTCGTGTAGCAAAAAATTTGCCTATAATCTCGTTCCGTAGACCAAGGTGATACAATTATGATTCACACAGCTTCTTTATACTATTGAGTTTAAGGCAAGCAACTGTTATGACCAGAATTTCACACGGTGAATTTGCAAAGGAGCTCCTTCAAATGACGAGGAGCATCAACATCATTTCCATAAAGCATTTTACCAAATTCTAAAGTAGCACAGAAAAAGGAGTTACATTAACAAAGATGAAATAAAATACTAGAGCCATGCCAAGGTAGTTTCCGAGAGATAAAAGGTTCTATTTCCAAAATATGTTTAAGAAAAATTAGCCTAACTGTGATATAAAATAAAGCCTCATGGTTTATGGAACATTCCAAAATTTCGACTAACAAAAAAGTATCAAACTTATTTTCTTGTTTTAGAAAGAACAAGAAAGTTTTTTCTTTAGACATATAAAGTCTTTTTTTATCAAGAGTATACCTGTTGGTAATACGAAAAACCTCATTTTTAATTAATTTAAATTTCATTTATCTCTATAATCACAATTTTTTGTATCAATTCCCATACTCCCCCACTGAAATAGCATACTAAAAAGGAAAACTATTGGTGGTTTTTCATGATAGAACCATCTTATTCTAAGAGTAACATGACGTTTGAGAATAATATGGTTCTATCAAATTTTTTAAATGTAAAAAAATCCATGAAAATGTTATTTAAAAACTTTGATTTTGTAGAAATAATGTCTATACCTATATATAAACTTATTAATGCCAAAAGTTTTTTGTAAATTTTAATAGCTGCTCGTATACAGCATGCTGATTTTCAACGTCTTCTAACTTGAAATTGATTTTTGACCAGATAGAACCATTTTATTCTCAGGTAACGTAATGTTAACGGTCTCACAGACCAATGTTTAACTTTTAATCTTTATCTAAATATAAATTACTCAGGGCGACAATCTTATTTAAATATTTTTATTTCTTCATTGACAGCAATAAACACGTAGAACAGCACACAAACATGAAATATTTACAAAATAGCGTTTTTTAACATTTTGCAGTTGCACACACCACCAAAACAAGACAGGAACTTACTGTTCACAGCCAACTTCGAACTTAACTTCTAATAGAACTTTAGCAAAACTCACGGTTACGATCACGAACGCGAGATCATCTGTTTTCGGACCGGTTAACGCGCATTACAGTGTTACCGGTCTCATATAAGACTGATTTTTTAAATTTTTAGAGTTGAGCATGTAACGTTCCGTTTAACTGCAAACACTACCGAAATTTTGTTTCATTCGGACCTTTAGTACTGAGAGAGACTGTTAAATATGTGAATATTAAGTATGATAGTTTTGTATAAAAGTTTAGTACAAAAACACAATCTTATGAGCTATTCTCGCCTTTTATTCCATCTACAAATCTTGCGGTCTCACAAACCGCTTCAAATTAGTTACAAACATTAAAATTTCTGTCACATCGGTTAAAGATTAAATTTGTAAAATTTTGAAAAACCAAACTCTGAGACAGCGGACAGTTAAAATTTAGAACTCAATTGAACAATCCAGTGGAAATTAAATAGAAACCTGATTTTGAAGATTTTGGAATAAGAATATCGAAAACATTTTGATATAGTTTTATTTATAAGAGTTTAAAATTATATTTTACATTAGTATTAAAAAAATAGAGAGAGATTTGCATTGGGTATTGGACACCCCCCCCTTAACCTTAGCGTTTCAACAATGATAATAATTTTGTCCCATATTAATAAATAAACCCCATTTGTATGTAGCTCGGCCACTGCTGGGAATCAACCGGGTAAAAACGCCAGTCCTTGGCGTTATTACCCCAGTATACTTATTGCGCAGTACATTTTAAACCACAAATTGTCGCGAAAAGATATCCAAAATCTTCTACAAAATTTTTAGAGTACATGAAATGCACTACAAATTTATCTAAAAAACAAAGTATTTTCGGATAAAAAATATAGTCCTCACATCACAAAACGTATCTCACAAATTTTAGACCAAGCGTTAATTTTAGTTGCCTACCTGTACCCTTTATGGACACCTTAAGGAAAATGTATTTTTTTCACCCCCATGTACAAGTCAGAGGACTCCAAAAATGTGTGTCCACTATCCTTGGACTATTGACTATCGTTATTAAAATTAGCGACCTTGTAATTATTCTGGTTTAATTTATATGATAAAAACAAAAAATGTTTACAAGTGTCCATATAAGGAACTACTTGTCCCTATTATGGACAGGTGTTGACTTTCTACACAGTGTGTATGGAAGAGTCACTTTTCCGAGGGATTTTAGAGGAGAGGGAATAAAAAAATGTATCTTAAAGTATTCGGAGGAGGAGGGGGGACAGTAAATATCCTTAAAACATGCAGCTTCGAAAGGGGAGTGTGATGCCCGCGCATACCTCTGTTCTCAAGCGCCCCCCCCCTCTTGTCTTGTAGCGCCCCCTCTTGGGAGCGGAGAGAAAACCTGCAGAACGAGAAATGGTCACCACCTGAGAAGGTGTGATAAAAGGGCGGTCCGGTTACTTCGACCGTAAGTGGATTTAATGTGGAACTAGAACGAAAATATTATTTGAATGTTATTGATTTTGTGTCCCTCTTCGTGTTTTGTTGTGTTGTTCAAGTTATGTCCTGCAAATAAAATGTCTTCGTAAAAATGGAACTGCTCTGAGAATTTATTGGCCCACAAAGAAGCACCCACACCCAAGGAGTATTACACTGGTGTCAGAAAATTGGAATACGTGGGCCTAACTTCCTAGAGTGTGTATCTACAGCATCTTAATATAACTACCTTTGTGCGTTTGGAATAATTTGAAGAATCGATTTTATAGTTCAGGTAAGGCATTTTAATTATTATTCTGAATATGGCCGATAAAATTGCTAAAATTAAAAAAACTCGTGGGGTCACTAAATCCGCGATTACTTCTATAATTAAGAAAATCGAAGAACTATTTATAGCAGACCCACCCGATTTAGATGAATTAGAAGAGAATCTCGCCCAATTAGAACAAAAAGGGTGCGATTTAAAAGCGGATGATAAGGAAATTTTTAATTTGTTAGACGATTTAAACGAAATAGAAAAAGATGTGAAAGCGTCGGCAGAATACCACGATAAAATTAATTTATGGAGGTTCAGAATCAACAAAAAACTGAAAGAAAAACAAAACAATAAAAAAGAATCCCCTATTATAAACAACGAGAACAAACCCGTAGACGCGATTACAATCAAGCTTCCAACGCTTAAAATTGAAAAATATTATGGAGACGTAACCCTTTTTCAAAATTTCTGGAATTCTTTTAAAATAGCGGTACACGATAACGAACAACTGTCGAACGTAGAAAAGATGAATTATCTGTTAAGCTATTTAGGCGGGAATGCATATAACGCGGTTTCTGGTTTCGCTTTATCCGATAAAAATTATTTGGAAGCAATTGATGTTTTAAAAAGTCAATTTGGGAGAACAGATTTAATCGTATCCAGTCACATTAACACTCTTTTAACTTTACGACCTGTTACAAAGCAAAATGATATAATCGGTTTAAGAAGACTATATGACACGATTCAAACGCAAATACGCAGCTTAAAATCTTTAGAGATTGAATCAAATAGCTTTGACTCTGTTTTAACACCAATAATTTTAAAAAGTTTGCCCTACAGCTTATCCCTTAGCTTTGAAAAAGAATGTATTAAAAGTCCTGAACGATCGCAGTATAGTATTGATAAATTATTATCTTTTATCCGAACAGAATTGGAAGCGCGCGAAAAACAGAATCATCTAATTAATGCTTTCGATTCGAGAACGAAAGAATATCCATCAGATTTGTTGCCTGAAATGAAACAAAAAAGCAATAAATTCAAGGCCAATCTAACTCATGTGAAAGTTGATGAAAATATTTGTGTTTTTTGTAATTCGCTTAGTCATTTATCAGAGAATTGCGACAAATATTCAGTTGAGGAAAGAAAAAATAAACTAAAAAGTGAAGGCATGTGCTACGCTTGCTTAAGGGGCAGCCATTTAATTAAAAATTGCCCCGTGAAAACTAAATGTAGGCTTTGTTTCAAATCGCATAATACCGCAATTTGTAATTATTTACTTGGAAAGGATAAACAGAAAAAAGAAAAAAGTGATACGAATGACGCATTCATCGCAAGAGTAAATTCGAAGGTGTTATTTGGTTTAAAACAGCCACGGCAAAAAGGAAAATTAATTGAATCACTTCAAACGGTAGAAGTCGAAATAGAAAATAAAATACTACAAGGGGTGATTGATAGCGGAACTCAAATTTCGATTATAAAGACAGAGTGCGTACCAGAATATTTTAAAAATCCTTTCGGGTCGATAATACTTAAATCTGCTTTCGGGCATGAGTTGAAAGCACCATTAATAAATGTTCCCCTAAATTTAGCGGCTGATAAATTACGTTGTAAGGTGTTTCCAAAAATGGTAATAACATGTGCGATGGTTGATAATTTAATTAATGATCTATTGTTGTCTTTGAATGCATATAATGAATTGAATAATATAAGTGTATGTACCGAAGCTGACAGTGCAATAAATGATTGTAATAAGGTAAATTTGCCCTGTACGAAAGAAATTAGAGCGGCAGACGTATTCGGCGCTGCCACAGAATTAGTTCCGACTGAAATAGGAAATGCAAACGAGAACATTGATCCTGATCGTAGTAAAAATGCTGATAATTTTTTGAATGATTCGGAAAAATTTAAAAGTGAGCAGAGAAACGACGCATCACTTAAGCAGTGTTGGAATGATGCTAATAATAATCGTAATAATTATTTTGTTCATGATAATCTTTTGTATCACCGAGATAAAATAATGGGAGAAACAGTGCATCAATTACTGGTACCCGAAACACGTAGAAAGCAATTGTTAGAGTTAGCACATTCAAGTCCTTGGGGTGGTCATTTAAGGGTAAAGAAAACTACGCAAAGGTTGAAATATTCCTTTTTTTGGCCTAGTATTAAGAAAGATGTGACCGATTTTTGCGAAAGATGTTCATCCTGTCAGCTTCGAGCAAAAACAAATAGGTTCGATAATGTACCTATAACCCCAGTTACTCGTCCTGATGAAGCTATGCAAATTATGAACATTGACATAATTGGTCCAATCGAACCCGCCAGTGGAGGATATAAATATGTACTGACCGCGATAGATCAGTGTACGAGGTGGCCGGATGCTGTTTGTTTACGAAACATTTTTGCTAAGACTACATGCGATGCCCTTTTACAAATATTTTCACGAACTGGAATTCCCAAATTAATAGCTAGCGATCAGGGTAGAAATTTTACTTCGGCTCTCACGAAGGAATTTATGAAACGTTTAGGGACCTCCCCGCGTTTTTCCGTCCCGGGTTACGCACAATCCAATGGCTTAGTTGAGAGATGGAATGGTGTCCTTAAAGGAATGATACACCATGTTATAAGAGAAAACGCCGGAAGTTGGCATAAACATATACCCTTCCTTTTATGGGCTTACCGAGAGGTACCAAATGCTACAACAGGTGTTAGTCCATTCCAGATGTTATACGGTAGGCATCCAACTGGTCCTCTTTCCATATTAAAATCGTCGTGGACTAATGAAACACCGTTACCAATTGGTCAGTTAGGCTCAGTTACCAATTATTTAAACGATTTGAAAATGAAATTAGAAAAGGCCGCCGAACATGCCGGAATTTCTTGTACGGATAAGCAGCGAGCTTATGCTTATTATCACAACAGGACAGCTAGACATAAAGAATTTAAACCTAATGATCAAGTTATTGTATTAATTCCAGACAGTAACCATAAAATTTACGCTAGATGGACAGCACCAGCTACGATACTCGAAAAGAAGTCCCCCTATAGTTATTTAGTACAATTACCAGACAATAGTATAAGGCACTTACACGCTAATAAAATCCGAGAATTAAAGGCTCAAACGACACATATAGGAGTTATATATGATGACGATATTGATTTTGGTGAAATTGAAAATGTTCCGAAAATTACTAAACATGATCCGAACAAATTTGATAAAGAATTACACCTTGACCATTTAACACATAAAGAAAGGAAACAACTTATTGATGTTTTACAGAAACATTCGAATCTCCAATCGGGTATCCCAAAAATTGCAAATGTAGGCGAACATCGGATTAAATTGAAACCAGATAGCCAAGCTAAACGTCAAAAACCGTACCGAATTCCAGAAGCACTTAAAAGTGAAGTAGATAGGCAAATTGAGGAATTATTGAGTTTAGGACTTATCGAGCATTCAGAAAGCGAATATGCTCACCCGATCGTTTGCGTAGCTAAAAAGGATTCCTCAATCAGACTATGCGTCGATTATCGATATTTGAATTCCCAAACCGAAATTGATTCATTTCCTATGCCTAATGCAACTGATCTGATATACAAAGTAGCGTCCGCGAAATTTATTAGTCTGTTAGACTTACTAAAAGGCTATTGGCAAATACGGTTAAGTGAAGATTGCAAACATTTGACATCATTTGTCACACACCGAGGGCAGTATTCCTTCGTCGTTATGCCTTTTGGGCTTCGGAATGCTAGCGCGACCTTTCAAAGATCAATGAACCGTACCCTTGTCCAACATAAAGATTATGCTGAAACATATATAGACGATGTAATTATTTTTTCGGATAATTGGCCCGATCATCTTAGACACTTGGATGCTGTATTGACCACACTCGAAGAAGCAAAATTTACAGTAAACTTTAAAAAATGTGAGTTTGCTAAACCACAAGTCAAATTTCTAGGACATGTAGTAGGATCTGGCATACATGCTCCTGATCCAGAAAAAGTAGCAGCGATCCAGAACTTAGAAATCCCGAAATCGAAGAAAGATGTCAGAAGCCTTTTAGGTCTTCTATCTTATTACAGATCCTATGTACCTACATTTTCCGAAATAGCTCGTCCTTTGATTGAACTAACCAAAAAACGTGCACCTAATGAAATTATATGGACCGAGTCATGTGGAAAAGCCTTCAAAGATCTGAAGCAGGCCATTAGCGAAACGCCAGTATGTTATTCTCCAAACTTTGAGAAACCTTTTATTATTCACGCAGATGCATCCTCATATGCGATAGGTGCTTGCCTATCCCAAAAAGATGAAAATGGAAGAGAGCATCCCATCGCTTTCTTAAGCAAAAAATTGTCTAAATGCCAAGAAAGATATGCCACCATCGAGAAAGAAGCATATGCAGTGATTTTCGCCTTGAAAAAGTTTGAACATTACATTTACGGATCACAAGTGACTGTCGTAAGCGATCACAATCCCTTGAAGTTCTTGTCTGATTGTGCCTCTCAAAGTGCGCGTCTTCAAAGATGGGCTCTTGCACTGCAGAGATTTCAAGCCCAAATCTCCTACCGACGTGGAAACCTCCATGGTAACGCCGATTCCCTGAGTAGACTGTATGCGTCACACTGGACTTAGACCAAGAAACTTTCCGTTTGAAATGCACCAGGACACTGAATTAGTTCTCATGCTGATCCTGATACACTTACTAAAGTTTTACTTGTTATTTCTTGGACTCTTTTATTTTTTTTCTTTTGAACTTTGACATATTCATTCTAGAACTTTAAAGTTTTTCATATTAGTACAGTGTTGTTATATTGCATAGTATATTATATATATTTTTTTTTATTATCTTTGTATTAAGTAAGTATATAATTTTTATTTTTACTAATGATGTGTATTACTGAATATGTATATAGATGCACCAGATTTTGATTAGTCATAAGGACTAAATCAAAACTTCGAAAGGGGGAGGTGTGATGCCCGCGCATACCTCTGTTCTCAAGCGCCCCCCCCCCTCTTGTCTTGTAGCGCCCCCTCTTGGGAGCGGAGAGAAAACCTGCAGAACGAGAAATGGTCACCACCTGAGAAGGTGTGATAAAAGGGCGGTCCGGTTACTTCGACCGTAAGTGGATTTAATGTGGAACTAGAACGAAAATATTATTTGAATGTTATTGATTTTGTGTCCCTCTTCGTGTTTTGTTGTGTTGTTCAAGTTATGTCCTGCAAATAAAATGTCTTCGTAAAAATGGAACTGCTCTGAGAATTTATTGGCCCACAAAGAAGCACCCACACCCAAGGAGTATTACAGGGAGGATCATTTTCGGTTTTTACCCTTCGAAGACCCATGCAAAGCTCCTTAGTTACTAATATTATGAAATAATATTGTTGGTTTTACATAGCTTTATAGCATCCGTCTGCGAATTTACAGTCCTCACAGCATGGAAAAATAGGAACTTTTTCACCATGGGCAGTAAGTCCCATATAATACTAATGAACATATCTGCCACATGTGATGCATGGCCGCATGTTTGAAAAAGCATCAATACTGCAAAAGAAGCAGTACCAGCTCTCTTTTGTTGAGGAAGTCATACCATTGGTGCCTATGATTTCGCCAACAGATATCCTACTCGAGGGGGCGGGGGCTTCTTTTTATTTTTCTGCAAGGGTTTTTTGGAGGAAGGTTTTGGGGGGATTGTTCAAATGGCATCTTGTTGAACAAACATTTTACCACTTTGATGCCTTTTGAATTTATTGCTTGGCTACGTTGAATTTTCTTCTTTCTTACAGTTGTAGTCGATGGAGACATAAGCTGTTAATATTGGGAACTGGGCGTAGTTTTGCTAAATCTTGTAACAAATGAATAAGGAAAATATTTTTAAGCAAAATATGCAATAGCAATCGAAAATATGTTTTATTAGCTTTCTAAAATACTCTACTTTTCAACATTTAATGTAATTATGCTATGTCTAATAAGAATTTAGGCTTACAAATAATTAAGATCAGCACATCTCGAAGCAACAGGTTTCCTCGTGAATAGCCAGTAGCGCGCTTTTTTACACTTTCCAGCCTTAATTATCTTTTCAATTGTTTTTCTTCGAGAAAATGTTGAGCGTTGTCTTGATTAATAAATAAAAATATTAAGTCCTTTAAAAATATTAGGGGTGTCCATATTGAGAGCCCTGTCCATATAGGGTACAAATACCTTAGAAAAAATTAACTTTAAGCTGTTTTTTGCAATTTATATGAATCAAAACCCTTCTGTGCAGAGAACATGGGTGTCATTTACCGGATTATTTCATTATTATGCATAATATTAGCACTTGACGTTATTACCCCGCCTGGCGTTATTACACCAGAACACCTTAGATGAAGTATACTCAATAAATTTTCATTTACATGGAACATGTATTTATCACTAGCCATTTATCCAAAAACATATTTATCTTCCGAAATAATATGTAGTTATACGATATTTATTTGATTGGTGGTAAAAAAATTCACAAATTTACTTACATATAATAAATGAATAAAAAATGTTAGAATAAAACTAATATGGATGGATGTGGCGTCGCAGTGTTATCTTTCCTTAAAAATACGTCAAAAAAGTGTCTGCTATAAAATTATTTCAGTTTTGCGGAATCAGGAAAATTTTTTTTCGAGAACTGTCTTAACGTGAAGGGAAAAAAAATATTTTAAATGAATTATACAGAAAACCTTTTTTGTTAGACAATTGTGCATGGTACACAGTTATTTATAACTGATATAACAGCGGCGAAATGAATACTTTCTATTGTATCAAACAATTTAAAATCGTCATCACGTATTTTTAGCCTAGTTTCTTATACAAGGAAAGTTTTAAAGAAAGGTTCGACTACTCTGCATTCACTTTGAAAGAAAGAAATCATCCATAAAATAAATTTAAAGTTATTCCAAACAACTATAGCTCACGTTTCTTGAATGAAATACACTCCGGTTTTATTTTCAGAAGAATTTGCAAATGGGTCTCATGCATAAAGTTTTAATTGAAGCAAAGAATCAACCATTTAGAAAGAATATCTATTTTACTATATCTAGTATGTATATAAACATACATATTTCTTCTTTATACATCTTTATGTATATGATATTTCTCATACTGATGATATGCACTAATAATTTTTCTTTTAGAAAGAATATCTATTTATCACTAGCTGTTTATAAAAGCGTATATTTTTTTCTTTACAATATTTATGCGTATCATAATTATCATACACATAAAGTGTACTCATAAATTTCTATTTTGAAAGAATATCTATTAATTTAGCTACGTATAAAGACATCTAATTTTTTAAAAGTCCTTCCGGCAATGCCGGGAGGAAGAGGTAGCTTTCATATACTTATATATTTATTTATTTATTTTAAAGTAAGTTACATTGTTCAAAAATACTAATCTCAAATTAGTGGAAATAATCTTATAAAATTAGTGATTTTAAAAGATTGAATACTAGTTTTTGTCAAGACTGAACATTAATTGGAATTTTTAGAAATTAGTCATCTTTTGTTTAATCTGGTTTTATTTTAAGCGATTTAGAGAATCCCCAAATTCCACGATATCATAAAGTGTATGTCATTTTAAAGCAACATTGTGGATCGTTCAGATCAGACCGTTTCAAAATATCAGCCATAAGAAAAATTCAAAGTGCTATAACTCAATCATTTTGTAAGATATAGACAAAATAAAAAGTGTTCTGGAATCGTTGGTTTAAGTTCTAACACGTAAAAGAAAAGTATTTTTCAAATTTTGATTTTTTCGCATTTAGTTTTAAATTTAAAATTTTTTTCAAAATTTAAAATGGCCACCCTTTTGAAACAAAATGGCGGATGATGCTGGCCAACGAACTCGGTCGAGACATTTGATTGTACTATGTACATACGAAGTTTAATTGAAATCGGTTAATAAATACGCTTGTTATCACGTGACAAAAATCAGATCGTTTCAAAATGTCAGCCATAAGAAAAATTCAAAGTGCTATAACTCAATCATTTTTTAAGATATAGACAAAATAAAAAGTGTTCTGGAATCTTTGTTTTAAGTTCTAACACGTAAAAGAAAAATATTTTTCAACTTTTAATTTTTTTCGCATTTAATTTTAAATTTTAAATTTTTTTAAAAATTTAAAATGGCCGCCATTTTGAAACAAAATGGCGGATGATGCTGACTAATGAACTCTGTCGAGACATTTGTATGTACTATGTACATACCAAGTTTCATTGAAATTGGTTCATAAATACGCGTGTTATCACGTGACAAAAATCAGATCGTTTCAAAATGTCAGCCATAAGAAAAATTCAAAGTGCTATAATTCAATCATTTTTTAAGATATAGACAAAATAAAAAGTGTTCTGGAATCTTTGTTTTAAGTTCCAACACGTAAAAGAAAAATATTTTTCAACTTTTAATTTTTTCGCATTTAATTTTAAATTTTAAATTTTTTTAAAAATTTAAAATGGCCGCCATTTTGAAACAAAATGGCGGATGATGCTGACCAACGAACTCGGTCGAGACATTTGTTTGTACTATGTACATACCAAGTTTCATTCGAATCGGTTCATAAATACGTTAGTTATCGCATGACAAAAATCAGATATATATATATATATATATGGTTATATATATATATATATTTATATATATGTCAATATTTGAACGGATGGTGGTTTTGGGGTCTGGGGGTTATGATCGGTGAAAATATACCAAAATTTCCTCCGGAAATTTTGGTAATTTTGCTTTCCTCCGGTCAGCTGCAATAGGTAGCTTTTTACTTTTTGTAATGAAAGCTACCTAATAAATATTATGTACGTATATGTTAATTTTCATACAAATGAAGTGCATTCGCAAATTTCCATTGAAATGGAACATCCATTTATCACTAGCTATTTATACAGACACATATTTATTTTCTGCAATAATATGTAGTTATATGATTTTTAGTATGCTGCAGAAGTGCAAAAAATTCATAAATTTAATTACTTGTAATAAATGAGTACAAATTTTTAGAGTAAAATTAATGGAAATAAGTGCAATGCCACAGTGTTATCTTTCCTTAAAAATATGTCGAAAAAGTTTCGGCTGCAAAATTATTTCAGTTTTGCTAAATCAGGAAAAATATTATTCGATAACTGTCTTAACGTTAAGCAAAAACCAATATATTTTTTAAAAGTTCTACACAAAGCCTTTTTTGTAAGAAAATTACTGATATATCTGCGGCGAAATTAATAGTATCTATTGTACCAAATAATTTAAAATCATCATCACGTATTTTTAGCTTAGTTTGTTACATAAAGTAAGTTTTAAAGTAAAGTTCGACTACTCTGTATGTACTTCGAAAGAAAGAAATCTCGAGGAGAATAAAATTCAAAATCATTCCAAATAACTATAGCTCACGTTTATTGAATGAAATACACTTCGGTTTTATTTTGAGAAGAATTCGAAAAAGTTTCTGAATCATAAAGTTTTAAAAGAAGCAAACGATCAACTATTTTCAGAAAAAGACAATATATTTTTAAAAAGTCTTATTTGTAACTGATATATCTGCAGCGAAATGAATAGTTTCTCTTATATGAAACAATTTAAAATCGTCATCACGTATTTTTAGCTTAGTTTGTTACATAAAGTAAGTTTTAAAGTAAAGTTCGACTACTCTGTATGTACTTCGAAAGAAAGAAATCTCGAGGAGAATAAAATTCAAAATCATTCCAAATAACTATAGCTCACGTTTATTGAATGAAATACACTTCGGTTTTATTTTGAGAAGAATTCGAAAAAGTTTCTGAATCATAAAGTTTTAAAAGAAGCAAACGATCAACTATTTTCAGAAAAAGACAATATATTTTTAAAAAGTCTTATTTGTAACTGATATATCTGCAGCGAAATGAATAGTTTCTCTTATATGAAACAATTTAAAATCGTCATCACGTATTTTTAGCTTAGTTTGTTACATAAAGTAAGTTTTAAAGTAAAGTTCGACTACTCTGTATGTACTTCGAAAGAAAGAAATCTCGAGGAGAATAAAATTCAAAATCATTCCAAATAACTATAGCTCACGTTTATTGAATGAAATACACTTCGGTTTTATTTTGAGAAGAATTCGAAAAAGTTTCTGAATCATAAAGTTTTAAAAGAAGCAAACGATCAACTATTTTCAGAAAAAGACAATATATTTTTAAAAAGTCTTATTTGTAACTGATATATCTGCAGCGAAATGAATAGTTTCTCTTATATGAAACAATTTAAAATCGTCATCACGTATTTTTAGCTTAGTTTATTTCATAAAGTTAGTTTTAAAGTAAAGTTTGACTACTTCGCATTTAATTTGAAAGAAAGAAATCACCCGGAGAATAAATTTAAAGTTATTCAAATAAACTATGGCTCACATTTCTCGAATAAAATACTATTCAGTTTTGTTTTGAGAAGAATTTGCAAATGTTTCTCATGCATAAAGTTTTAAAAGAAGCAAACAAACTACCATTTTGAGAAAAATCAACGTATTGTAAAAATATAATACATAAACCTTTTTATATAAAACAAAATATGCTTGGTACACGCTTATCTATAACTGATATATCTACGGCGATATGAAAAGTTTCTATTGTAAGATACACTGTGGTAATAATGCCAGGTTAAAGTTCTACCAATTTTCACGGCTCAGTTTTAGTTTGTATTTTTCAAACAAATATATTATTTGATACAGCAACTCGTTGACTATCTATATAAAAAAATAATTTAACAGATACGTATTCATAAAATGTAATGGCGTTATTTCTTGACCAGTGCTATTTGCCGTTATTACCCACCTATATGGGTAATAACGCCATGCAAAGAAAACTATGAAATAAGATGGAATAATTGCATGTAGATTGCCCAATTTTAAAAATACAAACTCTACAAACTTAGAAATTGACAAATTGCATTCTAAGCTATTGAAAATATTCATTTTTTGTGAAAGTGTAAGAAAAATAAAGGTGTGGTGTGTGTGTGTGGGGGGGGGGGGAGATAAGGCAAAAGAATATCAGGCCGTGAGCTTCATTTTGCTTAAAAAGGACCACTTAAATAGAATTCTTAGAAACATTGCACAGTTTTAACTGTGTTTATTTGAATCAGTATTTAGGATGTAGCTCGGCCACTGTAGGTAATCAACCTGTGTATTAATGCCAAGGATTGGCGTTATTACCCCGTTATAGTTAATGCGCTGTACATTTTAAATTACAAATTATCTCGAAAAGATATCCAAAATTCTCAACAACATGTTGAAAGTCCATGAAATGTACTACAAATTTATGTAATTAACAAAGTATTTCCGGATAAAAAAATAGTCTTCACATCACAAAACGTATCTCGCAAATTTTAGATCAAGCGTTAATTTTAGTAGCTTGTAAAAACAATAAGACCTAAAAATGAAACAAATTAACTTGAAGCTCTTTTTTGTGATTTATATGACTCAAAACCCTTCTGCGCTCAGCACATGGGCGTCATTTACCAGATTATTTCATAATTATGCACAATATTACCACTTGGCGTCATTACCCTGCCTGGCATTATTACACCAGACTACCTTATAAATAAATTTAATATCGTCATCACGTATTTTAGTAAAATTTCAGAGTAAAATTAGACCATTCTGCTTTTACTTTGAGAGAATGGTCTAATCCTGGAAAATAAATTTAAATTTATTCCAAACAATTATGGCTCATATTCTCGAATGAATTACACTTCAATTTTAATAGATTAATTTATGACACAATTTTTCAGTCGGTAAATTAATTTTAAGATAAGTAAATTTTCCATGTGAGGGAAAAAATTCCGGGCCAGAATTCTAATCAGGGATTTACTGCCTGAAGCCACCAATGATCTTCCATCTGAGCCATCCCGGACACGAACACTGGCGAACTATTTCACCCAAATAACCTCAATGATAATTTTATCTGGTCTGATATTAAGAATTAGCTCAACAGAAAAAATCGAAGGTCAATAAATGGGAACAACAGAAAACGCTGCATACGAAATTACACTAGATTAATTTATGACACGATTTTTTTGGTAAATTAATAATAAGGTAAGTAAATTTTTTTCCGGACTATTTTCACCCACGTGGAAAATTTACTTATCTTACCTTTACTTATCCGATTAAAAAATGGTGTCATAAATTAATCTAGTATAATTTCGTATCCAGCGTTTTCTGCTGTTCCCATATATTGACCTTGGATTTATTCTGTTTTTTTTTTCACCCACATGGAAAATCTGCTTATCTTATAATTAATTTACTTTAATTTTATTTTGAGAAAAATTTGCAGATGTTTCTCATGCATAAAATTTCAAATGAAGTAATATCTATTTTACTATATCTAGTATGTATGTATATAAACATATATTATTTTTCTTTATTGATCTTTTTGTATATGATATTTCTCATACTGATGATATATACTAACGATTTTTCCTTTAGAAAAAATATCTATTTATCACTAGCTATTTATAAATGCATATATTCTGTTTCTTTAATAGTAATTATGTATATCGTTTTTATCATATATATGAAGTGAAGTGTAGCCATAAATGCCTATTTAGGTAGAATATCTAATAATATAGCTTCTTATAAAGACATTTAATTATTTTATTTAATAATATGTACGGATATGATTATTTTTATATAAATGAAGTGTACTCATATGTTTCCATTTAAATGGAACATCGATTTATCACTAGCTATTTACACAGACATATATTTATTTTAAGCAATAACCTGTAGTAATGTGATTTTTAATATTCTGGTGAAGTGTAAAAAATTCATAAATTTTATTACATGTAACAAATGCGTAAAAAAAGTTACAGTAAAAATAATGCGAATGGTATGGCGTCACAGTGTTATCTTTCCTTTAAAATATGTCAAAAAAGTGTATGCTACAAATTTGTTTCAGTTTTTCTGAAAAAGAATAATATTTTTTGAGAACTGTCTTAACGTTAAGAGAAAAATGAATATATTTTTAAAAGTTATACGCAAAACCTTTTTGGTAAGAAAATTATGCATTGTACACAATTATCTAAAAGTTATATATCACCGGCAAAATGAATAGTTGCAATTGTATCAATCAATTTAAAATCGTCATCACGTATTTTTAGTTTAGTTTGTTACATAAAATAACTTTTAAAGTTAAAATCAAGCATCCTGTATTTATTTTGAAAGAAAGAAGCCTCCTGAAAATAAATTTAAATTCATTCCAAACAGCTATGGCTCACGTTTCTTGGATGAAATACACTTACTTCAGTTTTATTTTAAGAAGAATTCGAAAATGTTTCTCATGCATAAAATTTTAAATGAAGTAAACAATCAAACCATCAGAAAGAAGATCTATTTAACTAAACCTATGTATATAGATAAACATTCTTTTTCTTTATTGATATGAATATGCATATGATATTTTCTCATATAGAATTAATATGACGTGTACTAAACATTTTTCATTCAGAATATATATATACATATATGTATCATTAGCTTTTTATAAAGACAGATAATTTATTTCATTAACTATATATGTGTATAATAATTATCATATCAATTAATTTCAACTATAAATTTCTATTCGGGAATAATAGCTAATAATTTAGCTACGTATAAAGATGTTTAATTATTTTCTTAAGTAATATGTAACTGTATGATAATTTTCATATGGATGAAATGTACTCATAAATTTTGATTAACATGGGGCATTTATTTATCACTAGCAATTTATACAGATAGATATTGATTTTCTGAAATAATATGTAGTTGTACGATATTTATTATATTGGTGAAGTGCAAAAAAATTATAAATATAATTACATGAAAAATGTTAGAGCAAAACTAATGCGAATGGGGGTGGCGTCACAGTGTTTCTAGACTTAAAAATACAATAAAAAAGCGTCCGATACAAAATTATTTCAGTTTTGCTGAACGAGGAAAATATTTTTCGAGAACTATCTTAACGTTAAAAAAAAAAACAATATTTTTAAGAAAAGTTATATACAAAATCCTTTTGTAAGAAATTTATGCATAGTACCGACTATTCTATAAATGCTATATCTGAGATGAAATGAATAATTTCTATTGTATGAAACAATTTAAAATCCTCATCATTTATTTTTAGCTTAGTTTGTTACATAAAATAAGTTTTTTAAAGTAAAATTCGACTATTCTGCATTTACTTTGAAAGAAAGATATCACCCGGAGAATAAATTTAAAGTTATCCCAAACAACTATAGCTGACGTTCTCTCGAATGAAATACACTCCGGTTTTATTTTGAGAAGTATTCGCAAGTGTTTCTCATGCATAAAGTTTTAAATGAAGTAAACAATCAAATATTTAGCAAGAATTATCTATTTAACTATACTTATGTATGCGGACATGTATCCCCTTTCTTTTTTTATCTTTCTATATGTAATATTTCTCAGATGACGTGTACTAATAATTTTTCATTTAGAAGGAATATCTATTAAGTGCCCTCTATCGTATCATATGAATGAAGATTACCTACATTTTTATTTAGGAAGAATATCTGTTAATTTAGCTACTTATACGTTTAATTTTCTTAGATATATATAATATTTACATATATGATAATTTTCATATAGATAAAGTGTACTCCTAAATTTCCGTTTAGATGGAACATTTATTTATCGCTAGCTATTTTTATAAACACATATTTATTTTCTTCAATAATATGTAGTTATATGATATTTTTTATATAAATGAAGCTTACCGATAAATATGCATTTATAAGGAATATCTGTTTATCTATATATTTATATTTATCATATCATATATCATATAACTACGTATATCATATAACTACGTAATATCGTATAACTACGTATTTATCATATCATATATGACATCATATATCATATAACTACGTAATATCATATAACAACGTATTTATTTTCTTCAATAATACGTAGTTATATGATATTTTTATATAAATAAAGTTTATCGATAAATATGCATTTATAAAGAATAATGTTTATCTATATATTTATACGTTTATAATAGATTAATTACTAACACGACTATTCAGTCGGCACATGAATTATTTAACAGTTTTTATAGCTGTTATTTACATCTTTTATTTATACGTTTAATTCATTTCTTAATCAATATATACGTATATAAAAATTTTTACATAGATGAAGTGTACTCATAATTTTCCATTTAAGAGGAATATCTATATATTGCTAGCCTTTTATACAAACATGTAATTCTTTTATTAAATATTATGTATGTATATGATATTTAAGATATACATGATGTTAACTCATAAATTTCCATTTAGGAAAACTATCTATTTAATTATATATATATATATATATATATATATATATATATATATATATATATATATTTAAATAAAACTGATATATTAAATTCAAATCGCACACTATATATAATTAACTAAAAAAATATATAAATTATAAAAATATTCTTAAAAGCAAAAACTCACGAACTTCAATACCGCTAAACAAAATTGAAAAACCACTACGTGAACAATAACTAATCCATAAATTATAAACTGATCCAACAAAATAACAACTCATAAATAACTTAAACAAGAAACTCGAACGTAACAAACAAGGAGACGGGCGGCATGGCTAATGACATGCACTGCTGGGTTAAATCTGATTTTATGCATGCAACATCCTCCATGCCCGTCACAACCATAAATGAACTTTAACTAAAAGCAATCCAGACTAAAATTAAAGTATCGACCAGCAATAACCTTCAAATGACCCTCAAACTAAAACTTTAAACTTATCGAACCTTCAAATTCATTCAATAATGATTTCAGTTCATTTCGACGACAACTACCCCTAACAAAATCATTCATAATATTTTTCATAAAGTTCCGAGGGTAATTTTGTTCAGAACCCAGTCTGTACCACTCCACAATGTCATTAATTACATTTCCAATTTCTGAACTCAACCTATCAATACGAATTAAACCATTTCTGGAAATATTTCTTTTTACCGAGACATGTACACATGAATTGAAATTCATTAACTTTAAAGTTCGGAAACTAAAAGTATTCCGTTTATCAAATATCTTTGTAAAAAATTTATTACGCTCTAAAATTAAGTTTACATCCAAAAAATCAATACTACTGCAATCCAATGAGGAGGGCTCTAATTTTAATGTTGTAGGGTAATATAAGAAATCTAAAATTATATTATCGTTATTTAATTTAACTATTAAAACATCATCAATGTATCTATAACACAAAATATTTTTATTTAAGTTATTGTTACGTTCATATAAATATAGGTATATGTCAGCTATAATAGAACTACAACTCCCCCCCATTGGAATGCCACGAATTTGTCTAAACGTATTTTTACCGTCGTAAAGGTAATTTTCTTCTACAACAAATTTAAATAAATTCAAAAATAAATCGATATCAGTTTCTGATTTACACTCAGTAACATAAAATTCCACAATTTTCTCTTTTAAATCCGTTAAATCAATATTATTGTATAGATCTGCGAAGTCATATGCATACAGACCAGTAATGTTTTTTATGTTTTTCAGCTTATCCAATAAGATGTAGCTATTTTTTATAATAAATGTTGACTCCCTACATGTCACTTTGTGAAACACACCTGTTAAAATCTCCTTTAATTTTTTTGCTAACTACCTCAATGTAAGATCCGAAACCACAAGTTATGCTTCTGAATTTAATTGGCTTTTTATGAAATTTAGGAACTAATATAAGATATGGTAAATTTTGACTTTTTTGTTTTAACTTTACTTTTTTATAAAGTGCTTTGATTTTATTCTCCACAACTGTGATTTTTGTATTCAAAAGTTGATAATGATATTTATTGTTATAGCAATCATTCAAAAGCGTACTATAAAGTTTCTTACATATCAATGCGTAATTTGTGTTGGCTTTGTCAACGTATGTAATTATAAATTTATCCTGGAGATTCTTAATTGATTTTGTAATTTTTATATAATTTTCTCGTGACATACCGTCACAATCTCTAATGTATTCCATTTTTAATTCCTTTAGTATATGGTATTTCCACTCTTGAAAAACACTACATGGTAAACTATACCTATACATTAATTTTTGTATAAATATTTCTAAATTTAAGTTAAAGCGCTTAATTACTTCAATTTTAGGTATTATGCGTTTCACTCTATATTTTGTTCCATACTCCATTAACTTCCTCAATTCCACATCCCCTACTATCTCCAAATTTCCAGTTATAACGTGTCCAAAATCGTTATCTATGTAATTTATATAATCACTATCTTTGCAATTACAAATGCTTTCTCCGGTACTTTTCTCAAGATTTTTTGCAAAACTGTTATAGTTAAAAATTTTACGACCCAAAGGTTTATCATATTTAAAAGCTTTAATTATTTTAACCTTGCCCACGGGTAATAGATCATTATATTTATTTAATATTTTATTATAATTTAGTTTATTTTGACTATTTCCAACATAATCCAACACAAAATATATCTTATCTACTGAACCTTTATTGCTATTGTTTAAATTACAGTAATATTGCAAATTCTGTTTTTTAATTCTATACCTCAATAAATCTAAAGCTAAATCTATATTACCACATCTTACTCTGTCATGCAATGCCTTTAGTGTTTCGAGAATTAATTTCTTTTTTATGTTAAAAACTAAACACTTAAGTACATTAATTCTTCTTAAACCATTATAATTAATTATTACGTTCAGTATATCTTTACAATTATTAATATTTTTATTATTCCAAGTAATTACATTATAAGAACTTTTACAATTATCAATCAATATTTCATTCCTCAAATCATGATTTATTTTTGCATAAATAGAATCATCTATATTTTCAGTTTTTAAATTTTTAACTACATTACTATTATTAAACTTAACATTCAACCCGTATGGATATACCGTACCGTATTTTTTCATCATTTCATTCTCACACAATTTTCTTTCAATTTCATTTGGAATAATATACATGATAGATATCCGTATATTTTCAATACCATGCTCTGAAAAATGTTTTATTTCTATTTCTTGATCCCCACTTTTGATGATAAGTTTTCTTATGTCCGATTTATGATTATTGAACTTTCTGTTTAAAGGAGTAGATGTTTGTCCTACATATAATTGATTACAAACATTACATCTCATATATATATATATATATATATATATATATATATATATGACGACCTCAGAAGCCAAGGGGTACAAGTGACAAAATGTCGATTTGGAGTAAATTGAGTTTAAAGATAATTGATGTTAAATTGGTACATTAATAACAATTGACTAAATTGAAATAGGAAACATCTGCTTGTTGCATTCTAATCTTTGAACTCTCATTTCAATAACTGTTAAAAAAATAGAGTACAATTTTCTTTAAATGTATAATTAATCAATATTGTTTGTTTTTCGAAAAAAGTGCTTTATCTCTATAACTCCCCAAATAATAAGAAAATGACCTATATTTCTTTACCTGAAATGAAAAAAGCATATTTCCAGATACCCTGTGCACTTAACTCAATTTTTTCAATTTTGTCACTTATGCCCCTTGGCTTCTGGGGTCCTCATATATATACAGACAGACAACCGTTTAATTTATTAATCTATATAACTATTATATTTATCATATAGGTGACACCTAATCATATGTATTTATTTGGAAAGAATATATATTTACATGCACCTAATTATAGAGGAATTTAACTCCTTTTCATTATTATTCTGTATGTATAAGATTTTTTTTTCATACATGTCACTTTCATATATAAATTTTCTTTTCGAAACCATATCTATTTATCACTACTTAAGTTTACAAGTGTAAAACCATTTTCTTTAATAGGATCAGGAGGGCTAATTACGATCACTTTAAACATATTCAAGATTTCTATTATTATTTGTTTTTTACATTCTTCTGTTTGGAAAAGATACTATATTTTACGCTATGATATTTTTAGTACATAGAAAGTAATTTTGGTCCTCTCAGAAAACTTCTTTATACTTATTGTTTTCTCTTTATACTTCCATATACACGTTTATTTGGGTGTAGTTGTAAACATTTGAACTCCAAACTTTATTTATGGAAAATTTTGGTAGATTCTGTTTCAAATTTTTATTCGGATATCGCTCAAAGTACTGTCGTTATTTAATTTTAACTCTTAAGCAATCAAAGTGTTCTGCGCCACAAAGGGTTAAATACATGAATTTCTTCCAATTGGTCTATGGTGATTTTTCATCATTTTGACGTCTTTTATCACCAGTCTGAATTCTGTAACATCCTGTATATAAAAAGAAAAGAAAAATAAATAAACAGATTTTATTTTTTTTTTTTAATTTTCAAATCCATGTAATAGTTTAAACAAAAATTAATTATCAATAAAAAGAACTTCATATTTCCTTTAATAAATAAGAGAAACCTGATAAACTTTTTAATTATTAAGTATAATGTAAGTTTTATATAAAAAAGGAATTTAACTTCTCATATGGTCCTATTACAAAAGAACATGTTGATAATTACAGGAAGAGAAATTATTATCACCTTGTGTACGAATTTGAATAGTTCATTACAAACTTCCAAAGAAAAGTTTTGTCTTCACAAGAATTTGTCAGATATAGATGATTAAATGGGAGATATGCGTGTTTCGAACTTAAGAAACAATTATCTCCTTTGATTCTTTATTTTTTGTTCCGTCATTTTCTTTCAACTACGCGAAGAAACAACAGATTTGTGAAAAAAATAAGACAAACATTTTTAAACTCATGTTTCATTAAAAGGGAGAAAATAAATTTTAATTAAATGTGATAAACGATAATATTAAATATGTAAGTAAATACACACATATATATATATATTAAAATTATTTGACTATCAAACTAACTTAATATTTGCTAAAAGTGATGAAAACACATTAAACATGTAAATGTTTGTATTTATTGAAAAGTTTCAGTGATCTAACGGCAACATTCTGATGATTTAAAATGATACATATATCTTCGTAAGAAAATTTAATTGAAAACTGGTAAACAAACAGATATCACACTAATTCATACTTAATGAAATTAACTTCAATAATAAAAATGGCAATTACTTTATTCTTATATTTAATTACTCTGCTGAGCACCTCTTTTCAAGATTTAAGGAAGCTCAATGGAGACCGACATACATATATTCTCCCAGTTTAAAACGATCTATGTTAGTTCTTGGATAGTGAATGGCAAGTAATAATAAAAATATATGCAAAGATTCACTAGGCATGGAACGGAGCGTTGGTAACATTTGGCTGCATTAAGAGCCGCAGCATTGTAGTGTGGATGACTACTGAAGTTCTTCTCAACTGAGTTATATACATAATAGGTCATTCATTTAACATTTAAGTTGTTGGGTAAGGATGTCGCAACAAACTGAGGATAATATCGTCATAAATATTTTCACTGAGAGAAAAGAAGGGTTCTGACATGTAGAATCTAAATTGAGGCTCTAGTTTTTTTCAACATTTATATATTTTATTTCCCTATGCTACAGAGTTCTAGAGTCTCCAATTAGAATTGAAGACCGTTTTTCTTTATTCTCATGGTGAAAGTTACTTTAAAATCTCCGGAAACAGATTTGAACTGAAGAGGTTTGTTTTAATAACTATAAATATAGTAAGAAACCATTTTAGAAATCAGTCGATAATATCTTATTACTGAAACAACTCAATATCGTTTCATCACCTGGAAAACCAGAGAGTAATTCTTGATAATTTTGTATATTTATCTTACTTGTTTACCCTATTCGCATAGATCGTACATTAGGTATTCAGAAAGTGATTATTTATTGTAGATGAAGGTAGTATATATATTTTTTCTCAGTGTTAGCCGTTCTATTTGGTTTTGTGTGGATTGTATGGGAAAATGCAGAATCTTGATTTAAAAAAAAAAATACGACCTCTAAAGTAAACGATAACACATAAAAAAATAGCTTAGATTTTTTTTATTGTGCATTCTATATAGGATTGAGCCAATTATTTTGCATGAAATAAGATACATAATTTTATTAGTAGAAAAATTAAATAAATTTTGCTTTGATTTTTCTTTAATGCTAAATAAAAGTACCAGTAGAAAAAAAAATGGTTAAGTTAAATTTATATATTCAATTAAACTATTTCTATACAAATTTAACTGGCACTTTTTAAATTAACAAATTAATGAAGTTCACTTACTTAAATTGGTAGACATATGCAAAATGGATTTATTATTAATTATTTACATTTTTATGTCGAGTTGACTTAATGTTTAACATTTCTGCCATAATGCATTAACTTAATAAAATTTAGACATATATCTATCTGTCAATAATGTACAATACCCAAAAGAACTTTTTTCAGATTATTCTACATACACTATAGTTTGATTTAATACAAGTGTTGTTTATCGAAAAAACTGAAAACACGAAAAATAAGAAACTCTCTAATTGAATAAACAAATATTTCCTTTTCAAGTATTTTTATACTTGAAATTTGTTGTTTTATAACACTTGTTTTCATTTAAAATTAGTATTCATAATTTAATAATAGTCTGAAAAACGTAAACTTGTACTATTTGTTTGTGTTTGTATACATTTGAGAAAACTCGTTTATACTGTATGTTTATATAAAATAAATAACTGCGTTTTAAAGCGTTTTCTTATTAAATTGAAAAAAATAGGAAACAGAGTTGAATAAAAAAGAAATTTTGGAAATATTTTAAAACGCATAAATATGAAAAACATGCCAAAAAATATACTTTTAGTTTAAAAACAGTAAATTTATAAAAGCTAAATAATCTTTTAATTCATAACAATCCGCTAAAAAATACATTTTTAGGCTTACGTACTTTAAAAGTAAAAAGTGAATAATTAAAAGAATACTCCTGTGCGTGAGACAGGGTCTGTCTCAGATTTTTATTCGTAAATTAATTGGAATTCAATCTTCGTTTTTTATTTAAATCTTTTTTTATTTAAATCTTTTTTTAAAATCTATTATACTTATCTATTAAATTAAACTAAAATTGTAATTACTTTAAATTTCTGATAAAAAAAAGACTTTTTAGTATGAAGCATTATGCAAAGTTTATTTAAAAGAGATATTCTATTTCTTACAAGGTCCTATTTCATAACGGCATGTTGATAATTATAGGAAAAGGAATTATTATCAAGTGGTGTTCGCATTTGAATAGATCATTACCGACTTTTAAAGAAAAGACTTACTTTCAAAAGAGTTTGTCAGATATATATGATTAAATGAAATATAGTAGTGAACTCAATAAACAAATATCTGCTTTTATTCTTTATTTTTTTTACAAACACTCGTTTAAAAAAATAATGTTTAAAGAAAAATTAAATGAGACAACTAAGCAGCTATTTTAAAACTCATGTTTCATTAAAATTGAGGAAACAAATTTTAATTAAGTGTGAAAAGTGATAATATTGAAAATACATATAGATATGTATTAAAATTACTTAAAACATCAAACTAACTTAATATTTCTTTAAGGTGATAAAGATACATTTAAAGGCAAAGAAATATGTTTTTTTTTAATCGACACTTTTCGTTTCTATAATTATAAAAATATTATTGAAAAAAAATTAAAATTAAAAATTGCTACACAAAAATCACTCGAAATCAGGAAATTAACTACAAATCAGGAAATTAAAAATGAATATTAATGACCTTGAATTATTTTATACTGTTGTTTTGTTGTTCTGCAGAGCATCTAGTTTTAACAAGTTCGCTGCCACTTACGTGAAGATGTGATGATAGTTAATGCCGCACTGTAGAAGTGGGTTTTTCTCAGAAACCGATTTACTTTTTATAACAAAGAATCTGTGAAGATTTTCCCTCGCCAGCGTGTGACTGGTTATTGAGACATCACCCACCATCACGCAGTGGCGCGTGAGTGGCCACTTAAGGTTGGCGCCATATCACGCACTAGCGCGTGATCGCCAGCTAATGTGTTAAATTTTAGAAAGCTCCGTGGAGGCTAAATCATTGCACATATATTCACTGCGAAAAGAGAAGAACGAAACATTAGTATAAAAAAATGCACGTTCAGAAGTATACACTTATAATATTCAATTAATTTCATTACGTATGAGTCTACATGATATTTGATTACCAATTTTCAATTGAATTCTTTTATACGAAAATATTTGTTTCACTATAGATTTTAAGAGTGTTCCTGTTAGAGTTATGAAACATATCGATTTGAATAAATAAAGACATTTATTTGCATTTTAACTATATTTTTATCACTTTTAAAGAAAATATATAACTAATTAATATTTATATATATACATATAGCCATTAAATGTATTACAATATATGAACCATTGAATTTAGTAGAAAATTACCCCAAAAAGATAAATAAATAACTAATATTATCCATAAATAGTATATTAAATCCCAATATATGTATGATCAGACGATAATGCTACTCTTAATAGAAATTCCTATAATGTGGTATCTGAAAACTACATAGTAAAAATCTTGATGACAATACACTATATATATGTGTATATTATTTATTCGTCTAAAAAATAGAATAAGTTTTCGAGAAATCAATCGAAATAAATATAAATAGATTCTTTATATGAAAGGAGAATTATATTTTAAAAGCAATTACTGTGAAAGGAAAAAAGGTTTTCTATTGATTTATTACGAATATGTTTGCAAGAACTCGTTTAATGTTTAGCAAAATAATTACATGCATCAAACATTCCAAGAATAGAAATCTTACAAAATATTATATTATAATTTCATATTTTTATACATATTAATAAAAACTTCTAAAAAAAAGTAAATTTGTACCTTTTTTTACGTGAGAGATTTTTTATTTTTGGATCTAAACATAAAAGTGATTAAACAGATATTTATACTTCTTTGTTGTGTTTTAATTAACACAAAAAAGCTATTTAATAATTCTTATTGGTTAAACAAAAAAAAAGGGTTAAGATTTTAACCACTTTTTTTCCAAAACTTTAACAATAACTTATTATGGGAAAATAATTATTTTAGCAGAGCTAGTTCATGGCGTAGAGTTTAGCTTTCATCACCAGTACTGTAAAGTTATTGAATTGAACTAGATATTATATTATGTTAATAATTAACTCATGTTTCGTATAGACTAAAGTTACCTCTTAAAATCCCCCCCAGGGGGATACCTACTTTAGGTATTCACGGGCTTCACAACCCCGGGGCACCTGAGTGATCTTTCTCCTTTCCTTTTCCTCTACTCCTCTCCTCTTCCTTTCCTCTTTGTTTCACTCTCGTTGTGGTTTCCTCTTCGGAGGTGAGGGCAATTCTGTATGAACCGATATCATCCTGCATATCGACTCATGGAGAATTGTAAACCACCCACGTGTTGGCCGTGCGTGGCGACCCGTGTCCCTGGAAAGGGGGATCCTGGTAGTTGAGGGAAACCAACACACTACTTTGGCCTCTGCTTCAGGTAGACGGGAGGTGCATTTGGTCCCGTATGCATCAATCGGCTGGTCAGCTGACTTTTGTCACTGGCTCTAGGGATCAAGTGATCGAGCAACTACTAGTCATCTCGTTAAGGGTGGAGACTGACATAGGGTTGTCTTGTGACCGTATGGGCCCTGGTTAGCACTGGTGCACGAATGTGCATCCCCTTGTAGGGCTCGGGAGAGGGTGGTGCGGCCGGGGTCTGAATTTTATTACTTTTAAATATGGATGGAATCACTTTTCCTTCTACTTCTCTCCCTAGTGGAGAGCAACAAACTGCACAGACTCTATCATTCACTCGTTTTTTCATCATTAAACGTACTGATAGCCTATCTGATAATTCATTTAAAAAGACTTCACCATTTCTTATTGCAAAAACATTCCAGTCAGTGCTGGGGGATGGCCATTCTATCAAAAAACTGCAATCTGGGGATCTACTAGTTGAGGTTTCTACAGCTAAACAGTCACAAATTCTTTCTAATTGCTCTACAATAGGCACCTTTTCCGTTTCTGTACAAGTACATAAAACTCTAAATACAAGTCGTGGTGTTATATCTGAACCTGATCTGTTATTCTCTACTAAAACTGAACTTTTAGAAAATTTAAAAGACCAAAATGTCGTAGATGTACGCCGTATCACTATCCGTCGCAATGAAGAAATACTACCCACTAAACATATTATTTTAACCTTCAATAGTCCCAATTTACCAGCTAGAATTAAAGCTGGCTATCTAAGCTGTCCAGTTCGACCATACATACCAAACCCTATCAGATGTTTCAAATGCCAGCGTTATGGCCATACTAATACTAATGGCCAATGTCGTGGATCTCTTACCTGCGCACGTTGCGCGGAAGTCGGTCACGACAATAAAACATGTGAAAATTCCGTACGCTGTGCAAACTGTAAAGGCGATCATACAGCATATTCCCGCAAGTGCCCTAACTGGAACCGTGAAAAGGAAATAATTACTATAAAAGTTACTCAAAATTTGTCTTATCCTGATGCCCGTAAACTAGTTGAAAATAGAACCCCATCTGTCGGAATTACCTACTCTAGCTTACTCAAGAAGCAATCAACAGCCGTAAGACACATAAGTACACAAACTGATTCTCAATTTCCATCCAGTAAATCAACTCTAACACAATCAACCAGTACTCATGTTAAAGAATCGACCAACACCCCATCCTCTGAACCGGTAAAAATTGACATAGAGAAGAAACAACAGAAACCGACTGCTCTATCCAATAAGTCATCTCAACCCCAAACTAAGACAAAACCTGCCATGAATACCAATATTCCACAGAAACCTGATGCTCCCAGAAAACATAATTTAAAAAAACCTCCTATACAAACCGTTAAAAAGAAAACCTCAACTCCAGCCTCTCCACAATGGAAGACTGCTGGAAAGGGGAAGCGAATTTCTGGCATCAGCTCAATCATAAGAAATATTAAAGATCCGAAACAGCTCCAGAAGTACGCGGACGAGGCTATGGAATCCGAGCCCTATAGCAATGACTCGGATGTTGACGAAAATACTGTATTTGAAGAATTTGTACCTGATAACTTAGAAAAAACTAAATCTACTCTATCTGCAATACCCCCACCAAAAAAGAACAAAATCTCAAAAAGTCAGACAAATTCACAGAAAAAAGACAAAAAAAATCAAAGAATGGAGGATGACGATGCTATGGATCTTCATCCCGAACCGGATGAAATACTGGACGACGGAGACAGTAGCATGTCTACTGTTTCTGATCAAAATGACATAAATACAAATATTTAACTCTCGTAATTATGAATAATATCATCTCATGGAACTGCCGTGGTTATCTTAATAAACATGACGAAATCCGGGACATTCTCTCTGACCATCAACCACTCTGCTTAGCTCTGCAAGAAACTCACCTAAAACCAAATGACAAAGCAAAATTACGCAATTATGCTGCTTACAGGAAAGACTTCACTGGTAGTGATAGGGCCAGTGGAGGCGTGGCTCTCTTCATATCTCGCAATATACCCCATTCCTATATCAGTTTAAATACTAATTTACAAGCAGTTGCTACTCGTGTGCACATTAACCGACTAATAACTATTTGTACTATATACCTACCACCTAATATGTCTATACAGTCAGCACATCTAGATAATCTTATTCTTCAACTCCCATCTCCATTCATCATCATTGGCGATTTTAATGCTCATAGCCAACTCTGGGGTAATTCTGACAATAATGCACGTGGTGATGTTATAGAAAACCTTATCTCTGACAATGGCTTATGCCTGCTCAATAACGGTGATCATACTTACTTTCATGAACCTACCCACACCTTTCATGCCATAGATCTCGCTATCTGCTCCCCATCCATTTATCCTTATTGGAACTTCTGGGTTTCTAATGACCTCCACGGCAGTGATCATTTCCCTACTTTTATCTCGCTGACTACTCCTCACATGGATTCTAATAATTGTTTTAAACGCTATGTATATGACAGAGCTGATTGGTCAACATTCACAGACAATGCTAAAATAACAAGTGATATGATAGCGGGTGACATTGACGATGCGCTTGATAATATCACCCAGTGTATTATCAACGCTGCAGATATTAGTATTCCAAAATCACATTCTATACCGCGGCACAGGAAACCATGGTGGAATGATGAATGCCGAAATGCAAAGAAAAAGCAACAGAAGGCTTGGGGCATTTTCCGACGCTACCCTAATAATAATAACTATCTCGCTTTTAAAAAAGCAAAGGCTCAAGCTAGAAGAGTGCGCCGTCAAAGCCAACGTGAATCTTGGATTCAGTACATCTCCAACATCAGCGCCAGTACATCAAGCAAAGAACTTTGGAAGAAAGTGAAAAACTGTATGGGACTGTATTCAGAAAACCGCATCTCTATCTTATATTACAATGGACAAACAATAGCATCACCCCATAATATTGCTGAAACAATAGCAAATACACTGGCATCTAATTCTAAATCAGACTCGTATCCAGAACCTTTCTTATCATATAAAAGACAAGCAGAATCTACCAACATAAATTTTAAATCTCGCCATTCCTATGAGTATAATCTACCTTTCACAAAACCTGAACTTCTGCGATGTCTGCAAAATAGTCGTTTATCAGCTCCAGGACACGATGGCATCACATATACCATGCTAAAATATCTTTCTACCACCTCTCTCAATAACCTTCTCACCTTTTACAATAGAATCTGGATTGAACATTCTTTTCCTAAAGCCTGGTGTAAAGCTATTGTTATTCCATTCCCAAAACCAGGTAAAGATCCCAGTGACCCAAACAACTACAGGCCAATCGCACTCTCTAGTAGCCTTTGCAAACTTTTAGAAAAAATGGTTAATTGCCGCCTAGTGCATGTTTTGGAATCTAATAATTCTCTTGCATCATTCCAAAGCGGATTTCGTCGTGGTAGGTCCACTATTGATAACCTCATTCTTTTAGAAACTCATATTCGAAATGCTTTTTTAAAACGCAATCATCTGGTGACTATCTTTTTTGACATGATGAAAGCCTATGATAAAACCTGGAGGTATGGCATACTACGTGATCTTTTTAATCTGAACTTTAGAGGTAACCTACCAATTTTTATTAAGAACTTCCTCGCAGTTCGAATTTTTCAAGTTCGAATTGGGAGGTTTCTTTCAAATTTCTATGTACAAGAAGAGGGTGTACCACAGGGCAGTGTTCTGAGTGTCACCCTCTTTGCTATCAAGATTAATGACATCCTGAACCAGTTGCCACCAAGCGTTCAAGGTACACTATATGTTGATGATTTTAATATTCTATGTAAAGGACAAGATATGCATTTTATCGAGAGACAACTACAAATCGCTATCAACCGTATTATTCAATGGACAAACAAAAATGGCTTTATTATTTCCAAAGACAAAACCTCATGTGTGCATTTCTGTAGACGAAGGGATTTGCATCCGGATCCTGAAATTTTCATCGGAACTTATCAAATTGCTATTGTTGACAATGTCCGCTTTTTGGGCTTAAATTTTGACAAAAAACTCACTTTCTTGCCTCATGTTTTGCAGCTACGAAAAAAATGCGAGCACTCTCTCAATTTAATCAAGGTGCTATCCAACACATCTTGGGGAGCAGACCGTAGTTCTCTCCTGAAAATTTACCGTTCGATTATCCGCTCTAAAATTGACTATGCCTGCCAGGTCTATGGTTCAGCACGTAATTCCGTTCTTAAAAAAATCGACACTGTGCACCATAGTGCACTTCGCTTTTGCTCTGGTGCTTTTAGAACATCACCGGTTTTAAGCCTTTATGTCGAGTGTAATGAACCAGCACTACACCGTATTCGTGAAAAGCTTTCATTGGATTTGTACTATCGTATTCTCTCTCACCGTGGCCATCCTCTTTGTAATTACATTTTAAATACAGACAACGACACTCTCTATCAACATCGACCATCATGCATTCCTTCATTTGGAGCCAGAATGAGGAACATTATTAACAATAGTCAACTAAGCAATATCAAGGTGAGCTCATGTTCATTGCATGAGTTTCCTCCTTGGAAAACTCTTAATATCACCACACTCCATCCTTTTAAAGACTATGACAAAAAGAACACTGCACCTGTCATATTTCAACAATTATTTGCAGCCCATCGCTCAAAATTCAGGAATTATACCGATATATACACAGATGGATCAAAGAGTAGCAATGTTGTTGGCTGTGGGATTGTCTGTGATAATACCAATTTTAGTTACCGGCTTCACCCTTCAGTTTCTGTGTTTACGGCAGAGTTGATTGCGATAGAGAGAGCCATGTTACACATTTCACACCATCATAACACTTCATTTATCATTTATACGGACTCAAATGGTGCTATTGACGCAATTAAATCATCTAACAAACATCCTTATGTCTCATCCATCCTGAATTTTTATGATAAATTAACAAACCGTGGCTGTAAAATTTTATTTTGCTGGGTACCTGGACACATGGGTATTCCTGGAAATGAAAATGCAGATCAAGCGGCAAAACTTGCTCTTAACCCTTTAGATCATAAGATGCCATTCTCAGACGTTAAACTAATTATAAAACACTTTATCCATCATAACTGGCAAGGTAGTTGGGATACAGAAATTAATAATAAACTGCACCGTATCAAACAAACGATCATTAGCTGGCCTCCAAATTACCCACGGAAAACTGATGTTCTACTGACTCGTCTGAGAATTGGACACACTAGGTTAACTCATAAACATCTTCTATTCCGGGATGATGCACCCATGTGTCCTCATTGTCATTTTGACTGCCTAACCATACATCATCTTTTAACTGACTGTCCGGGCCTCCGGCACTTGTACAGAATATATTTTAACTCATCATCACCTATTTTGACAAACCTCATTGGGGAAATTCCCCATGGGGCACTTTTTGCCTTTTTAAAGCATGCAGGATTTTATTTTGAAATTTGAATTTTTTTCACTACTTTTATTCCTACAACTTGGACCTAGTTATCTGGATCTCTATATAGTTGGATCTTTTAAACTTGCCTAGCTATATCTGGATGGGGTACCCCATCCAGACACCCTGATATTGTTCTTTTTGTCTTTGTCTTGGCGCAGCATGTCCCTCAAGGGATTTTGTGCCACAAAACCCTAAACAACCAACCAACCTCTTAAAATCACCGTTTTTTAAAATATAAAACATATGCAAAAATAATGCACTAATTAGGAAAAGTTACTGAAAAGAATCCTTGTTTTAATTCATTGGGAAAATCTAGGCAGATAAAAACAAATAAAATAAAAATAAAAATTTGTATTACATTCACTTGTTCTTAAATTTAGTACCCAGCAAAATTTTTTCAACAGTTCCCGTATAGATTACGACATAAAGATTTGACCGCTACGTGGCAAGAGAAATAAAAAATAAAAAAATTTCTGTACTCCTAAATATTGAAACTAACAGCATTGTATATTTATACCACTTTTACATCGCAGCCCTCCCCCTTTCTGGAGAGTCAAAAATTGCCAGTGTTTAAAAAAAAATTGTAAATTATAGCTCATTAGCTATAACTTTTCCTTCCATGGCTCAGAATTAAATATTACTATTATAATTCACGAAATTTATAATTTTGAATTAATTTCCTTATCACTGCTTTCATTTTTTTTAATAACTCGAATCATCCCCGTTATTTTCTTGGGTGAGTTGGAGATAATCCTTTAAAGTTAAAATTCTGCCAGGTGAAATATATAAATTATTGCATTTCGATACATATTTGAAATGTAAAAACATTATCGCTGAGATTAAACAGTGTTTGATATGAAACAGTTTTCTTTCAGAATTCTACGCTACTATTCGCTGCGAATTGCATTAAAATAAACAGATATTTTTATTGTATTGAACGCGATCTTGTATTTGAAGATTGCGAAATGTATGAGGTTTATAATATAGTCCAATTGACGAATCAATCTTATAGATTGCTTGTTGTAATCACCGTTCAAAAAGTACTGTAATTAAACGAGTTTGTCTATATATACAGGGTGCGGCAGACAGGTATTTGAAAAAAATAGATGATTTCAGACGAGTATACACACTGGAGGTAGGACATTTTTTGAACGTTGTGGACAAGTGACCGACCACATGCACAATGGATGATGTCAATTTTGGAAATGACTGCTAGCTTCAATAACCGTATCTATAGCCTGTAAAAACTGATTGTAGACAAAAGTAAGGTGCGTGTTGGTTAGATTTGCTACTGCATACGCAATGGTTATCTTGGCTACCTCAGTATTATAATATGAAAAACTATTGGAGTCCCTCTACACTAACACATGCATAGGTTGGTCAAAAAAAAAATTACCCGGTAATATGAATCCCTTGCACCTAACCGATTGAAAACAATTGAAAATGAACTTTTTATTCACTTATTTGAAAGTATGCGATCGAAATCATTATGATTTAAAATAAGAGAACTCTAACGGTTACGGTTACAGTGAAAAAAATCGAAATTTTCGAATAGCAACATCGATGTTTTTCATGAGCAAATTCATCAACGCATTCAAAAATCATAAATCGCGTTGATACGATGTGCGTACATTACCGCTTTAAACATTCGCAAAAAAGACCATTGCGAGGAACGAAGAAAATGATAAAAAGCATGTATATTATTAACCAATTTTTTTTCGCTTGTGAACTAAGTAATGCTATAAGATATATTTTTCCAATGTATTTTTGAATTGTATTTCTTTACACATGGTGTAAATAAAGATGAAATCATTTATTTTCATAGTACGGAATATTACGCTACATAGGAACTGATTAGGTTTGACTGCCACTATATTACACTGGCAATTTAATTTATACCCCTAACGCAGTTTATGGTTTTTCAGTACATTAATGAATTTGCGCAGGAAAAAAATGGGTTTAGCTAATTTTGTTTCACTGTAACCATGACCGTGAGAGCTGTTTGTTTTAAATCATCGTTATCTAAAGCACATACCTTCAAATAACTAAATATGAAATTTTCTTTTGATTGGCTTTGCGGGTAAGTCACTAGGGGTGCATATGTCAGAGATTTTTTTAATGAATACATGGTATGACATAGACCATTCTTTTACTATGATGGCTGCTGGTTGACAAAGAAGTTAAGGATGATATCGTTAGGAAGGCTTTGAAATTTTACTTTTGGTATGTATGGACTTTATAGGAAAATACAAAATCTTTTTTTTTTTTTAATGTGCGACCACAAAAATTTACAATAAACATAAAAAAATATATTTATCGTTAATTTTTTTCAATATGTTTAATGAACAAATTATTTTGCATGAAATATGGCATATACTTTTATTAGTAGATGAACTAAATAAATTTTACATTGAATTTTCTTTAACGGTAGGCAATTAAAATAGCCGTTAGGATATAAATGTGTAAGTTAAACTCATGCTTTCAAGTTATCCATTCTTATACAAAAGTAACAGTCATTTTTTTAAACAAAAATGGCAATATAATTAAGTTTTTTTATTTCAATAAAATGGATAAGATATGTAGAAAATGAATTTAGTATTAACTATTTTTTTACATATTTATCTCATGTTGACATCACCTTTGACATTTTTGCAACGATGCATTAACGTAATGATATTAGAGGATGTATCTATGTGTCAATAATATACAAATGTACAACTAACAATGTACAATATACAAAATTTTAAGATTGTTAAATATTACTATTATTGTAAAAAAACTGATATTTAGTTTAATACAAGTGGTTTTTGAGAAGAAACTGAAATCTTCAGAAATCATAAATTCCTTATCTGTATAAGCAAACATTTGCTTTTCAAAATAGTTTTTTTACTCAAAATTCATTGTTTTAAAGCATTTATTTTCGTTAGAAATTGGAAATAATAATTTAATAAGAGTCTGAAAAACGTAAACTTGTAATGTTTGCTTGTGATTGTATACATTTTGGATAACTGTGACTTGACTGCTTGTTTAAATAAATAAAATAATTGTATCTCTAAACATTATTTTATAGCTTCATTTCATGATTGAATTGGAAAATGGAGGGTAGAGTGAAATAAAAGATAAATCCTATAAATATTTCAAAATGCAGAAAATCTCAAAATAAAAAGTTGCAAAAGATTATGAATTATAAAAGATTATAAAAATTGATAAATTTATAATAAATGTGTTCCAAAATTAATGTTTGGCCCATGATTAATCTTTTTTTTTTCCTCATGGTGCAGTGAGTTGAAACACTTTTTTTATTGTTGTGTTTCTTTTGTTACAAATTTCTGAAACACAGATGAACTAAAAATGATACATCTAAAGACGTGCAACGTTAGTGCCACATCTAATTAAAAAGAAAAAAAACAATAGTGAAGTTAATGACATGTCCATCATTTGGATACTAAGGCTGCCTCGCATGCGTGTTTTGCCCAACTTAAACTAAATTCTAGAAAATCCTCTATTTCTAATTGTTCTGAGATTTATTGACAATAGAATGAAGAGAGATTTCAATGGTTGTGGGGATAAGCAGCTTAAGTCTACTTGAGGATGTCTTGCACTTCGAATGAAGTTTATCTTCCTTGACTTGGAAAAGTCAATACACATAAAGCACGTGGTCAAAAACATACAATAAACCGACGCGTGACCACAAGTAGTGCTTATGTCTGTCTGCAACTTTTTGGCCCCATAGTAGCCATGCAAAAGACCCGAATCATAATGTTAAGTCAATGGGGGCATTCTTTTCAGATATTTCGCTCAAAATTTAATATTTTTACATGATTGTTTTGCATAGGATAACTGTGGACAATCTACAACCGGGCTACTTTTCACTTTTTCATTTTTGTTTTCAGATTAAAAAAAATACTTTATCTTTCGAAACCGGTTAGAACCGATTCTGAAATTGAAACTATCATAATACAAAAAATATAGAACCGTAATAGAAAAAGTAAAAACTAGTCCGGTTGTAAATTATCTTCAGCTATCCTATGCAAAAGGAATCAATAAAAATATTAAACTTTGATTGAGCTTTTTGAAAAGAATGGCCCCATAAACATCTTCAGTGGCTATTATTGCGTCTTAACCGGTTAAAATTAAATAAAAATAATGTAATTATTTGCCCCCGATGTACTATTTTTTTGGGGAAGCAATTATACTGTCATGTTCAAAAAATAGCGTTTATGTTTTATACGGGACCTGCAAAAAGAAGCAGATGTGTCATTGTATTGTGACGAGACGTTGGGTGTCGCCGGTTACCTGTCGGTCAAATGAGGGCATAGTCCAAGTAAAATTAAAATTCAACACTTTTATTTACTGTAGTTTGGAAAATGGGGATTGGAGCCAAAGTTCAATATTTCTGACAACTAAACACAATACTATGAAAATAAAACTTAAGCTTACTCCGTTACAACTAAGTCCGGCTCAAAGCATTAACCCCGGCTCTTCTTTTCAGGTCGAGGTATAATCTTATTGTAAGAAAACAGCCCGTGGCTGCACCAATAACTTTATTCTCAAATAATCACAGTGCTAACTCTTACCCGACTTGATTGCTGAGGCTCCTCTATACGTTCACACGGCAGCTCTGCTATTCTTAGCTGGAGCCTACCCCGGCTCACCACGCAAGACAACACACACCACACTCCAACTAACAGCTTTTATACTTTGCAAACTGAAGACGGAGCTAGAAATTTGCATAAAACTCATAACCGCAGTTAACTGTAGACCGAGGGCGTCACACACACTCTGGAAAATTAGAGTTGCATAAAAGATAGATGACGCTTTTGCGCCACACATTTTAGAACCTTGACGTCACGATATCACTCAAAACACCAGAGTGCTTTTACTACAAAGGGACACTCCCACATAGTATGTTAAATACTGATAACCTCTACGGCCATTTACTTTTACAAAACGTATATTTTAATATTACATCTTCGTGTAAGAGAAAATGGTATTTTTAACTGCTATTTTTTTTTAACCGGTACCTCAATTTGATTTTGAGATATTAATTTTTGGTAGTTTTTAATAAACATTTTTGTAATGGTAGCAACTGAATCAGTATCCATGTTAACTTTTACGTAGGAACTCGGACAGCATCTTTCGGGCTTATCTATTCTCAAAGAGATGCTAACCGAGCCTCTGTGTAAAGATTAATCTATATAAATTATTAAATAACCGATTTTTTTCTGAGTAAATTTTAAGACATTGCATTTTGATGGGTTTGTGTATTATTCCGCAATAAAAACATCCTTTGCATACTTTTCAAAAGTTGTTTTCTATGGCTAGATAATAAACTGGAATATTGTTTAATACTTCAGTGGATGCAAGTGACGTCATTTTATGTGAAATAAAAACGTGTACTTTAAGTTTTAAAACTGAAATAAGATTTTTAGAAATGCATTATTTTCACTTCAGCGGTTTTGGGACTCTTCATAGGTTGAAATAATTGACATTTGGATTATTGCAATTGAAATCATACACTAACAAACTGCAAAGTTTTATAAAAAATTTGAATAGCCTTTGTAACAGAACAGAGAATTTTATATTAAAAAAATATTTTTTGGGGAATTATAGCAATTAATAAAAGGTGCGTTTTTTATAGTAACTGTTGTTTTATTGTAAGTTAGAGAAACAGTGCCTTCAAAAACATGTTTTTACGTTGAAATTTGATAAGATCTACCTTGTAATATATATTTTTTTTCCGTAAGGGGGACAACACTAAATTCTGAAAAAATAGAATTTCCGTTTTCTGCTTGTTTTGTTTAATTTTTAGTGGTTATTTTACAACAATCAGAAATGTGTTTCACTTTCACCAGACCATATTTCATGAAAGTGTGTTTAAGATTGTTTTTTTTTTATTTAATATCATATTTTCAATAAAATTCAATTTTAATTATATACCTCCATTAAGGTTTTGCAAATGTCGTGAATTTATTCAAAAGTTACAGATTTCAACAGAATTTAAGTCTCAAAATATTCTTCGGAAAGTTTTGTGACTGGATTTTCTCTTGTAACATTTGTAAAAGTAATTCAGTACAGAAACATGCTAATGTAACGAAAAGAAACTTTACCTATGCATAACTTTAACTTAGACAAAAATTTCCTTTTCAAAGAGAAATTTCAGAATAATTTTAAAACACATTAAGATTTCAGATGAGAGCAGCTTTTGTGGAATATCTTTTGAATTTTTACGTTTGGTTTATGATGCAGAATATAGATTTTAAATTCCTTAAGAAAACGGATTTTAATTAGTCTAACGCCGAAAAAAACATGAATGTAATCGGAACATATTTAGTACAGCTGGCTCTTGTTAATTCGAACGCGTCGGAATCACAAGAAATGATCGAATTTTCCGAAGTTCGAATTATGGAATGTATGAGAGGAAAACATGTTTATCCTCTTCAGACCTGAGCAGAAAATAGCTCAAGAAATATATTGGGTTGGGGAAAAAGTAAATTCGTTTTTTCCCAATAGATAGCTTTAAAGTCCCATATCTCGAGTAATACTTACTCAAATAAGTCATACTATACAGCGTTTGAAAGATAACAGTTTCTAAAAAATTCTAGATATAAAGGTAGCGTCATCTGTTTAACCAGCCAAAAGTTATTGCGTTTTAAAAATAGAGATTTCAGAGGATCATTTTCGTCACAATTTAGTTTTTTACTTCCAAAAAGGGAAAAATTGGCGCAGGCTCATCGAAACTTGTGTGGCATTTATGGTGATCAGTGCTTAAGTAAACGCCAAAGTCAGTGTTTCCTCTTTTTCCTTCCGAAAATTTCGATGTTAAAGTTGAACCTTTCCCTGGCCGGGCAATTCTTGAAAAATTCGATGAAATTTTAAAAACAATCCAAGTAGACTGACATATTTCTTCCCACGACGTTGCTACGGAACTAAACATTAACCATAAACGACTTTTGAACCATTTACATAAAATTGGATACCAAAAGAAACTTGATACTTAGGTTCCCCATAAACTTACAGTGAAAAATTTAATGGACAGAGTTTTCATTTGTGAATTGCTACGGAAACGGTATGAAATCGAGCCATTTTTGAAACAAATCATTACAGGTAATATAAAGGGAATCACGTATAACAACAATGTTCTGAAAATATCGTGAACGAAGCTTCACAAATGGTGACAAAGCCCGGATTGATGCCAACGAAAGTGATTCTGAGTGTTTAGTGGGATAGGAAAGGAATTTTCCATGATGAGCTGCTCAAACCTGGCCAAACCATCAATTCAACTATCTTCTGTAAACAACTAATTCGATTGAAGCAGACAATTAAAAAACCCGGTCAAAATTGATCGAAAGGAAAGGCGCTGTCTTCCATCACGACAACGCTAAACCACACGCATCTTTAGTCACTCGGCAAAAACTGAAAGGGCTTTGTTGGGAAGTTTTGACTAACCCATCATATAGTCCGGACCTGGATCTGACGGATTACCATTTGCTCCGCCCTATGCGGTACACTCTTGAAGGTGTTAAGCTGGTTTAAAAAAGGCTTGTGAAAATCACCTTATACAGTTTTTTGGCCAGAACTTTCAGAAATTCTAGTGACGGAATTATTGTTTTACCAGAAAAAGGGCAAAAGGTCATCGAACAAAATAGCACATAAATTTTGATTAGTTTTGTTTTATTTATATAAATAAATTCACTTTGAAAAACACGAAAAAAAAGCGAATTTACTTTTTCCCCAAGCCAATATATTTATTCCTTTTGCATTATCGGAATGACACCATAGATGACACAAAGAGTCATTTTTAAGAAATCAGCACTTTAGAGTACTGGTAATTTAGGTTTACAAAAAATTACGCAATAACAAAATTACGGTTTTAAATAAGTATCAGCAAATCCTGAATTTTTTTTTATTGTAAAGCATTTAAATTAAATAATCATGAATATTTCGTACTTTCTTGGCCACAATGTCTTGAAGGTATTTTCGAAACTCTGATGAAAACAATATTTGATTTATGAGGTCAGATTCATCAGTGTTGATATTTATTGGTTTTGTTTTAAAGCGAAACATATTCAGCTGTATATAAGTAAAGTAAAAATGCAAAAAAAAATCGAACAGTTTAGTTTTTATAAGGAAAGGAATGGAAGTACACATTTGTGTACCTCAGGTCTGAAGAGGTTAAAGAAGTACTATTATAAAAGAATTCATGCTGTAGTATTTTTCAAATTTATCGCCGCTGTTATCATTACAATATAACTTCATATTAAATTAGAATATATACATGCATAAACTAACTAAGGGTTTTGCAACAAGTTCGGTTTAAGAAGGGTGGAAATGTCATTTATGGAAAGACGTCGTACTAAGAAAGCGGATATCAAATGGATGGGATTATTTGTATGTTAGTTCGCAACAACTCTGACAAAAATATGAGAAAAAAGTTATTTTAAGGATCTGAAATCCGTGAAAAAGTATAGAAAAATCATAAATTGTAATTGGTGTTTGTTCGAAATAAACGAATTCAAGAAAAAATGAGTTCTAATAAATGAAATCTTTTATAGTTATTCTGCCACTGAACATGTCAGGACTACATGTTTATTTCGAATTAAGCGATGATTGGATTTATCAGATCTCAAATTAACCAGAGCCGACTGTATTATGCTCAAAGATTGCTTTTGTAGATAAAATTTTGTACTCCATAATATGGTGTTACTATTGTATAATTTAAATAAATTCATACAGATGGTTGTCTAAAATGGCATACAAAGTCGGATTCATAAGTAATGAGCCTTTCTTAAAAGGGACAGATTCTTTGAGCGAATTGGTATACTTGCCTAGTATTCTTCAAAATCACCTCCTGCATCAATAAAAATCACGCACTATTAACGTCAATTCGCACAATTAACGTCACATTAACGTGGAGCAGTTAATGTCATTAGTTACTATGTCTGTTTTGGTTGAGGGCTTTTTTATCACGCTTTTATAAACTTCACCTGTATGTTTGTGAGTTTGTAACTCTCCTTATTTTATGTATGTTTACCGATTACTCCGAAAAAATGCAACTGATTAACTTGGTTTTGGTGTTAAATGAAAGACGATGCTCTCGAATTGGTACCACTTCAGTTTCATCGAAATTGGTTCAGTACTTTTTTAGTAATTAGGCAAAAACTAATAAAATTAGTGATTTTTCGCTAATTAAAAGTGTTGAATACGTTCACTGAATGGAGTGTAGACAGCATGGCCGAGCGGAGGTGCTGGATTGAAGCTCTGTTTTTCGAAAGAGATTGTGGGTTCGAACCCCACTCCTGACATTATTTACATCTATGTAAAATTTTAAAAAAAATTCCGTATTACAATTTTTATTTTTAACCGGCTTCAGAAAAGGAAGAGGAAGTTAACAATTCGACGCGTATGTATTTTTTTCTATGTATGTTCAACAATTACTCTGAAACTATCTAACCCATTAATTTGTTTTTTTTTATTAAATATAAATATAGTTTAAAAAAACTAAAAACCACGCTTTTAAAGTAATCAAACTAAAAAATGAAAAATAAATATAGTTTAAAAAACTAAAAAACACGCTTTTTAAGTATATCAAACTAAAAAGTGAAAAATAATTCGTACTAAAAGCTGAAAACGAAAATAGATGAAAAATACTATATTACTATAAAATCATTGTTACTATAGAAATCAATTAATAAGCAATAAATAAAATTATCGTGGAAAAAAAGCGTGGGGTGCTTCTTAAGAACTGATAGATGGAGCATGGTAGATGGAGCACCCCACGCTTTTTTTCCACGATGATTTTATTTATTGCTTATTAATTGATTTCTATAATAACAATGATTTTATAGTAATATAGTATTTTTCATCTATTTTCGTTTTCAGCTTATAGTACGAATTATTTTTCACTCTTTTAGTTTGATATACTTAAAAAGCGTGTTTTTTAGTTTTTTTTAACTACCCTAATAGCATACATGGTCAGAGTGACGTCGCAGTGACGTCACTGTGAGTCACTTTTGTCACATCACATCTGTGACCAAAATGCCACCCCTCAGTGACGTCACATTGTGATTGAAATGTGACGTCACACCTGTGACCAAAATGCCACCCCTCAGTGACGTTACATTGTGACTTAAATGTGACCTTCTTAGAAAATTAAAAAATATATACAAAAATTCTTCAAAAGATGTTATTTAATAGAAAAAATATTTTTCTGTCAATTGAAACAGTTTTTGTGACGTCACTTTACCAAAAGGCCACCACTCAGTGAAGTCACATTGTGACTGAAATGTGACCTTCTTAGATAATTTTAAAAAAATACAAAAATTCTTCACAAGATGTTATTTAATGGAAAAAATATTTTTCTGTCAATTGAAAAAGTTTTTGTGACGTCACTGTAATGCCACTGCAAATAACGTACGTCACGTCACATCTGTGACCAAATGGCCACCATTCAGTGAAGTCACATTGTGACTAAAATGTGACCTTTTTAGAAAATTAAAAAAAAATACAAAAATTCTTCAGAAGATGTTATTTAATGGAAAAAGTTCTTTTCTGTCAATTGAAAAAGCTTTTGTGACATCACTGTAATGTTACTGCAAATAACGTCCCTAATAGCATGAATTCTAATGAATTCTAGACCCTAATGAATTTTAATTACCTATGAATATTATTATTTACAAAAAACGGTTTTACAATTTATTTTAACTTGAATTGTTTTGAAACTAATAAAAATAAAAGGTAAAAATACATAAAAAAATTCTTTAAATAAAAAAATTTAATCAAAGACACACTCATAAAATTATTTCATATTTAAGTTCCTAAAACACTGTATAGAAAAAGAAAAAACGAAACGGCCATGCGCGTGGAAATTTAAAATCGCCTGCAAACGAAAGGATCACGGAGTATGAAACTTACTCCGTGGTTTCTTACTCCGTGGAAAGAATAAATAAATGTAAACAGAAATATTTTAAATTGATGATAGATGTAAGAAGTTAGTTGGCTGGAATTTATGGCAGTTGTGGATAGTTTCGTATTGATACGGATTTAACAATTTAAACAAAAAGGTCTACTACAGCTCTTCCAAGTGGCAAAATATAAGTCCGAAAAAATTAATGGGGCTTTGACTGTGAAAATGATTTGGTCTTTGCCACTTTAATTATTATCGGATTTAGTTTGTGCGACAAAAAGAACGAATGACTTCGATGGAAAAAAAGGTATGGAAAAATATTTTTCATGGTTGCTTTTTAATTATTATTGTTCTTAGAACGATTTTAATTAGCTACTCAAAAACATGCTATAAAACATCAATTATCCATTAACTTTATAAAGTTTAATGCATTCATTATTTATTTTGTTGACATAGAACACTTGATTATTAATAATTTGCATTAGGTTGTTAAAGGTAGTGATTTTAATTGCTCTTTAATCTGCGTTGTTTCCTTATTTAAAATATCTGGTTAAAATAATATGTTTCCATAAACATAAAATCTTATATTTATTAATAAAGAAGCTTTAAATAGAATAAAATTATTTGCAAACATCTTTTTTTAATTTTTGTATTAAGTAATCTTCTGAAACATTACATAAATTTATTTAAAAAATTACGTTTGTTCAGAAGAGGAATTTATAAGAGAACGAGAAGAACAATTAAAAGAAATCGTAGATGTTTCATATTAAAAAAATAATGTTTGTTTAATGTATTTTTCAAACTGTGAAATGTTATAAAATTTCTAAATGGGTAGTGAGTGAAAACGTTTCAGTTGTAAATATTTTTATTGGAATGTTTTCAGAAAGAACTAGATGTCTGAATGAAAATTTGGAAGTTACGCAATCAATCAGAATTTAAACATGATTGTATTTAAAACAAATAACGCAAATACTTAAACGGTATGAAGCTAGAAATTAATAACTGTATTTTATTATTTATTTTTCATTCTAGACACTTTTATTATTTCCTTTCGTGAATGATTTTACAGAGGTAAATTTCACAATATCCATTATATGTAGTATTAGTATACATCGTGATTAACACTAGAACGCCCGGAAATTTTACTCAAGTTTGTCAATAATATTTCTCACCAGAATTTTTATTCAACATTATTTAATTGATTTATTTAAAATAAATCCTCGTGGTTTGAATTTAACTTATTTCTGGAAAAAATTTCTGGCTCGAATTGAAATTTAAACGCATGGTCAGAGTCGAATCGACTCCTTCCGGGCGTTCTAGTGTTACAGTGGGTCTCTTATTTATAATTACTCTCTAATACTATAAATAAAATATTAATAATTACAATTAATGTATTTGTTGTTCTATTTTATCGTTGGAATTTTTATTAGGTAGATGTGTCTGTGATGGACAGCCTTCCAGTAATGGATAGCCCCTTAATGTTTTTTGTTCATTAATATACTAGTAAATGTTTAGCTTTAATTTTTTTTCATAATTCCTCTTTGCATGTTTTAATAGTATTTTAATATTTATAGAAGATAGTATTTGAAGATAGTTTGCGATTATTTTTTGATTTGTGACAAATTTGTCACTACTTTGTGACGGTGGCAGCGTTGTCAATGTTGTGAAGTCACATTGTGACACAATTATACAGTTATGAACATTATTATGTCGTGTAAAATCACTTACATCTATAATGTTATTATACTTTGGCGATACATCTCAATTAAAACTTGGGAGCAGCTATAAAAAGAATGTACCAAAAGAAAGAAGAAAGTTACTGAATCAAAATTTAATGTCATGCAGACTTTAATCTTTGTTACATATATATATATATATATATATATATATATATATATATATATATATACAGGGGTGCAAAAATCTAGGCACCAGTGGCTAATCTCCCACCACAAAAATTTCAAAGTCTTCTTTGCTCAAAATTTAACAGCAAACTTACTAGAATTTAACACGAAATATTAGATAAAAAGAAATGAAATAATTTTAGTGGTGAGAGACTGCCTGCTGGCGCCTAGATTTTTGCACCCATGTATATATATATATTGTAATGAATGAGAATATTTAAGGCAATTGAATATTCGATCTGTAACAATTATTTCAAACTTAGCAATTTGTTTTTCTAATAAGCATTAAAATTATCTAAGAAACACTTCCTTTAAGGTGCAGCCCTAGTCACAGAAAAAGACCCGGATGTTTATGTAAAGTCTGTAGGAGCGTTCTTTTCAAATATCTCGCTCAAATTTTAATATTTTTACATGATTTTTTTTTATATAGGATAGCTGAGAACGATCCACAACCGGCCTAGTTTAATTTTTCAATTTTGGTTTCAGATTTAAAAAAAATATGTATATTTTTTAAAATTTTCAAAACCGGTTTATACCGATTCTGATATTGAAACTATCAAAATATAAAAAATATATAAGCAAAATTGAAAAGGTAAAAACGAGGCCGTTTGTAGATAGTCCTCAGCTATCCTATACAAAAAAAACATGCAAAAATATTCAAATTTGAAAAGAACGCTCCCATAGACTTTTTATTATCATCCGGGTCTTTTTCTCTGACTAATTTTGCACCTTAAAGGAAGTGTTTATTTGATAATTTTAATGCTTATTAGATAAACAAATTGTTAAATTTGAAATAATTGTGATAGATCGAATATTAAATTGTCTTAAATATTCTCATTTATTGCAATAGAAAAAAAAGTATCGAAGATTAAAGTCTGCATGGCATTACATTTTGATACAGCAACTTTCTTTTGGTACATTCTTTTTATCGCAGCTCCCAAGTTTTAATTGAGATGTATCGCCAAAGTATAATAAAATTATAGCTGTAAGTGATTTTACACTATATAACAATGTTCATAACTGTATAATTGTGTCCCAGTGTGACTTCACAACATTGACAATGATGCCACCGTCATAAAGTTAGTGACAAATTTGTCACAAATCAAAAAATAATCGCAAACTGTCTTCATAACCTTGTCACTATCGTCACAAAATAGTCAGTTTTAATAATAATTTTGTTACAAATGACACATTTTCACATTTTGGTCACACCGTGACTTCACAAAATGGTCACAATGTGACGTCACAAACGAGCTCTAAAACGACCATAACGACTTCACATTTTAGTCACTGTGACTTCACATCGACGTCACGTGACGTCACATCGACGGTCACAAAGTCACAATGTGACTTCATAACGACGTCACTGTGACGTCACCATGTCTTACGGGTTGTAACCACTTCGTGAAACATCACAAAAGAGGTCTAAAACGGCCATAACGACTTCACATTTTAGTCACTGTGATTTCACATCGACAATTGATGGTCACAAAGTCACAATGTGACTTCACAACTACGTTGCAGTGACGTCACCATGCTTTACGGGTATATTTATTTAAGTCTATATTTGGAAAAAACATATTTCTTGTGATTTCATCTGGTTTTTTTTTTTTTTGTATTTCTTTACATATATTTTCCCTATTTTTTTGTAAAGAGTGATAAAACATTTTTTATTTTTTTAGGCCCCGACATGTTATTTCTCTTGAGCATAACAATTAAAGAGTCCCTAAAAATAACGTAACGTTACATAAATTATTTATATTTTTGGAATTTATATTTTTTTCAAATATTAATTTCATAGTTCATATAATAAAATGTTTAAAATTACAAATTCAATAAATTTATGTTTCAGTTTTTTAGCATTATAATCTAACGAAAAATGATAAGATTAGGATTCTAATTTCAAGAGATATTAATAAAAATATGAAAATGTAATTTAACATTAAACGATTTCAATTTTGAGTATTATAATTCAAAAATATAGCATCCAAATGACTTGAAATTTCGTTTCAAGGCATGCTTTGAACCGAAGATTTTTAAAAATATTTTCAAAGTTGGATGTTACCATCTGAAAAATTACGTTTCTTCTTGTTTTGATTTGTAGATGGATCCCCTTAAGAAATCTTCATATATAACTTCAAAGTAGACTTTATTCCCATCCGTTTATTATTTCTAACTTATTTACAATTATATTTAATTGCAAAGTAAGAAGGGTTTTTTTTAAAGATTGCGTGTATGTTCCTTAAGGCCCCTGTCCTCGCTCGAGGAAACGCTCGCGAGCTAATGCTATTCCTATGGAGAAGAATTTTTCTAATAACTCTTTCGCATTTTGACATTTTTGAATTTATTTTTTCGCATCGGATAGCTGAGGTGCATGCCGACTGCTCACCTGTATTACTTTTTTGATTTTGGTTGCAGATATATTTTTTAAAAAGCTCTTTCAGTTTCGAAACCAGTTTTGAAAGTGAAACTAACTTTTTTAAAAATATCTGCAACCAAAATCGAAAAAGTAAAAAAGATGAGCTGTCGGCATGCACTTCAGCTATCCAATGCAAAAAAAATATTCAAAAATGTCAAAATGCGAAAGAGTTATTAGAAAAATGCTTCTCCATAGGAATAGCATTAGCTCGCGAGCGTTTCCTCGAGCGAGGATAGGGGCCTTAAGGGTGTTGTCAACTGCTTTGCTCAACAAACGCAAACCGTTTTGATACATTTATTAATTCAATTTTAATACAATAATACGGAATTGGAAGGATAGACTATGGTATCGGTTTCGAATAGTCCTTAGTTTTCCATTTTATGATAATTCAATTACCTATTGAGTTATAAGCGATTTCTATTACGTGATCACGCCCTTTTCTCCCTTTGTAAGACTGGTTTTTCTGCTTTCGTCGGGAAACCCCGTTTAAAATGTCAATTTTGAAAACTTGTTCTGAAATATCTATTGCGATTGGGGAAGGAAAAAAAAAAAAAAAAAAAAAAAAAAAACGGAGTGCGTTTCGATTTGGAACAATAACATTTGCCTATTCCATACATTTCCGATCAAAAATAAATTGAAATTTATGTCACAAATTTGCCCATTTTGCTTTAAGAACACTCGCAAATAATCAAAGCAAACTCGTATGTTTCATATCTTTTAACATGCTCCGATTAGTAAAATATTTCGTTTTTCATTTACGGTTCCTTAACGTGAAAACATGTCACGTTTGTTATTCTAATACTCCGCTGGCTTCTTACACATTTATCCTTCTTTCACTTTTTTATCAGGAGATTCATTTATTTCTGAGTAGAATTGGCTGAGATTAAACTTATTGCCTCAACAGAAATAGCAATCATAAATGCACTTCACGTTCAAATAGGAACGCATTAGTTTTCATTTCTAATGATAATTGGAGCAGTTAAAGCTATATACTTGGAAGTTTATTTTCAGATTTGGCTTTTTGCATTTTTGTAATCACTATTTATCTGAACACATATATTTTTTTTCACATTTTTTAAAAAAAATGTTTGTATAATTTCTCTTTTCTGTTAAGAATGATGACAAATTACATTGAAATATATTTTTAATCTTGTTTATAGTAAATTAACATTTTCATCTACCTTAACAATCGTTGGCTTTCATTTTAAAGTACACTAGTTTTCACTTTTCTGTATCTTTACAAGATGTTGGACTCATGAAAATTTTCGAATTCTTTTTTTCGGCGGATATACACGTTTTAGGGAACAGAGTTGTTGAAAAACATGTTTTTACGAAAAGTCTGTCTTTGAGTAGGTAACTTTGTATGGTTGCACGTGCCATAAATTTTGTGGGCGCTCTATCGCAAGAACTAACGTTTGGAATTTAATAAAACTCTATGTTCAGTTAGTACCAGATATCAATTGCTGCTGATTAGTTTTTTGCCGTAAGAAGCTCAATGAATAGCTCTACTTTGGGGCATTTTTTTCAATTTTCGCACTAGATATAGCTCAAGAACTAATGCACGAATTTTCATCAAACATTAGAATCAGCAATGCCTCGATAAATATGGATGTTGAATATTTTTTTGTGTAATATGCCCCTATTGAGCTTTACCGTTTACTTTCGTGCCATTGAGCTAATCACCAAGATATTTAATTTGTTCATAAATTAAATAACCACAGTAAAATTACAACATTAACTTGACGCAACATTAACAAAAGTAACAATTGTTACTGCTATTGACATATTTTATTCTATAGATATAAATCTACTGAAAATATCGTTAAACTATCTTAATAATAATAATCCATCTTCACATTCAGCAGAAATATAATATCTTTATTGCAATCGCCTATATCTGTAAAGTAAGCCCAAATACAAAATCTTCTTCTTACAAAGTGGATTTACATTAACCGTTAAATAGGATTCCTTCGCTAAAATGTCTACTTCTCGAAATAATAATAGATAAAGTATGTTTATTATAGTCATTTAAAATGTTAAAAAAATCCGCCAATTTACGGAAAAGATTTGAGGCAGAGTTGCCTGAATGGTTCCGGTTTTTTTTTTAAACAATTTTCCGCCTTTGTTGTCTCTGTTTTTTGCCGCAGCATGAAGCGCATGTGTGGCTATAAACAATACAGCAATCTCATTGGATGATACATTTTTACAGTAATATTTGAATCTCCACAATATTAGAATCATAAAACGGAAAATTTCTAATCAAATTTCACGGAAGGCAATCTGTTAATTAACAAAAGTTTTTAAGAGCACACACTAGTCACGCGGTAAAAGCCGATCACTAATGGTAAGTCTATGGGCGCAATCTTTTCGAATATCTCGCTTAATTTTCAATATTTTTAAATGATTTTTTTTTCTCAGGATAACTGAGGACATTCTATTACCGGGCTAGTTTGTACTTTTCTGATTTTCGTTGTAGTTTAATTCTGAGGACCCTTTAAATTTTGGATTCAGTGAAATTCGAGGTGTTGTGCCCTTTTTACTCTTATAAATTCTATTTCAGCAAAATTCAGAAAAAATTAAAAACGCTTCAAGGAATATTAGTGTTTAAGCTTTCCAATGATATGCTTTCCATATTTCTACTGCAATTAGGCTGAGCAAAATTCGAAAAGATTTTGATCAGAAATGGTACAAAAAAAGCGTTTTAATTATATGCGCTCCGCCTCAGCCAGTCTCCGCCTCTCCTGCCCTTTTGAAAATTACAATTGGTTAACACCAATCCATTTTAGCAAATGAAAGTAACTTTCTTCCTTTCCTTGTATTTTCCTTTCTGTTATTGGTTTATGATAACGTGTTAATATAACCTCCCTTATTTCAAGGTTTGGATTTATTTTTTCTACAATTATAGATAAATTTTAACTAAAATAGTCTTGAAAAAAATCAACGACATCTATTTTTTTGTTTTTATAAAACTAACGCTATTTTTAAGTTATAACTAACTTCCAAATAAAAAAATTATACATTTCTTTGTATATATATTTTTTTTCAAGTCCATACAAAACAAGGTAGATTTGATACAAATTACAGTAAGCTCCTTTTTAGCAAAAAGGAAATTCTGATAATTTTAAAATATAATTGGAACTTTTGTGAAATACATAGGTAGAATTAAAAGGACAAGGAGCTATATTTGGAATTTATAAATTTCCTTTTACAGCTTGCAAAATACATGAAACAGGGGGGGGGGCAGGGGTGTGCAAAGAGAAAACTGCGCCCGGAGTAAAGTTCAGCTTGGCGCCCCATTCCCTGAACTTTTTCTTGTGACAGACTAAAAATTACGTTAGTAGTAAAAATTTGGCTCCCCCTAAATCTCGATCCCGGGGCAACCACCCCCTTCGTCCCCCTCTTTTTCGCACGGCGCTGCAAGAACTACATTTTGAGGAGGCTTATTCAACACCGCGCCGTCCGAAAGGGGAGGGGTGGCGCCACATTTATACTATCAACATCGTTCTTGGGCTGTTACAAGAAAAAGTTGGGAAAGGGGGCGCCAAATTGAAACTTTGCCCCGGGCGCAGTTTTCTCTTCCCTGTGTTTGTTTTTGGTACTATACGATACTAGGCAGCCCAATTTCAGTCCAGTATTATTAAGTAAAACAGTAAAAAAAATAAGCATTATCAGTTCGAAAAACAGTTTTATCAAAAATAAGCAGAAATTAAAGTTAGAAAGTTTTAAAGATTGGTAATTTTAAAATTGTTGATCAACTTGTTTCAAACTTTAAAGAAATATTTTTTAATATTTATTACATTTGAGGGAAACGATACACTTTTAATAGTCGTTAAAAATGGGGAATTTATCCTGCGTAATACATTTTATTTTAATATAACATAAAGGTTTATTTGCAAAGACAACGAATTGCAAATATTTATCATTATTTATCTATACTAATATTATAAAGAGGAAAGATTTGATTGTTTGTTTGTTTGCATTGAATAGGCTCCGAAACTACTTGACGGATTTGACAAATTATTTCGCCGTTAGAGGCCCCACCAGTGGCCGAGAGGTTCGGACCTCTCAACTGGTAGACGGCAGGTGCTGGGTTCGAACCCAATCGCGGCTGTCGGCCTAACCGTTCGGAGTTTTCGTGGTTTTCTTCGAACCTTGCGTAAATACGGGTTAGGTTCCCTTAGAAAGACCCCCCACGAAGGGCAAATCCCCCCTGGTCCTATATCCCTAGCGTAGATAATCGGACGTCAAAAATCAACCAACCAACCAACCTTTCGCCGTTAGAAAGCTACACTATTTCCGGTGAACATAGGCTATAGTCGCCGCTTAAAAGGATAAAAATAAAACGCCGGATAAACGAATCAAAAGCAATTTGAGAAACTAAAGGTTACCTGACCCACTAGACATATGACAATCACTGAAACACATATGAAAATCGTAACTATGCAACCCCCTCCCCCCCCCCCAAAAAAAAAACATTTTAAACTTTTTACCCCGACGTGATATAAAACCGTGTTTTTTAATTTTTAAAACTATTTAGCAATTACTAAAAAAAGGAAAAGAAATGCTGAAACGCAAATTAATTAAAGATAAAAATAAATCACGAAACGATTGTTTTGGAGTTGTCAAAAAAGTTATAACAGATAGTAAATATTTTAAAGGGTAGTAAGCATCAAATATGGGGAGGGAGGATTTTTTTTTTAGGAGGAGCAGTCAAATATTTAAAATTGTAACGTTTTCTACAATTTCAAATGCGGACTGTTTCAATAAGCCTAGGGATAAATATTACTTATTTAATTTAATATAAAATTATAAAGAGGGAAGATTTGTTTGTTTGTTTGTTTGAATTGAATTGAATAGGCTCCAAAACTACTTGACGGATTTAAAAAATTCTTTCACCGTATGAAAGCTACACTATTTCCGGTGAACATAGGCTATATTATATTTTCAAAAAAATTATTTCAAATCCTTATTAAAATGCCAATATTGTAACCCAAGGTGTAGAAAAATGAACTTAAAAAATCTTTACATCGCGTGCGTTGCGAATACTATTGATTATAGAACAAAATAATGTACTACGACTTTGTTAACATGTAATTATCTACAAAAAATGTCGCAACAGCATATGTCTAACTGTTGTGTTTTTTATTTAAAAAAATAATTAAAATGCCGTTTCTGTAAAAGCTCTTTATTGTTACTTTGGTTTTAATTCTTATCAAAATAAATTACTTCAAAATCAAGACTGAGTTAATGGTTGCCGTTTACCCCGCTCGACTAGGCTGCATCATAATGTGTGATATAGGCGTCACTGGACACGGGAGGGGAGTCAATGTCAGAGATGGCATTTTAATTATTAGGTTATGAGTGTGTGTGTAAAAATTTATAACTTGAAATTTTTCTTAAATATCCGTGAGAAGTCGGGGCGGGCTGCTATAATCTATATACATAAAGCAAAATCGTGTTAGTTACACCATTTATAACTCAAGAACGGATGGATCGATTTTTATGAAATTTTGTATGGAGGTATCTGACACCTTAGATTAACATATAAGCTATTTTTTATCGGACTACCTAAAATGAGGGTAATGTTTTTAGTAGTTGAATTTAATGAGATGAAGTGGTAGAAACAATTTGCGGTGTCAGTGGTGGCGGGGGACTGGGCGACTTGCTCTACCCGAAGAAAAGCGAGGGCGGGCCGCTAGTTATAGTATAAAAGTAAAAATAATGAAACTGTAAGGAAAATTTTGCAATTTTTTTAAAGTCTGCTATTCAGCAAATTTTACTCTCTAATAGTTTTCAGAATTGTTTCTTCTTTGGAGTTTTTTGTCGACGTTCAACTAATGCAGCTTCTATCGAGCAGAAGGCTTTTGCATGTTCCAAAACATCATAGTACAAAGTATCGTGAACAAGATTTGTCGAGATATTTACAAACTTTACAAGTTCGTATATATTTAATGGGTGACAATTCAATATAATATTGAAAAACTTTTAGACGATTTTGCAGTTTTTAGCAGTTTTTGTTTGTCCTTGTACAAGGGCAGATCTGGAGACTCCTCAAAAAAGAGGGGGGGGGACTTTTCAGAAATTTGGAGATTCCAATCGCACCTGCAGCTCGTGTTGGGACAATTTTTTTTCATCATGAGTAGGATTGGGGCTAATTTTTTTCGTTGCAGGTCGAGTTTCGGTCCGGTTTACTTTCATTTTTTGCCGTCGTACTGGTTAAATACTTTTTTTTTGCAATACTTTTTTTTTTGTTTGGGTAAGGTTCAATTCTACTTTGCCGCTGCGGGTTGGGTTGGAGTCCGGTTCTCTTTCTTTATTGCTGCTGGTTGGTATTGGGTCTGGTTGATTTCTATTTTGTGTGTGTGTGGGGAGGGGGAGGGCCGTAGCTAGAAGTGAACAGTAGGGGGGGCTCAAGTGAATGTAGGGGGGGGGGGGCTCAAGAGAATGTAAGGGGGGCTCAAGAGAATGTAAGGGGGACTCATAATTTTTTTCTCTCGCATTGCCACAGAAAGATAAAGTAATGCATATTCATATTGTAGGTACTATGTTTCTTATTAAAAAGTGTTCTAATAACTTCATTTTATACTAAGAAAATTATAGGATGATGAAAATTTTGAGTGTATAGCTGATCAAAATTAAACATCATGCTAGCTTCTTATGTGCCAATAGGATGAGGGAGGTGTTGAACACACTTATTTTAGATACAATTTAGTAATCCTGCAAAATTGTGAAAGGTTTTCAAGTTAGATTTTTGAACAGAATTTCATTTGAATTTTCGGAACAGAAATTCATTGAGTGACCTTGGAATCTTTTCCAGAGGGGCTCAAAATATTTTAGGAGGGGGGGGGGCTAAGCCGCCCATAGCGCCCCCTTAGCTACGGCCCTGGGGGGGGGGGTTGACTTGAGTACTATTTTATTGACGCTGGTTTGGTTTCGGTCAAGTTGACTTTTTACTTTTTTGCTACTGGTCGAGTGGATTTTTACGTTTTTCTTGCGGACCGAGTGGAATTCTACTTTTTATCTGCTTTTCTTTGCATTCTTTTTTGTTGCTGTAGTTGTTTTGGGGTGAAATTAATTTACACTATTTTGGGTTCTGATCTGATTCATAGTGAATTTTCAATCTCGCAAGAAGGATTCGATTCGACCCCATATTTCAAATGAAAGTCTAAATATTTTCTCCGTTATGGAAGAAAATAGTTTAAAGGAGTATTATAAAAGAAAATATCGAAGATACTATGAAATGAAACTATATAAACGCCATAACAGACATTTCCAAATAGTTAATTATGAATATTTAAGATTTTACATTTCAATTTACATGTTAAAACTGCTATTCACAAGTGTTAACATGTACATTAAAATATCCATACGGAATGTCTCGAATAGAAGATACCTCTATTTAACGAACACTTTTGAACAATTTAGCCATCTCTCTTTGGTTGATTCCGTTATGAGTATATATTAGATATTTATTTTCTATATAAAAGATAAAATTGATATTAGAAATATAAATGTTGACATTTTATAATTCCATTAAAACATGAATTGTTTTTCTTTCATTTCGATTCTAAATTGACAAATTGACAATTTTTGGTCGGGTTTTGATTTGATTTCCAATGGTATTTTCGGGTTCGGATCGGAAGCAGGGCAATACTATACGCTCAGGGGTCAAATAAATTTTTTTGTCGAATATTTGAAAAATGAAGTTATTTTAAGTGCAATTCTTAGAGGAACGCTCTTTTCTGATTCAAGGGGGAAACACGAGAATCCTCAAGGGGGAGCGATTTCAAAATTTGGAGGTTCGGGCAGGAGGTGATGTTTTCATTGCTGGTGGAGATTATTTCTAAATTTTGCAGTGAGTTGTGTTCGAATCGGCTTGACATTTTTGCTGTGGGTCGGATTTGGGTCAGTTTGACTTACATTTTTTCAAATTCGGTTCTGTTCAGGATAAAATTTCACTTCTGAGAGTAGCACTCAGGTTGATTGATTGGTTGGTTGAATGGGGTTTTATGGCACAAAGTTACATCAGGATATACTGCGCAAAGAACAAGGTGGGAATTCGAGTTAATTAGAAAGTTTGGTTAGGGATTTTTTTTTTTTTTTGAGTTTGTTTTTTGTAGTAGGCCGGATAGATTTATACTTTTTTGCTACGGACCAAGTTTGAGCAGGCTGACTTAGGAATAGGTTTTGCACTAAAGGGCAAATAATAGATTTTTTTTCTCTATAAATTATAACATTCAAGTTGAAGATGTAAAACACATTTTTTAATTCTATTAAAATACATGAACTCATTTTCTTTCATTTCAGTTTCAGGTGTTCGAGTAAGGGCTCGATTTGACATAATTTGTAATTTGTGGGTTCGGATTGATATATTATGGGTCGGGTTGACTTTAAACATTTCGGATTCGGAACATTTCTTCTTTTGGATTTTGACAAATTCGGATCTAGTATAAACTGGTTGATGACTGGATTTTTCAATAGATCAGACAATTTTTTATATGAAAAACTATATGTTTGAATATTGACGAGTACATTGTATATATATTCATTTTTCTACTTAAACAACAACAAAAAAAAAATATTGATATAATTATATGCGATACCTTTCCCAATTTCCTTCAAATATTAGATTGATTTTGTTTCATTTTGGATTTGTTGATCTGTTTTGTATCAGGCTATTCGGTACTGAATCAGATTTTTTTCTTTTATTTATTTATGTATTTTTTTTTTTAGCGAGCTTGGGTTGGGTTAAAACTGAATTGCTTTTTGAGCCTGGGCATGGAAATTTAGGTTCGGGCAGACCTCTAAAAGAACGAAGTCCACGCCAGGCCCGAAGTGGAAGAAAAAATGTAGTGTGGTTAAGTTTTGCAGAAAAAAAGTAAGATCCGAACTCGGAATGGTTTCCGAAAGAGTGAAGACTTGAGTAGAGGTCTGGACGGGCTGGAGTTTTCAGTCTCTCCCCGGCCCGGACCGAATGAATGTTATTTTGGCCCGGCCCGGTATAAAACAAAATATTCGGCCCGAGCCTGGCCCGCTCGTTTACACTTTTACATTTCTAGGCCAGGCCAGGCCCGGCCCGTACAGAAATCAGTGAAAACAGTCCAGGCCGAAAACCGCCTGCATCTTTATTTCGAAACAAAATCAGATTTTTATCATACAATTAAGATTTTTTAAAGATTACTGCATTCATATTTATTGGATGATTTTATAGAAAATTTTTACTGACAATACACAGTAAGAACATTAATGATTACTTAGGTTCTTAGACTTTACACATTCAAATAAAGATGCACTGAAAAATTAATATGGTTTAGAATAAAAGAAAAAAAAAAGGAAGTTAAAATTATCACAACTTTTGAAGCTGTGTAATAAAAAGTACATTTATGAAAATACTTCTTTATCATTTTATCAAAGATTTTCTCAAATTTAGAGGAGCTATTTTTTATGCATTTCTGATTTCATTTCTTTTTGGAAACACATGAGTTTAACAGGTGTTTTTATTCAGAAACAATGTAATGGAATGGCGTTGTCCATTTTTTGATACAAGCAAATACAATGCGCAACACGCTATATAAAAAGCTAATTTTCATGATATTTATGAAAATATTGTGAAAATTAGAGTTTTGAATCGAATTTCCGGAAGCGACAACATGCAAAAGGAGAAAAATCTGAAACCACGTGACAAGAATCTCTTATACCTTAACAAGTATATACAAAAATCTTATTTACCAAAAACGAAATATGCTGTTCGATTCCAAATCCCTTCAATAGTCAGGCTTGTCACTTTTGTACCTTTATAGTTAAAAATTAGTCAGAAAATGTGTCAAACTTTCGTGTTGTTCAGAAATGAATTTAAGAAACACCAAAGAGTATATTTCCAAAAAGTACGTTAACAGTACGTTAATAGTTTTTATCCCTGTTACAAATAATGTTGTCTGCCCTATACGTCTTACGAATAATTAAGTCTAGTTCTGACCCCGACTGTTGATTCCCTACAGTGGCTGAGCTACATCCTAAATACTGATTCAAATAAACACATTTAAAACTCTGCAATGTTTCAAATAATTCTATTTAAGCGGTCCTTTTTAAGCAAAAAGAAGCTCACGGTCTGATATTCTTTTGCCTCATCCTACCTCCCCCCCCCACACACACACCACACCATTTTTCTTACACTTTCACAAAAAATTTAACTTTTTCAATAGCTTAGAATGCAATTTGTCAATTTCTAAGTTTTTAGCGTTTATATTTTTAGAATTGGGCAATCTACATGCAATCATTCCATCTTATTTCATAGTTTTGTTTGCATGGCGTTATTACCCATATAGGTGGGTAATAACGCCAAATAGCATTGGTCAAGAAATCACGCCATTGCATTTTATGAATACATATCTGTCAAATTATTTTTTTATATAGATAGTCAATGAGTTGCTGTATCAAATCATATATTTGTTTGAAAAATACAAACTAAAACTGAGCCGTGAAAATCGGTAAAACCTTAACGTGGCGTTATTACCCCAGGATACCTTAAATGAAATTGAAAATGGAATTGGAGACTTACATGTAGACTAATTTTCCATAATTTTAAACAAATATATCCTAATTTCCTTACACTTGTGTCTCGGCTTTTGAATAAATAAATCAAACTCTTTCGTTAGTATTACAATTTTTAAAATAATAAAAAAGTCTTAGTATTACTTATGAAATTCGTTTCCTAAATACAAATATCGAAATATAAGTTAAAAAAAATATCTTATCTAAAAACTTCAAACTTAATAAAAGCTTTTTCTTTTATATGTAAAATTACCTCCCACCCCACCCTACCAAAGAACCGCCACTCTATTTTCATTTAGTTTTTTTTCCGTTTGATCTTTTTTTATTTTTTTATTTTATTTATTTATTCATTTATTTATTTATTTATTTTTTGTTGTTCACTTAATTTACTTTACGGTTAAAAATTAAAGAAATTCTTTTAGAAAGCACCATTTCCGGAAAAGTTTCGCAGAATAAATCTTTATTAAACTGTTTTTTTTTGTTTTTTTTTTACCGAATCGCAATTATGGGTAGTGGAATTTATTTTTAAAAAAGCGCTTTTTTTTTTCTTTTTTTTTCTTATAATAGTTTCTTGAATTCTGCATTTGTATTTGAAAAATATAAATTTTTATTTTATTTTTTTATTTTTACAATCATTATATTGCTTTATTTATATTTTTATTTTGGATACTTAAAAGGAACTGTTTTAAAAACACATGTTTGATCGCTGAACTTTTTTTTTCTTTTTTTTACACTTTATATTCATTCACATTTATCCTTATCATAAAATGTCACACACACACACACACACATATATATATATATTAATTTTCAATATTATTAAATGACGATTAAAGATAGGACACTGTGCATCGCTTTAAGACCTCTAACTTTAAGTTCTCTAAATGGGTATTTTAAAAATCTGACGGCATTAGTATGAAAATCGTTTGGTGCTTCGAAAACTTGTTACTTACCCATCATACGTAGTATAGGGTAAGTCTTGCAATCGTTTTGAAAATCGAAAATTTTTTTTGACGGATTTACACGTTTTAGACACTGAAGATTTCGAAAAACATGTTTTTAGAAAAAAAAAATTGCCGTCCGTCCGTCTGTGTGTCTGTGTGTCTGTGTGTCTGTCTGTCTGTCTGTAACCGCTCTATCTCCCGAACAAATTGAGATAGAGACTTGAAATTTTGTATGTACTTAGTATGTAAGAATGGGATGAAGCCTATTTAATATCGGTAACTTCAGTTATCCGGTACGCTCTTAAGAGCGTACACTAGTCACGCGGTAAAAGCCGAGCGCTAATGTAAAGTCTATGGGGGCGTTCTTTTCAATTATCTCGCTCCCATTTTAATATTTTTGCATGATTTTTTTTGCAAAAGATAGCTGAGGGCGATCCACAACCGGGCTAGTTTTTACTTTTTAAATTTTTGTTTCAGATTTTCTTTAAAAAAATACTTTAACTTTCGAAACCGGTTTAAACCGGTTCTGAAACTGAAACTATCGTAATATAAAAAATATATAACCAAAATCGAAAAAGTAAAAACTAGCTAGGTTGTGGATCGCCCTCAGCTATCTTGTGCAAAAAAATCATGCAAAAATATTAAAATTTGAGCGAGATATTAGAAAAGAACGCTCCCATAGACTTTACATGATCATCCGGGTCTTTTTGTGTACTTTTTCTGTGACTATTGTGGGCTCTTAAGTGTTGAAATTAATGACTGACACCGGAATTTGAAAACAACTTTATATATAAATAAGAAAAAGCTATGTTTCACATATTGATTAGACTGTAATTTTTTTTACCAAAATTCCGGTGCTACCCGTAAAGCATGGTGACGTCACTGCAACGTCGTTTTGAAGTCACATTGTGACTTTCTGACCATCGATTGTCAATGTGACGTCGATGTGAAGTCACAGTGACTAAAATGTGAGGTCGTTATGGCCGTTTTAGAGCTCTTTTGTGACGTTTCACAAAGTGGTCACAATTTGACAAATTTGTGAAAAATGTGTCATTTGTGACTAATTTGACATTTACATTGTGACGAACCAGTGACAAAAGCGACGATATTTAAATTGCCAGAAACATGTTTTTTATAGTAAATAACATGTTTTGAAGGATATTTATAAATTTCTAAAGATTTTTAAGAAAGTCACATCTCAGACACAATGTGACATCACTGAGTGGTGGCATTTTGGTCACAGATGTGATGTGACCAAAGTGACTCACAGTGACGTCACTGTGACCATGCATGCTATTAGGGTAATGTGGCGCTTGGAAATTAAAATTAAGTGGTTTTATACATATAGCACCGCGCCGCAAGGGGTTAACTGGAAATAAAAAAAAATACGATCTGAGATAAAAATCTGAATATTGAGATGTTCTCACGCGAGAAGAACAGAGGGAGTGTTCCGAGCAGGGCTGCGGAGTCGGTAGAAAAAATGGCCGACTCTGACTTCGGAAATTTTAACGTCCTCAATTCCAATTCCGACTCTGACTCCGAATTTGGGCTGGCTAATATATTAGTGTTGCTGTTGGTTAAAACTATAAGGGAATCAGGGCTGTAGCTAGAGGTGAACAACAAGGGAGGTTCAAGAGAATGTAGGGGGGGGGGGAGTTTTATTTTCTCTCTCTCTGATACATAAAAATAAATTAGTGCATATTCAGATTGTAGGTACAGTAGACTCCCTCAAATCCGCACAGCTTGGGACAAGAGGTTTTGCAGATTTTAGAATTTTGCAGATTTCTGGTCATTGCTTTGTTTACATTTTTTAAAAAGTAATTTGAATGTAATTAATAATGAAATCAAAAGTATAATGAATGCTTAGAATATGCTAAAATATTAAAATAAGGAATAAGCTGAAATAATAAAAATTTAGATAGCTTTTAACATGATAAAAATACTAACAGCAAAGGACAAATTAATAATCAATAATGTACAATTAAATATTCATTATAAATGTGTTTTTCCTAAATTATTCAATGAAATTTGCCTCATAAAGGTACATTACTAATTCACATAGAGATCATAAAATAAAGAAGCTTTATTTCAGATTTAGCCAGATTTTATAACTAAAGAAGCTTGATTAATACATAAATATAATTTATAAGATTCTGATTACCAGTGATATCTTGATATTTTCAGAAATAAATTATTCTTTCTTCATGAAAAAACATGAATTCAATAACCTTAGCAAAAATTACAAATTAAAAAATATATGATATAAAACTAAAAAAGTCAAATTTTGCACCTACATCTGAATTGAATGTTTCATTGTTTACATCCGTAAAATATGTGCGGATTTTAGAGAATCGCGGATTTTAGGAGTGCGGATTTGAGGGAGTCTACTGTACTATGTTTCCCATTAAACTGTTGTAATAACTTCATTTTATGCTAGAAAAATAAATAATGATGAAAATGTTGAGTGTATAACTGTGCAAAATAAAACATCATGTTAGCTTCCCATGTGCAAATAGGATGAGGGAGTATTAAAACACTTATTTAAAATACAATTTAGTAATTCTGCAAAACTGTGAAAGAGCCTCAAGACTAAATTGGATTTTTGACAAAATTTAATTTGAATTTTCGAAAAAGAAATTCCTTTAGTGTCTTTGTATGAGGGCTCCAAATATTTTAGGGGGGGTGGGCAGAGCCGGCAATAGCGCCCCCTTAGCTACGGCCCTGGAGGAAAAGAAAGAAAAATAAGGCAAAATTTGCCCCATTTCATTATCAATTCTGTTCTTAAAATTTTGAAAGGCAAAAGGGGAAGAAAAAATTCGTTTTGCTAAATTTTTAATTTTGTGTCCCACGAACCCAAAAAAATTCAACTATCGAAATCTAAAGGAAAAAAAAAACAGAAATTTTATTATTTTGGATCCGTGGACTTGAAAAGGACTTCGTGTTTTTTATAGGCGAAAAATTTTGATGGAAACGAAAAAAATAAAGATGAAATTTCTAATATCCTCGGAAATAATTCGGTATCTATTAGAATTTTTAATTAAAAACATTTTTCATCTATTCTATACTCCAGGCAGTACATTAGAAATGTATGAATTGGGTATATCTATATAATCTGAAAACAACAATAATAATTTCTTTTATGGATTTTAAAGTACATATAATTTGTTTAACTTCACTTCAAAAAAAGTCAGAGTCGATGACTCCGATTCCGACTCTTTTACTCAAAAATGGTCCCGACTCCGCAAATCTGTCTCTGAGGACGTGAAAAGAAGAATTCGGCGTCGGAAGACTAAGCGATGGTTACGAAGAATTTTTGAAAAGTTTTTTTTTTTGGGGGGGGGATCTGTAAATGACATTCGTGTATATAAACTCCCATTCACATGTAAATAAGTTCACTTTCAATATAAGCATTCTATTTAAAAACTGTCGTCTATTTTTGTATTTAACCCTTTCGGGTCTGGTGCACTATTAATAGTACATATCTTTTAAGAGCCCACAATAGTCACAGAAAAATTACTCAAAAAGACCCGGATGACCATGTAAAGTCTATGGGAGCGTTCTTTTCGAATATCTCGCTCCAATTTTAATATTTTTGCATGATTTTTTTGCACAAGATAGCTGAGGGCGATCCACAACCGGGCTAGTTTTTACTTTTTAAATTTTTGTTTCAGATTTTCTTTAAAAAAATACTTTAACTTTCGAAACCGGTTTAAACCGGTTCTGAAACTGAAACTATCGTAATATAAAAAATATATAACCAAAATCGAAAAAGTAAAAACTAGCCCGGTTGTGGATTGCCCTCAGCTATCTTGTGCAAAAAAAATCATGCAAAAATATTAAAATTGGAACGAGATATTCGAAAAGAACGCTCCCATAGACTTTACATGGTCATCCGGGTCTTTTTGTGTACTTTTTCTGTGACTATTGTGGGCTCTTAATGGCGTGTTATTTTGTTTTAAGGCCCCCACAATAGTCACAGAAAAAATACTCAAAAAGACTCGGATAATAATGTAAAGTCTATGGGTGCGTTCTTTCCAATTATCTCGCTCAAATTTTAATATTTTTACATGCTTTTTTTTTGCATAGGATAGCTGAGGACGCTCCACAACCGGCCTAGTTTTTACTTTTTCGATTTTGCTTACATATTTTTTATATTATAATAGTTTCAATTTCAGAACCGGTTTAAACCGGTTTTGAAAGTTAAAGTAATTTAAAAAAAAAAAACGTGAAACCAAAATTGAAAAAGTAAAAACTAGGCCGGTTGTGGAGCGTCCTCAGCTATCCTATGCAAAAAAAAAAAGCATGCAAAAATATTAAAATTTGAGTGAGATATTTGAAAAGAACGCTCCCACAGACATCATTAGCGTTCGGCTTTTACCGCGTGACTAGTGTGTGCTCTTAAAAGCCCACAATAGTCACAGAAAAAGTACACAAAAAGACCCGGATGACCATGTAAAGTCTATGGGAGCTTTCTTTTCTAATATCTCACTCAAATTTTAATATTTTTGCATGATTTTTTGCACAAGATAGCTGAGGGCAATCCACAACCGGGCTAGTTTTTATTTTTCCAATTTTGGTTATATCTTTTTTATATTACGATAATTTCAGTTTCAGAACCGGTTTAAACCGGTTTCGAAAGTTAAAGTAATTTTTTAAAGAAAATCTGAAACAAAAGTTGAAAAAGTAAAAACTAGCCCGGTTGTGGATTGCCCTCAGCTATCTTGTGCAAACAAATCATGCAAAAATATTAAAATTTGAGCGAGATATTAGAAAAGAACGCTCTTATAGACTTTACATGGTCATCCGGGTATTTTTGTGTACTTTTTCTGTGACTATTGTGGGCTCTTAAGGGTGTATTTCGATTCAAACTGCTTATTTTCCGATTTATTTTTAAATTCATTTTTGCTCTCAAATGCACCAAACTTTCAAATTCTCTTATTCAGAAAGTACACAAGGTGTCGTAATCATCGATTCTCTGATAAATGAAGAGAATAGTGCAAAAACGGCATTTTGAACCGATTTACCGAAGCGGGAGGTCTGCGAACGAAAAAAAAAGGTCATACTGAGAAGGTTATTGTTTATAAATCAAATTCTAATGAATTGAGCGTAAAAAGACATCGCACGGCACCTTATACGTCTCTTCAAAAATCCCCTCAGCAAGTTTCATGTTTCTACTTTTAAAAATGTGTCTGAACTTGTATCGGAAAATTTCGAGCTGATGAAGATGGAAAACCGTTTTTTTTTTCGAATACACCCTTAACAATTATTTGCTACTTTCTCCATACAAAAATGATAGAGTATGTCTATTCCTTTCTTATTATGTCATCATCTATGTTTTGGCATTCAGTTATAACAATAATAATAAACGTTTAATAACTCTTTGGCACAGTTGGCAATTTCTTTATTTTATACATATATTTGACTCTTTGAATTTAAAAGAGACGTTACTTTTCTGAACGAATTATCTGTCCTGAAATGCAAAAAACATTAGAAATTTGTAATATCTGTACTTTACTGCACTAAATATTGTTGTAATAGGACGTTTTTCAAACATCTCCAAAAACTTTTTCTTAGCATATTATCATATGAATATGGATTGAAGGTGTACAAAATAAGTACCATCGTTCCATTTCAGAGAACTAGATCATCCCTAATAGCATGCCTGGTCACAGTGACGTCACTGTGAGTCACTTTGGTCACATCACATCTGTGACCAAAATGTCACCACTCAGTGACTTCACATTGTGACTGAGATGTGACTTTCTTAAAAATCTTTAGAAATTTATAAATATCCTTCAAAACATGTTATTTACTTTAAAAAACATGTTTCTGCAATTTAAATATCTTCGCTTTTGTCAAAGTTGCGTCACAATGTTAATGTCAAATTAGTCACAAATGACACATTTTTCACAAATTTGTCACATTATGACCACTTTGTGAAACGTCACAAAAGAGCTCTAAAACGGCCATAACGACTTCACATTTTAGTCATTGTGACTACACATCGACGCCACGTGACGTCACCATACTTTACGGGATCTTTATCGATGTCTTATTGGATAGTCAAGATTTACATTATCGAAGTAATAATAATTTTATTCACAAAATGGAAAAAAATATCAGACCCGAAAGTGTTAAAGAAATAAGTTTCTGCAGTAACAGCATTAAAATGTGGATTAATTTTCTTTTCACTTCGCGTTCATTTTGTGTAGGATTTGAGAAACGTTTCAAATTCAAGAACTTTTTTTTAAAATCAAAATTATTCCAGATTGTAAACGACCGAAAGAATACCTGTAAGAAACTTTCAGTATTACTTGCTTAGTTGTTTGCATTAACGGGCTTAAAAATTCAGCGTGTTGATTTTATTAATTCTTTTCCTTCAATTTCAAAATAATCTTTCTTGCAGTGAGAAAAAGCAAATATTTTAAAACTAAATTCGAATGTTCAAATGTTAAACGCTTTTAATCTTACATTTTTACTTGAGTAAAAAAAGATAATTTTTTTAAAACTTTTTTTTTAAGTCTCGTAAAATATGCGATTATAAGATCAACTAAAATCAATTCATTCTGACAGGTTGAGTTATGTAAAAATCTGCCTACGGCGCAGTTCGTTTTGAAACTATTCAAATAAACTTAGCATTAATAATTCCAATTTTTACATTGTGTATATTTCTTAAACTTTTTCTTTTCGTATCTGAAGGTACAATTTCCTGAAAAATAAAATCTAGATATTTGAATGAATTACTCGTAACGAAAATATCATACTTCTTAGAATTTCAGTATGCAGCTGTTCCCCTATACGTAATTCGAAACAAAAAAAAAAAAAAAAAAAAAAAGAAAGAAAAGAAAAGATATACTTTTTTTTAAAAAATCGAAAAGCTGCATTCGTTTTTTTCCACAACATTTGAATGATTAAAATATATTCTTTTTTTCTTTTTTTATTGTGCTTTTTACATTAGCATTTTAAGCTAATTATTAGCCGTCATCAGAAGAAACTGTTGCAGCATATTTACAAAACCGATCTGATGATACCTTTTCGCCAACATGTAACTTTATACCATAAAAAAATGAAAAGAAATCACGAAAAATACAGCAAAATACATGAATGTACTGAATTAAATAAAATTTCATAATGAAAATAAGTATTTAGAATTTCATGTATAAGAAAGAATTGAGAAATATTCTATAAAACTGTATATATAATTTGATAGAAAGTGTAATCTTTGAAGCACCTTTCTTTGCTTTTTTTTTATTTTGTATATTTAAAATTTTGCAATTTTCGTAACAATGACTATACAAAATTAAAATTAATATAACAAATATTTTTAGGATTAAGATAAAAAGAATAAAGTTAAGCATTGTCTTCTTCGAAAAAGTCGAATTTTCTATAATTCAAAAAGAAATAATAAAATATTGTTATATAAAGATTTAGCTGTAAGGGAAAACGAACGACAAAGGATTTAAGGCAAAGACGTTTAACATTTATTTTGAAAAGTTTAATGTGCCATTTAAACATCGTGGAGAGCTACATATATATTTTAGAAAACCTAAAAAAGCCGAAAAATAAATATGTAGACTTTCGCTGTCGGTTTAAACATTACAGACAAAAATCTTAGTTTGGTGATTTTTCTTTTAGTGCAACGTTTAAAGCATGTATGCGAATCAAATGTAACAAAAGGAAAAAAAAAGGGAGGGGGGGGGGACAGAAAAAAAATTCCAAAAATTGCAAAAAAAAAAAAAAAAAAAAAAAAAAAAAAAAAAAAAACAAGCTTTTATTATTACATGTATTATTAAATGACAAAATATAAATAATATGATAATAAGAAAGGTACAGACATATACTGTCATACGAATTGAATAATTCCCAACTGAGCTAAAAATTGCCCCGGTCGGGAGTCGAACCCAGATACTTGGCTTACAAGGCCAATGCTTTTACCTGTTAAGCTACCGGGGCGACAGCCGACTGGGATTTTTCGCTCAGATAACCTTATTGTTCATAGCATCTGGTCTGTCATTTAGACAGTTTAACAGAATAGACCGCTGGTAATGGCCCTCCATATGATGATGGGTACGTAGATATACTATTATTTTCAACACAATGTAACTGATTGGTAAAGTAATCATACGAATTGAATAATTTCCTACTGAGCGAAAAATTGCCCAGGCCGGGAGTCGAACCCAGATACTTGGCTTAAAGCCAAGTTTTTAATTTTTTAATCACAATTATTATTAAGAGCCCGACCGACTGAGAAAGACTCGGATGATAATGTGAAGACTATGGGCGCGTTCTTTCAACTATCTCGTTCAAATTTTATTATTTTGATGTGGTTCTTTTTTTTGTTTTGTTTTGCTTACGATAGCTGAGAACGATCCACAACCGGCCTAGTTTTTACTTTTTTGATTTTGCTGTAAGATATTTTAAAAAAAGATACTTTAACTTTCAGAACCGGTTATGAAACTGAAACTATCCTAATATAAAAAGAATATAACCAAAATCGAAAAAGTAAAAAAAAAAAGCCGGTTGCGGATTGACTTCAGCTATTTTATGCCCCCCCCCCCCAAAAAAAGTCAAAATATTAAAATTTGAGCGAGATATTTGTAATGAACACCCCCATAGATTTAACATTATCATCTGGCTCTTTTTTAGTCAGTAGTTTGGGCTCTTAAGACAAAAAGTTACTCAAAGAAAAGACATGTACTATTAATAGTACATCAATTTCAACAGTTTTTTAAATTTTTTTTTAAAAACAATTTTTAATAATGTCAAACAGCTTTTGGCTTCATAAAATAGCTTAAGGGGACTTTGTACTTTTGATTTGCAAAAAAATGGCAAAATACCCATTTTCTAATTTCTTGCTTAAATTGCTCTTTGTTATCACTAGTACATTCACATGAAGTTTTGTAAAAATCCGATTATTATAAACGCAGTTTAAAGCGATTTTATTACATCGCTGTCCCTTTAAATGACACAGTCTACTTCAGTTAACCCCTTCACGCACGGTGGTTTATTTTTGGATCCCCTAATTTTAATTCCTAAATGCCAGACTGACGCAAGAATATTGGAACGGAAATTTTCCTTTTATTAAAATTGTGAATCAAATTTTTTATTACTTTAAGGGGGCTCAGGAGTTGATCGATACGGAAAAACGTCGAAAAAACACTCTCTCTTTGAGTCCATATAAAAACAAAAGTATTCAGTGTAATTAATTTAAGCTTTCTGATATTTTAAAGGTATGTTTGTAGTCTTACAAAATTATAAAATGAAATATTTCAATGTAATATAATAAGAAATATAGCAAAATTTATGTAACACAATTTTCGAAAAAAAAAAAATATGCGTTATATCACCAACACCAAAATATCTTAACGTTGAATTGACTTAAGAACCTGATTTTTGCTTTAAAAGGATCAGGAAACTTTACACTATAGAATGAATTAAGGACATAACAATCAATCGAAAAAAACATTATTAAAAAAAACTCTCGAACTTAAAAATAAAAAAAAACCCTAAAAAATACAACTTTTTTTGCATTAAAAATACTCAAAATATTAATTTATCTAAACTATATAAATTCATTCTCTAGATAATAATGTTATATGCATGCATGCATGAAAAAAAAAAAAAAAAAATTAAGCGATTTCATCAAAAAGTTTTTTAAAAATATTGGTATTAGTCGTCAAAAAACAAGTTTTGAGAAAACGCGACTTAAATTTGAAATTATATGGTTGCGGCTATGAAAGTGTTGATACATAAATACTTATAACTCCGTTAAAAATGCAAATATTTTTATGCAGTTTTTTGCATTTAGTTAAGAATTAAGTGAATAATCAAACTAGATCATTAAAAAAATCGATTTTTTGAAAAGTTTTCAACCCCTGAGCCCCTTTAAAATATATTTATTTTTAAATTATTGTGTCATTTACTCTCTTTGTCATCTTACGAATAGAAGTACTATGTCCCCGAAAACATTAAAAGTGATGTTTCTCATTTTATGTTTTTTCGACAAACGGGGATATTCAAAGCGATAAAATTCTTATGTATATTGTTCCATTGACTCGAATTTTTCAGGTTGTTCGTTATGATCTGTTATTAAAACGAAGAAATGGATTCACAAAAAAGTAAAAAATTTCTTTTTACAATAAAATAAAAAACAGTAACAGTTGTCAAAACAAACTCAGCTTTTTAATGTAATTTTACACATACTTGCATATTTTATTTTTATGTTATCCCAAACTACTTAACTTAGGATAAATACGATATTTAAAAATATAGAACACAGTTTTAAAAAGCAGTTTTTTTTAATTAGCTGAAAATATTTTATAATGTACGAGAACTGTGGAAATTTAGCAATTTCTTAATAGAATCATTTTCCTTCATTGAGTCTGTCAGGCTCTGATGGGTAGATACTATTTAGAATGGCTGTTATATGATATTTTTTTTACTTATAAATTGCATTCATGTCAAATTCTGCGCACACGGAGTTTTAAAATAACTTTTTTTCTTATCTTGAAGTTAATTCGAGCTATTGTTAGTTAGATAGTACTGTAGGAAAACAAATGCATAGTATCCATAAATTGACGTTCCTCTTACCATTCAAAATGAATGCCTGAGATAAAGCAAACAATAGATTCTCATTGGTTATCTAGCGAGAGAATGGGCATCACGAAGTGCCTGTTTGAGGCGATGAAGTCATATGGCCCCTACTGGTAGAGGGGAATCCAAAGATAGACTTTTTTGGAGATGAGTTGGAGAGCGGAGAAAAATCCGTTTGGAATATAAAGGCCAAAGGTGCGGTTTTTTTTCCTGTGTAAAGCTTTTGGACAGAGAGTATATTAAATTATGTGGGGCTCTTCCTGTATAGAGCTGGCGTAACGGAGAGATCTTCGATAAATCCATTTTAACGAACGTAGTGTGAGAGGGATGTAGGATATTTTATTAAATAACCCTGTGCGCAGAAGATATTTGCTATATTTAACTTAATGTCGGACCGGATCATCTATATTGGGGTTCTTTTTTGTAAATATTGTTTTGTTGTATGCAAATAATGTGTAAATAAATGGTTAGTTAGGATGGTAATTTTAATGTTTATGATTAGTGCTCTATTTGATAATCTTTCTCGCAGTGCGCCCGATATCACGTAGTTATACGTAGTAATGGCCAATATAAAGGAATATTTTTCGAAGTCTTGTGGACTAAGAAAGAGTGCGATGGAGTCCTTTTTGATTATGCCAAAAATGTATCTTAAAATGCTCAAACACTACCTCTGACAAAAAAGTTCGGTGAATGATTTCAGAACGGCTGATCTGGCAGCACTGGGGAAACAAAACTTTGCTGTTACATAGCGGCAAGTGTTCACCATCTTCTCTCAGCGTTGTTCAGATGAGCGTCGTTTATGTCCTGTGTAAGACCTGCTTTACAAAGTACTTATTCAGTATGTTGGTTCTTAACTGAGAACAGAAAAATAAAAGAACAATAGATCAGTTTAAAGTTTGGTTTTAAGATTTGCAAGACACCGAACGAAATGCATGAGGAATCGTGCAAATTGAACATCCACCATACTCGCCCGATCTCAATCCTCCAGACTTCTTCCTATTTTCACGTCTCAAACTTTCTTTAAAAGAGATTTGACTCTATTGCTGACATCCAACGAAACGTGGCGAAGCTTTTGAACTCCATCTCAAAAGAAGACTTCTTACGAATTTCCCAGGACATGTATAGCAGATCTCAGCGCTGCATAGTTATGGCAGGTGACTATTTCGAAGTAAGGTATGGTAACTTTCTTTAATGTTTCATCTACATTAATGTTACAGGGCTATTCACCGATCTTTATTGTCAGGGGTAGTAATAAAAAAAAAAGTTCAAAGCATACCGAGTCCCCTTAAATAACGTCAAACTTAAGGAATCAAATACATGGTGAATCTGAACTTTTCCACTGAAAAAAAATGAAGTATTCATAAATGAGTAAATCGATGTACTCATATCAAATTGAGTATGTTTGGATAAAAAATGAACACGTTGCTTTTTCAATTTAGAAATATCACATGTTATCAAATCCAAACTATCGTTAATTGTGTGCCCGGTAATGGTTTATTTCATTCATTGCGGCAAAAAAGATGCTTATTACTGAAAATGTTAAATTATGTTCAGTTTTTTTTTTTTTTTAAATAGCTTAAGGGAGACCCGTAAGAAAAAACCCAAAATTTTTATTATTCATTTTAAAGTAATTAATTTTGGTGTACTATTTAAGAATCTTCTTGTAAGGAATAATTAGCAAAAAAATTCACTTTTTATTAAAAAGTATATTTTTTATGGGGATTTTTGCGATTTTTTTTTGTCGAAAAATACATTTTTTAAAATTACTAATCCTCATTCAGTTTTCAATATTTTGGTATTACTAAAATTTCTTAAATAGTGTTATAGTATATAGAAAAGAACTAAGGAGAGATATTTTTAATTTTCTATTTTAATCGGCTAAAAAATAAATAAATAAAAATACGCATGGTAAATTTCCTTAAATTCGTTGTAATTTTCATGTTTATCAATTTATGTAAAAATTTCAGAAATAGTTAAAAAAAATATCTCTCCTTACTTTTGTTGCAATTTTTTTTAAGATTCTAAAAACATAAACACTTTGTTTCAAAAATTATTTTACCACTGAGCCTTAGTACTTTGAACTTAGGCAAAATATGAAAAAAGTCATTTTCAGGAAAACACGTTTTAAATGGCCGCTAGTCCTTTAAACTCTATAGTGAGTACAATTTAAAAAGCTCATTTTCTACCCGTTCCAAGTGTCCCCGAGTTCTGAAATTTTGCATGGATATTCGCAAATATATATTTTATCGTTTTCTGAGAAAAAAAGTTTTTTGAACTTTTGATGTTTTTTGGCCGAAAATGGGCTACGGTACGGGTCTCCTTTAAAAGTGCTTGAAACTAATGCTCTTGTCAGAAAAAATGTTCGAGTTGAGTATCCTGTAAATAATTTTGCTATTTTTCTTAATAAATAATCAATTAAACTTCCATTGTTAATAATTTTGAGCAAGAAACAAATACCAGTATATTTTTTATTTTAGCTTGTAAATTCAAGGTACAGTTCATTGCGATTCTTATTTGAACACAACCACGGAATCAAAAACAAGTGCGTGTGTTTCTCAGTTTTGAGGACATTTGAATCGAAGCTAATTTTGAGTATGTGAAGTATTTAAAATTGAATATTTTATACTCAATTTTGAGAACCCACTGTTTTAACTTTAAGGGATGATAGTATACATCAAGCTAAACAATATTAAATGGAAAACTAAGGGTTCCAAACATCTTCCAAAGGAGATAATTACTATTAAAGCGTTGCATCAAAAATTAAAAATGATTATAAAAAACGAAAAAAAAATGGTCAATTCGTTTGTGATTTCACTAAAACTGTTCTTTATGAGAATATTTTCTTGAACATAAAATTTTAAGATAAAGTTCAAAAATTCCTATAGAGGGCGCTTTAGATCACGGATTAACGAACAACTTTCATTTTCTGTAATTTTTTTTTTATCTCATTAAATGCTTTCAAAAGTTTAGACATAAATTAAAATTTTTTAGCATAAAATCTGAATCGTTGGGAGTGGTTAAGTAGCACAAACTGAATTGTGTTCAGGAGGAGGGAGTTTTAATTTTCAAACTCCTGAATACAGTTCTGTTTTACTACTTAACCACTCTCAACAATTCAGATTTTGTGCTCAAAATTTAAGTTTATGTCTAAACTTTTGAAAGGATTTAATGAGATACAAAAAAAAGAGGTAAAAAATAGTTGTTTGCTACTGCAAAGTTTAAAACGTCCTCTATCGACATTTTTTATGTTTAAGATTTATTTTCGAGAAAATTCTGACATAAAGAATAGTTTTAATACAAATAGCTAACGAATCGATCAATTTTTCTGTTTTTTATAATTATTTGAAATTTTAGACTCTAAACTTTAATAGCGTCTATCTAACTTGGATGACGTTTGGGATCCTTAGTTTTCAATATAATATAGTTTGTATTTATGTATCACTCCTTAACATTTTCTCCAAGAGTTTAGATTCACCCTGTTTAACTGGCTGACGTTAAAAATAATAGTAAAATCAAACAAGCAAACATACACAACTAGAAAAAAAATTCACATTTAAAATGCGAATCAAATACGAGTACTATTTGGTGGATTTATTGAAATGTCTGATATAATAAATTTTTCTAAAAATATTATATAATTTCTTTTTTACACTCATCAACTATTATATATTTAAGTTTAGTTTAAAGTACAATGTGAAAAAAATTCACAATTATTATTTTCTAGAGCTTAACATATTGAATAAATTCAATTTAAAAATTCTAAACTGACTTAAAAAACAATACAGTAAAAACATTTTCAACCACAAATAAAACGATAAGATAAATCTTTCAATGCTTTTAAGAGAAACATTGGTTTTATAGTCAGGGATTTTTTTTTCTAAACAGAGGATTTTTCTTTTATATTTCGCTGTTGAAAATCTTTTTAGCTTCTTACTTTTTTTTTCCTGGTTTTCTTAAGTGAAGTGTTTTGGTTAAAAATTGCGTCGAATCTTTTTTCTTTTTTTTTTCTTTCGGATAAAAAAAGTAGTAACAGAGAAACTAAAAGCGAACTTAGCAGTTTTTATTCTTGCTTCAATGTAGTTTTAGTGTGATTATGACTTTTATATTTAGGTGACATGCTTAGAATTTTTTTTAATTATATATTTTTATTTTATTTCCTTTACGTCTTTTGAAATATAGGTCTAAAGCTTTGAAAAAAATATATATTTCGTTCCATATTTTTTAGTTTTGCTCATCAATTCAGTGTTTTTCTTTCTTTTTTTATAATGTAAATTTTAGTTAATTTTTATAAATCTAAACCAATTAAATGATTTTGCGATTTATTGCGTGTATAAAATAGATATAAAAATGTATATTACATATTAAGAAAAAATCATATAGATTATTATATATTAAAATGTATGTAAAAAACTGTATAATGTTGTTAAGGCGGCTCAGGGGTTAAAAACTTTCCAAAAAATCGATTTTTTATGATCTAGTTTGATTATTCAATTAATTCCGAACTCAATGCAAAAAATCCGCACAAAAATATTTGCATTTTTAACGGAATTATAAGCATTTATGTATCAACACTTTCAAAGCCGCACCCATATAATTTCACTTTAAGTCGCGTTTTTTCAAAACTTGATTTTTGACGATTGACACCAACATTAAAAAAAAAACTATTTAATGGAATGGCTTAATTTTTTTTTTTTTTTTTTTTTTTTTTTTTTTTTTTGCATGGATATAACATCATTATCTATAGAGTGAATTAATATAGTTTAGCTAGTTTAATATTTTGAGTATTTTTAAAGAAAAAAAGTTATATTTTTAGGGTTTTTTTAAATTTTCAAATTTGAGAGGTTTTTTTATAATGTTTTTTAAGTAATAGTTATATCCTTAATTCATTCTACAGAAAATAATGTTATATGCATGCAAAAAAATGTAGAAAAACGGACATTTTATCATTAAATAGTTTTTTTTTTAAATCTTGGTGTTAGTCGCAAAAATCAAGTTTTGAGAAAACGCGACTTAAAGTTGAAATTATATGGGTGCGGCTTTGAAAGTGTTGATACATAAATGCTTATAACTCCGTTAAAAATGCAAATATTTTTGTGCGGATTTTTTGCATTGAGTTCGGAATTAATTGAATAATCAAACTAGATCATAAAAAAATCGATTTTTTGGAACGTTTTTAACCCATGAGCCTCCTTAAATTGATTTTGTGATTTAAACTCCGAACTAAAAAAATAACTCCAGGCTTATATACATCCTTAATGAAATTATTTGATTAAATCCATACATATTAAATACTTCTATATTTTTCTGTTACGTACTCTCCTACCTCTCATTACTCCCTTTGACAATAAAGTTCGGTGAATAGTCCTGTAGCATTAATGTAGATGAAATATTAACGAAAGTTACCATACCATAAAATAGTCATCTCATATAGCTATGCACGCTGGGATCTGCTATACATGTATTGGGAAATTTGCAAGAAGTCTTCTTTTGGGATGAAGTTCAATAGCCTCGTTATGTTACGTTGGATATCAGCAATATGGTCAAATCTCTTTCAAAGAGAGTTTGAATCGTGAAAATAGGAAAAAGTCTGGGGGACTGAGATCTGGCGAGTATGGTAGGTGTTCAATTTGCACCATCCCTCATGAATTTCATTCGGTGTCTTGCAAATTTTAAAAACCAAACTTTAAACTGATCTTTTATTCGTTCATTTTTTTGTTCTCAGTTAAGAACCAACACACTGAATACTAAGCATTCAGTAAAGCACGTCTTATACAGAACATAAAAGACGCTCAACTGAACAACGGTGGAAGAGGATGGTCTACACTTGCCTCTAAACAGGTGCAGCGTTTTGTTTTCCCATTGTGACCAGATCGGTCGTTCTGAATTCATTCACCGAACTTTATTGTCGGAGGTAGTATATGTGTACAACTTATGCACTATATAACTCTGCATCAGTGCTTACACGTTTCACCTTTTTTATACACAGATTTGATCGTATTATGAAGCATTATCATAAGTCAGAATACAGAAAATTTAAGCTTAATCAACTCCATAGAACTCGTTAGATAATTGGACAGTTTTCTTGAAATATTTTTCTTCGTATGATAGTGATTTTTGAAAATTTAGCAGTCTCCACTGATGTCAAAGTGGGCGTAGAGTTGCCCGTTGTTTGTTTTCTTCGTAAACTGTACGTTTCTTATAGTCATCATACAACGCTAAAAACTTTCATGTTCAGCAATTTCTTTCTTTTTTGAAAAAAATATACGTTTAATAATGTGAAGTACTTTTTATAACTTAATTTTTCCAAACTTCACAAATTTTCATTTGAATTTTTTACAATGAATTTTTAATGAAATGCACTTTTTACAGTAAAAAATAACTGCAAAATAAGTTAAACAGTTTGAAATAAAGTAGTACAAATAGCATATAAGAAATTAATAATTAATTAAAGATATGGATTAAAGAAATTTTCTCGAAATAAGAGCATTACTGACACATTCAATTCCAATTTAATAATTTGTTGAAAATGGTGACAGTTTAAATAATAATAATAATAATAATAATTAAAAAAAAAAGTTGAATGTAGATTCTGCCATTGCAGAATTCAGTTTCGCCTCCGATTAGAAAAAAAAATCGATAGAGGTTTTTTATAAACATTTCATCAGAACGAATTTTTTGAGAATCCGAAAAAAAAACAATTCCGGATAATCGAGTTTACTGATATTAAATAGGCTTCGTCCTATTCTTACTTACTAAGTACATACAAAATTTTAAGTCTCTATCTCCATTTGTTTGTGAGAAAGAGCGTTTACAGACAGACACCAATTACGGACGGCAATTTTTTTTTCTAAAAATATGTTTTTCGGAATCTCCAGTATCTGAAACGTGTAAATCCGTTAATTTTTTTTTTTTCGATTTTCAAAACGATTGGAAGACTTACCCTATACTACGTATGATAGGTAAGTAAAAGTGGGCCACAATTTTTGACACGACACTTTTTGGCTTGTCTGTAAGAAATAGCATCGCAGGCTAATAAAAAACTAGTTGGATGTGTCAATCCCAAAACTTTCTTCTATCTCATAACTACATTTTGATATTAAAAAAAAAAAAAAAAAAAAAAAAAAAAAAAAACATGGTGACCCCAAAGTTACCCTCTATCGAATTTCCTCGAACATTTGACCTAGCCTATTGAGATTCTGGTAGCCGAAAAGCCTAAAAAGCAAAATTTAATTAATATTCTGAGAAAAGAATCTTAGTAGTGCCTCATGTTGGGTAATTTATACTAAAACCTAATAAGCATCTATTTATGTCAAGACCTAACAGAATCTGAAATTTGATGGAATTTCGTCCATTAGTTCTTGAGATATAGTTATGACAAAAAATTTGCAAAACGTAGCATAGCAACACCATATCTTGTACAATTTATGCCAAAACGTAAAAAAGCGTCTAATTATGTTATGGTGTAAAATAATCTGAAGTTTGATGAAATTCTGTGCATTAGTTCTTGAGATATAGCTAGTTTAAAAAAACCGTGTAAAATATAGCACAGCAGCGCCATCAGTTGAAGGATTTATAACAAAACGTAATCATCGTGTAATTATGTTATATGTCATTTTGTAACAAAATCTGAAGTTTGATGAAATTCTGTGCGTTGGTTGTTGAGATATAGCTATAAGAAAAATCGTGCAAAATGCAGCATAGCTGCACCACATGTTGCAAGGTTAATACCAAAATGTAATCAGCGTCTAATTATGTTATATATTCTAGTGTAACAGAATCTAAAATTTGATGAAGTTCTCAGCATTAGTTCTTGAGATATAGCTATAGCAAAAATCGTGCAAAATGTAGCATAGCAGCGCCACCTATAGGTCAATTCACACCAAAACCTTATCAGCGGCTATGTATCTCAAGGTATCGCGGAATCTGAAGTTTGGTGAAATTCTGTGCATTAGTTCTTGAGATATATCTATCATGAAAATCATGAAAAACGTTGTATAGCAGCGCCACCTGCTGGCCAATTTACACCAAAACTTAATCAGCATCTATGTATATCAAGGGGTCACAGAATCTGAAGTTTGGTGAAATTCTCTGCATTAGTTCTTGAGATATATCAATCTTGAAAATCATGAAAAACGTAGTATAGCAGCGCCACCTGCAGGCCAATTTTCACCAAAAACCAATAGGCACTAATTCATATCAAGGTCTAACTGAATATAAAATTTTATTAAATTTCGAGCATTAGTTCTTGAGATAGAGCGCCCACAAATTTTTTGTCACATACAGACAGACATAAAGACAGACAGACAGACAGACAGACGGACAGACTCACAGACAGACATTTTCTAAAAATAGTCAAAACGTGTTCAGGACCTTCTAAAACGTATAAATCCGTCGAAAACCGGAAGTCGAAAATTTTCATGAATCCAATACTTTCTTCTTGTAAAGATAGAAGAAAGTAAAAAAGTCAATAAAATCTTTCATTTTTTAAAGAGAAAAGTCTGGAAATCCTAAGTGGGCAGTTAAGAAGAAAAAAGTTTCAAAGGTACTATCTTCTTTAGTGAGGATAACTTTAAACCGGATCTGTAAGCTTATAGATTGAGTGGCAGCGGCAAAGACAATCACCTCATCGAATTCATGAATGAAAATCTAGGTTTAGTTAAATCTTGAATTGTATATTAAAACGTAATCGGTTTGCTAACAAGGAAGGTCTCCATACTGGGCATACTTAGATTTTTTTTAAAAAAATACTAATTAAACCACTCATGTATCTAATAAAGGATCAGTGAAAATTAGCGGCGGAATTACATTAGAAAATGTGTAAAAAAATCAAATACTTTCGAATATTTGGCGTGAAAAGACGAAAGTGTCACACTATTTGGCGAGCAGCACTTTCCCTCGCCAAAAGCAAACGATTTTAATGCAAATGAAAACTTTTGGAATTTTAGAATCCGTATAAATAGTATTTAATAAATTTAAACATAAACAATGAGAGAGTTAACATATTATTTACATATATATATATTAAATTACATGTATATATATGTGTATTATTTGTTGCTGTAGTTATTTAATTTACCTCTGGAAAAAATATTTTCATATATAAAAAATTCTTATTCAGTAAAATTATTTTCATACATTTAAGCGTTTTCAAAAATAAAAGCCATTTGTTTCCATGGCAACCAAATCAAATCGATAATGCTCAACTGAACTTTCAACTAGAAACAATTTTAATTAATTTGAATTTGAATTTCGTTTTTAAATCTCAAATTTTGATGGGGGAAATTTGAATATAAATACATATAAATTATTATACTTAATTATTATACTTAAAACAAACTAAAAAGGACAAAACCAAAGATATTTAATTTATCTAAACACGTTGAACATGAAACTTTTTTCCTTTAAAATGCATCTGACTTGAATGTCTTTTCATCGCCAACTGACGATAAATCGCCAAATAATGAAATTTTCATTTATTTTTTTGCCGACAGGGTATGGAAGTTCCGCCGAAATTTTTTTTATAAACGAATATATCCTCATGAGAAGAACATTCTGTAATTTTTTCAGATTTTTCGAAGTATGCCCGTACGGAGACCTTCCTTGTAAGTCAAATCTTGATGAAAAACACTTAAAAACTTGATTTTAACCGTTGACTCGCAGGTTTACCATTCTGCTTTCCTACACCCAAAAGTATGAAAACAAGGAAGATTAGGAGCAAGAAAACATAATGGTGAACTTATGGGTCAACCACTAAAATAGGGTTTTGAGGCGTTTACCACCAAGATATGATTTAGCAGACCGATTGCATTGTAAGATACTAATTAAGGTTTAATTAATCCTAGATTTTTATTCTTGAACTCGAAGAGATGATTGTATGTGCCCTTATATCGTCTGTATAATATTGTGTTTTGTTTGATTATGCATTACTAGCATATGTAAAGAATTGACAAATTAGTTTAAACTGATTTTTACTTTCTTCTATCTTTACAAGAAGAAAGTATTGGATTCATGAAAATTTTCGACTTCCGGTTTTCGACGTATTTATACGTTTTAGAAGGTCCTGAACACGTTTTGACTATTTTTAGAAAATGTCTGTCTGTGAGTCTGTCCGTCTGTCTGTCTGTCTGTCTGTATGTCTGTCTGTCTGTATGTGACAAAAAATTTGTGGGCGCTCTATCTCAAGAACTAATGCTCGAAATTTAATAAAATTTTATATTCAGTTAGACCTTGATATGAATTAGTGCCTATTGGTTTTTGGTGAATATTGGCCAGCAGGTGGCGCTGCTATACTACGTTTTTCATGATTTTCAAGATTGCTATATCTCAAGAACTAATGCACAGAATTTCACCAAACTTCAGATTCTGTGACCCCTTGATATACATAGATGCTGATTAGGTTTTGGTGTAAATTGGCCAGCAGGTGGCGCTGCTATGCCACGTTTTTCATGATTTTCATGATAGCTATATCTCGAGAACTAATGCACAGAATTTTACCAAACTTCAGATTCCGCGATACCTTGAGATACATAGTCGCTGATAAGGTTTTGGTGTGAACTGCCCTATAGGTGGCGCTGCTATGCTACATTTTGCACGATTTTTGCGATAGCTATATCTCAAGAACTAATGCAGAGAACTTCATCAAATTTTAGATTCTGTTACACGGGAATATATAACATAATTAGACGCTGATTACATTTTGGTATTAACCTTGCAACAGGTGGTGCAGCTATGCTGCATTTTGCACGATTTTTCCGATAGTTATATCTCAACAACCAACGCACAGAATTTCATCAAACTTCAGATTTTGTTACAAAATGACATATAACATAATTACACGATGATTACGTTTTGTTATAAGTCCTTCAACTGATGGTGCTGCTGTGCTATATTTTACACGGTTTTTTTAAACTAGCTATATCTCAAGAACTAATGCACAGAATTTCATCAAACTTCAGATTCTTTTACACCATAACATAATTAGACGCTTTTTTACGTTTTGGCATAAATTGTCCAAGATATGGTGTTGCTGTGCTAAGTTTTGCAATTTTTTTGTTATAACTATATCTCAAGAACTAATGGACGAAATTCCATCAAATTTCAGATTCTGTTAGATCTTGACTTAAATAGATGCTTATTAGGTTTTAGTATAAATTACCCAACATGAGGTACTTCTAAGCTCATTTTCTCAGAATATTAATTAAATTTTGCGTTTTAGCCTTTTCGGATTCCAGAATCTCATTAGGCTAGGTCAAATGTTCGAGGAAATTCGATAGTGGATAACTTTAAGGTCACCATGTTTTTTTTTTTTTTTTTTTTTTTTTTTTTTAATATATATATTAAAATGTACTTATGAGATAGAAGAAAGTTTTGGGATTGACACATCCAACTAGTTTCAAATATGAATTAATGAAGTAATACTCTATAAGTGAATTGTAACATAAAGTTACTATAGCCTGTTTAATATTTCAAGCGATTACAGATATATAACATTGTAACATTCAATTTTAAACCATTTTAAAAGCCATTTATAACAAGATCAATTATTGGGTTGGCCTGACCCGTGGGATTGCACTATCCTCTAAAGCATAAGCTGAGTTTCCGAGGTGGTCATCTCTTGTCATCCCTTGCCACCTCCTGGTCTATTATCTTTATTTACAGGCAGACTTGATCACATTTCGTCCTGACAGCAGCTGTAATGCTAATTTATTACTATTTTTTCTTAAAAAGAAGTCTATACATGTGAAAACAAATTGGAAATTGCACATGAAGCGTAGCAAATCAGGTGCGTTTGTACGATAACGAAGTTTAAAAGATATTCAGATCTTGCTGATATAGTAGAGCGTACTTCGGATACAATATAATGGTCGAAATCTTTGTGTTCCTGTAAATATGCAGGAAGTAATTTTTGTTACAGCTCAGCAACGCATATCTTATTCATAATTTTCTTATAATCAAATCTCATAATTATAAGATTTAATTATCTTATTCATAATCTTATTCCTTCAGTATTATGTAGTGGAATATTTTTGTGTGGCCCTGTAATTTAATAATAAATATTCTTTGCATCACAGATTGTATAGAATGTATATTTTAGTATAAACTTTATAGGTTCATGTCAATTCTATTATGTTCGAATGAATGTAACACCATTAAAATGCATTTGAAATTTTTTTCCCTATTGACCGTAATGTAACGGAGTACTTTTGATTGTCCCTGTAATTGATCTATGCATCCGATTTTAATAACATTTGAAATGACTCTACAAAATTATGTTATAATTATATGTTTTAAATTTCAAACGATTGAAATGCATTTAAAACTTTTTACCCCTTGAGCGCAATGTAACGGAATCTTTTTGATTGTCCCTGTAATTGATTTGCGCATCCGATTTTCATAAAATTTGAAATGACTCGACAAAATTATGTAATAATTATGTATTTTAAATTTCAAACGATTCGGTTGGGTAGTTTTTGTGTTGTTATATGCGGACAGACAGACAGACAGACGGACGGACTGAGCGACAACTATAGGTGCTACGCATTTACATAATTACGAACGCCCCTAAACATTGAGGGTCACTTACGGATAATATGTTAACAATTACTTATCATATTAGAAATTCAATGGGTAATTTCACCCAATGTTTATTCTATTGACGCGACTTAGTCCTTTCAAAAAAATCTTCCATGCGGCTTTTCTCCATAAGCTAATGGCCTTAGAGCTGTGAAAATAGAAAAAAATCTCAAAACGATTTCTTTAGCATTTCCTTTGTTCGTCATATTTGCAGATGACCCGCATTAGTCTTATCCCTAGAGCAAAACGCAACAGAATATGGTGGGCGTAAGAGAGTGGTAGGAAAAGCTTCAAGTGACGTCATCTATGATTACTTCATTTATAGATCAATTTCAAATGACGTCATACCACAGCATCCAACTTGACAATCTTTGTTTGTCCGTCGGTTTTTTTTCCGTGTATATTCCAGTTTGATTGGCTATGCAATAATATTGAAAAAACAAACAAATAAAAAGGCGGACTTCGATTGGTTTGTGAAAAATTGGCAATAACGTAGTCACATTATTGAAATTGATCTATTAAAATTTGTCTGAATGGATCAAGTCGTAACTAAGGAGAAATGGGACGAATTCTCCATCCAAAAATGTTTTGCACTTATTTTTCTACGTTTAAATTTTGTAAATAAAAGCTGAACAGATAGCAGTATGCGATGATGTCGCATTTCATGTGAAAAGTTTATGCAGATAGAGGCTTTAGATTTCAATGATTGTCTTACGGTGCTTGTTCAGACAATAATTCTAAATTCATCGCTCATTAACAAATAAGATAAACGTATCAGTAGTGAGTCACTTTAAGACATTTATCCAAGGCTCTTACTGCCGTTCGTCATAGTACGAAATCCCCACAAAAAGCTCCATTTGGCGAGTAAATGAATAATCAGACGCGCCAAATTACGAGACCTCAATTTCTGTTTTTTTTTTTTTTTTTTTTTTTTTTGTCTGGAGTTATGTATTCTTATGCACGTTACTGGAAAATTGATGTCGCTTTTCATCTTCAATCGAACGGTGCAATTTACATTATTATTTATAGATACGAGGGCGGTTCAATAAGTACCAGTGTTAGAAATGAAGACACCGTTTTTTTTTTCAATATTTTTTTTTATTTTTCAACATAGTCCCCTTTTAGAAAGATACACTTCTCCCAACGTTCCGGCCATTTTTCTAACCCCTCCAAAAAATAGGATTTGTCGAACTCTGCAAAATACGCCTCTGACTTCCTCGTTTGAGCTAAATTTTTTTCCCGCGAGCCATTTCTGCATGTTAGGGAACAAGAAAAAGTCGCAGGGTGCCAGATCGGGTGAATAAGGGGGTGCAGCAGCAATTCATAAAGCAATTCATGCAGTTTGGCGGCGACAACTCCAGATGAATGTGCTGGTGCGTTATCGTGAACGTGGCACCCATCGGGCCGAAAATTTTTTCATCCCCAACTTGTCATGCAAAATAGAATTGCTGTTCCGGTTGACACGCCTACGGCCTCTGCTACTTCGTGCACCTTCGTTCGTCTATCAGCGAGAATCATGTAATGGACTTTTTCAATGATTTCCTCGGTAACCATATCTGGTCGCTCATCATCGAAAACGGAAGTTCGGCCACGTTTAAATTCGTTGAACCAATATCTAACTGTGGTCATAGATGGCGACGTGTCCCCATAAACAGCATCCAACTTTGCTTTTATCTCCTCGCATTTTTTCCCATCCAAAAACAAAAAGCGGATTACCGAACGATATCCATCTTAGCGAAAATCACGAAACACGTCTTACTCGAATGGCTGCCAAATCCAAACTAACCTTTCAATCAGTCTGAAATTTTTATAGATGTCGTTTTATAGATGGCAGCACACGATGATAACAGCAACTTCCCTGAGAAACGTCCTTTGTCTTCAAACACGGGTACTTATTGAACCACCCTCGTATACTGATTCAAAACAAACTCAAATTAGCAGCAGTCAAAGACACAGAAAGGATTATACGATAAGCATTTCATTCTTGTCAGTTTGTCACTATCTATGCATTGGTAAAATCACAAAAAAAATTGCTCGCATCAATCGCAAAATCTAAAAATTTTTTATTGTAATGCGGCAGTGAATTTGCCATCTACCGTAGGAGAAGATGATGATACTTCTTTGCCACTTTTTAAATTTTAATTTTTTTAAATTTTTTATAATTTCTTAGAACAAAATAAAATATTGAAAATGAAAATTTTATAATTTTACTTCAACAGAAAACCACTTTCAATTAATTTTGAACTATTTTTCTATGTCTAATTATTTTTTACTTTTTTTACATCGTGGCTCAAGTATCCCCATGGAGGATACCCCCCCACCAAGTCTTAATGTATTATATTAAAAGATAAATATTTTAATATGTTGGACCTGACTAATGGAAGTATTAGAGATTATTATTTTTAAAATAATTTAAAATTTTTTTAATGTAATAAAAATTAAATTGAAAACTATGTTTACATTTATCTAAACAGGCTATTTTTTTAAACAAAATCAAAAATAAAATGGATATTTTCATTAAAATATATACATTTTTAAACATTTTTTTTCTAAGTCATTATTTTTTAAAGAAAAAAAAATCAATTAGTGAATATAAGGATGCAATTTTATTTTTGTTTGTTTCATCCATGTCTAATTTCCTAGTGGGGATGGTTGAGCCATGGCTCAAGTATCCCCATTCTCACTAGCTCAACTATCCCCATTACCACCATTTTTGTTTATCAGAGTTTTACTAAGTAAAGCATGCAGCTATTTGAACTAGTTTAGATTCAAAATACAATTAAATTATACTTATTAAATTTATCCATATGATTGCAACTTTAAACAAAGCTTTTAATAAAAATAAAAATAAATAAATAAAAAACTGCACCTAAACATTAACTTTAGATAGGGAAAAACAACTATTAATCATCATACTTTCAAAATGGTACCAAGGTATGTGATTTCTTTTTTACATGTTCAGAATTATAAATATGTTACCATATTGCCAGTTTTAGAAAGAAAAATGAACCAACTGTAGAAATATTAGAGGTGGCTCAAGTATCCCCTATGCTCAAGTATCCCCACTCTCCCCTAGTGTTTATTATTTTTCTGCAGAGTATCATTGGCTAATCATCAATTTTTCCTAGCAGTTATAGTCGAAATCTCATAGCAATTTAACGCTAATGGAATGTTTGAAATATTTACCCATTTAGGAGACATTTAAAAAGTACTTATTTATAAGAGCTTCTGCACCATATAATAGAATTTTTATATTATAAGCTATGACAAAAAATTGTATTATTTTAAAACACATTAAAAAAAACCTGGATATAATAAAATGTTAAAGGTAGATTTATTTTAGTGCTTCACGCCGAAACTATTTTGCCAACATTTTTTTCATTTGACTGCTATTTTTTATCGCTAATGTTGGTCAAAAGACAACGAGAACCCTGCATTTTTTAAATTATTCATAAAGTGTTACTGAATTCTAATATGTGTACCTATTAATGTAGTTCTAACATTCATGTATCACAATAAATATTCAAATTTTCAGAATATATTTTTCGAAAAAAAAAAAAAATAATGTTACTTTTTTATATGCTCCAGTAGTGGGACTAGTTAATTTCTGATGCATGCAAATTTCTCACTCAATAAGTTATTCATAATTAATGAGAACAAATGTAGTTTAATTTAAAACAAAACATAATACCAAAAGCAATTAAAAAAAAAAAACACTTAATGAAAGCTCTAAGAATTAGTAAAAAAAAAATCACTTTTTCGAATAAAGACAAGAAGATCAAAAAATGTAACCAGCAAAGAAAAAAAAATCCAAAAATTTAATGAAAATTTAACATTTAAAAATGTTAGTCATTCGAACCGTATCAGTTATAGAAAATTTTCACGAATCCAATTCATTATTTTTGTAAGCGTAAAAGAAAGTACAAATTTAAGTTGGTTTATTCTGATTAGAAATTATGTCCAAAAATATTTCATAAATATATATTTTGTCAAAAAATACTATTAAATCTAAAAAATACTTTTAATCTCTTAACAGCTAAATATAATTAATTTACTTGTTTACTACCACTATATTTTTCCACAACCAGAATTTATATCTGGCAATTATGACGGATATGTAGCTGAAAGAAAGAGCATCTGATGATCAGTTTTTGTAATGTTACAATTCGAGCGATGTTACAGTTCGATCGAAGGGAGAACAAATAAATTCAAGTGTAGGTTGGGAAAATCTATTTCACTTTGTTAAGATGTGGAAGACAGTTTGAAGAAAACATCCTACGAAATGCGAAGGAGAATGGTCACTGCATTATAAAAATCCTCCATTACATCGGTTGTTAGCAGACATGGGTTGTAGAAAAAAGCATTCAACTCCTCCAACAGCATTCCCTACTCACCGGATTTAGCACTATCCCAATTCTACCAATTCTCTAAGATCAAAATGGATTTAAAATGTAAGCGTGTTGGCACCGTAGAAAGCATCAAAACCAACGCGACGACTTATCTCGAGAATACATCAATACAGAGCTTTCGTCTTTAATTCAAGAAACGATTACAGACAGAGTAACAGATATACAGAGGTTTTCTAAAAATATTCAAATTGTCTTCAGATGATTTCAAAACCTTTAGTTCTATAAAATGAAAATCAAATCTATTTAAATTCTATAACATAAAAGCAGAAAAATTCACAATTCCACTAAATTCTCCTTATACCTCTAGAAACAAGTCAAAAGAAATCAATTTGGAAAAAATATATAATTAAATGAACTTAAAAAAAAAAACCTATTCAATCTAAGGTATCATTTATTTCTCTTAAAAGCTAAACGCAGCCCGCTTCCTAACTAAACAATAAATAGATGAATCACTTTACTTTTTGTTTACTAACTAACGCAACACGAACTTTATGTCTCTAATTTAAGAACTTTTCGTAACTTGTTTCAGTTTTATGTTCCCCAAGAACCTATAACGAAGCGATAATGAAATATAGTAGACCTTACTGAAATGTAATTGGTTTTATTTAATAGACGTAGCTGTGTAAAAGGAAGTGGAGCTATTTTGTGTTTAAAGTTGAAGGCAACCAAATTGAATATTACTTCCTTCCATAATAATGTTAAAAAATATTTTTAGATCTTCTTCATTGTTAAAAGTAGTGGAATATATATATATTTTATAATACTAATGGTAAAAAGATTCTATTGTGACTTTTTATTTTTTTCTATCTTTGGAAGAAAAAAAAACTATTGGATTAGAGAAAATTTTATACTTCCGGTTTTCGACATATTTACGATACATTTTTATGGAAGGATTGTATAAAACCATTTATATTTTACTAAGGCCTACTACATTTCATTATTTCTTCCTTATAGATGCCAAAAAACAAATCCTTGCAAAATTCATCAGGCCATAAGTTCTTGACATATGGTTGTTGTGGAAAATAGTGAAATAGGCAACTTAGCAGCCCCATGTGATAGGCGATTTAAATAAAAAATTAATCAGCGCCAGTTAATGAGAGGGATTAACTTAGAATCGAATTTTATTGAATTCCGTTCATTAGTTCTTGAGTAGAGCACTCGCAATATTTATGTCACCATCAGACATACAGACAGACTAATTCAAAGACAAACTCACAGACAACCATTGTGTAGAAACATGTTTTTCGGGTTCTCTAACACCTAAAACGTGTAAATCTATCGAAAAACGAAATTCGAAAATTTTCATGAACCCAATACTTTATTCTTGCAAAGATAGAAGAAAGTGAAAATGAACTTGGTACTTTTTTATTTGAAATTGTGTGCATAACAATTTCATAACTATTACATAAAAAAATAACTACGCAGACTGGTGTATATTTTTATTCATTTAACGACATTATCGTTTTGCAAACACAAATAGATGAATCACTTTTTCTTTTTGTTTACTAACACATCACGAACTTTATGTCTTGTAATTTGCATCTAATGTATTCTCCCCATGAACGTATAACGAAGCGATAATGAAAAAGAGAAGTCCTGACTATAATGCAATTGGTTTTATTTAATAGGCGTAGCCTTGTAAAAGAAAGTTTAGCTACTTTGTATTTGATGTCAACCAAATTTAATTTTAATTCCGTCTGTAAGAATTAAGAATGTAATTGTATATTTTTGGTTTTTCTTTATTATTAAATGTACTGGGATATTTGTTTCCATAATAATGGTGACAGACTAAGATACTATTCTGCTTTCATTTTCTTTTATCTTTACAAGAGGAAAGTATGAGAATATTGAAAATTTTAGACTTCCGATTTTCGACGGATCTACGCTTTTTAGGGGTCACAGGTGCCAAAAAAATTTTTTTAGGAAATTCATCAATTCATTAGGTCTTGAGACAGTTTTTCCTATTAAGGAAATCAAGAAAAAGGCAACTTAGCACCGCTACCTGTAAGGCGATTTACACCAAAAAGTATTCAGCGCCAGTGAATGAGTGATATAAACTTAAACTTAATTTTTATTGAATTCAAATCTTTAGTTCTTGAGATAGAGCACCCACAATATTTATGTCACATACAGACACACAGATAGACAGACTCAGGGACGGACATTCTGTAAAAACATATTTTTCGGGAGATGTGACTCCTAAAATGTGTAAATCTATCAAAAACCGAACCTCGAACATTTTCATGAATCCAATTTGTTATTTTTGTAAAGATAGAAGAAAGTAAAAATGAATTAGTTATTATTATGATTTGAAATTATGTGCAAAATTATTTCATAAATATATTGATTATTAAGTCAAAAGAAAAATAAAAACTATTCCTTCTGAGATATACTTTTTTTCTCTTAACAGCAAAACGTAGCTTTTTTTCCTAGCTGAACCATAAATAGATGAGTTACTTTTCTTTTCCTTTATTAACACAACACGAACTTTATGTCTCCGATATAAGAACTTTTCCGTAACTTTTTTCAATTTTATGTTCCCCATGAACCTATAATGAAGGGAAAATGAAATATAGTAGGCCTTACTAAATTGTTATTGGTTTTATTTAATAGACGTGTAAAAGACGTGGAAGTTGGGCTACTTTGTGTTGAAGTTAACCAAATTTATTTTTACTTCCTTCATAATAATGTTAAAATATATATTTAGATTGTTTTTATTGTTAAATGTAGTGGAATATTTTTTTTATAAAAATTGTGAAAAACTTATATCGAACTCTGTTTTTAATTTATTCTATCTTTGCAAGAAAATAAAACTCTTGGATTTGAGGAAATTATAGATTTCCGGTTTTGCGACGGTTTTACACGTTTTGGAAGTTACAGGTCTACAAAAACATGTTTTAAGAAATTCACCAGTTAATTAGTTCTTGAGATATGGTTATAGTTAAATCGTTTAAAAGACAACCTAGTAGCACCACCTGCAAAGCGATTTACACCATCAGTGCTAGCTAATGAGAGGAATTAATTTAATCTGAAATTTATTGAATTTAGTTCTTTAGTTTCTGATATAGAGCGGGCAAAATGTTTGTATCACACACAGACATACAGACTCAAAGGCAAACTCTCCCACAGACATTTTGAAAACAGATTTTTCGGGTTTTCTGACTCCAAAAACGTGTAAATCCACCGAAAATTGGAATTCGAAAATTTTCATGAATCCGATATTTTATTCTTGTAAAGATAGAAGTTTCCCAAGATTTTTTGAAGGAAAGATCTCAAGATTGATTTTGATCTCAAGTCAAATCTCAAATGTTTTTCAACTCCGTTCTTTAGTTCTTGCGATAGAGCCCCCAAAATATTCTTATCATATACATATTCACATACAGTTTTAATGACAAACTCACAGAGAGATATATCGAAAAAACATATTTTTTGGTTTCTCTGACTCCTAAATCTCGTAAATAAATAGAAAATCGGAATTCAAAAATCTTTATGAATCCAATACTTTATTATTGTGAAGATAAAAGAAAGTAAAAATTAAGTTTCTTTTACTATGATTTGAAATTCTGAACAAATTTTAAATACATTGACTAAAATTGACTAAATTTCATAAATATATCGACTAAAAAAACTATTCAGTCAGAGGTATATTTTTATTCTATTAACAGCTAGACATAGCCCGTTTCCTAACTGAACCATAAATAGATGAATTCTCTTTTTTAGTTCACTGATACAACACGAAATTTACGTCTTTAATATAAGATTAATATAAGACTTTTTCGTAATTTCTTTCGATTTTATGCTCCCCATGAATCTATAACGAAGAGGTAATGAAATATAGTAGGCCTTACTAAAATGTAATAGGTTTTATTTAATAGACGTAGAAAAGTAAAATAAACTTGAGCTAATTTGTGTTTGAAGTCAACCAAACCTACTTTTATTTTTTTCATAAGAATTAAGCATGTAATAGTATTTCTTTAGATTTTCATCATTGTTAAATGTAATTGGATATTTTTTCCATAATAGTGGTAAAAGACTTAGATACTGTTCTGCTTTTACATTGTTTTCTCTTTACAAGAAGTCAAAATGGGAATACTGAAAATTTTAGACTTCCGATTTTCGACGGATCTACATATTTTAGGGGTCACAGGTGCAAATAAAACCGTATTTCTATGAAATTCATCGGTTTATTAGTTCTTGACACATGGGTATTTCGAAAATCCTGAAAAAGGCAACTTAGCAGTGCTACCTGTAAAGCAATTTACACCAAAAAATATAAGTGCTAGTTGATCAGATATGTTAACTTAATCTCAAGTTTTATTGAATTCCGTTTATTAGTTCTTGCGGTAGAGTACCCAAAACGTTTGTGTCACATTCTGGCACATACATTAACAGATTCAGGGACAGACTTTCTGTAAAAATATATATTTCGGAAACTGTGACTCCTAAAGTCTGTAAATCCATCAAAAACCGGAATTAGCATATTTTTATGAATCCAATGCTTTATGCTTGTAAAGATAGAAGAAAGTACACATGAATTTGGTTTTATTATGGTTTGAAATTATATGCAAACTAGTTCACAAACCTATTGATTATTTCGTCAAAAGAAGAAAAAAACTATTCAATCTGATGTATACTTTTATTTATTTAAAAACTAGACGTAGTCTTTTTCGTAGTTGAACCATAAATAGATGATAGGGTAACACCCCCAGTAATTGGCACATTAAGGATTTGTCTTTAAACTTACTTCTATTTTCATTACCAATAAATAAAATATTTACTTGCAAATATTTTTAAATCAAAGAGTGCATATCTGTGCATCTATTTTGCCCACTAATAGCAAAAGCATTTGAAAAAGTATTTTTATAAAAATATATTTATAAAACGTTGCTGCAATCACCAGTAATTGGCACTTAGAATTTTACACAATTAAAGTAACCCTTTTCAACTAAACAAAACTGTTGTCAATTAAAATTTAAAATATACTATAAATCAGACAATAATAAATTGAAATGCATGCCTTTCTTAAGCCAGAGAAGAAGCATTTGCAACAAAAATGGCTAATTTGATACAAGCCATAATTGTTTCTCTTACCTTGGCACTATTGTCATCTTGTAGCATAAATCAAAGTTATAAGCTTTAAAGTAAATGAGCATATAACTGGTATATGGTCTTGCATTTTTAAAAGACTGGATATAAATCTTATTTTAGGACATTTTTGTAGGATGTGACAATCACTGGTGCCTGCCAATTACTGGGGATGTTACCCTACACTTTATGCTTTGTTTACTAACACAGCACGAACTTTATGTCTCCAATATAAGAACTTTTCGTAGCTTGTTTTTATTTTATTCTCCCTGTGAACCTATAACGAAGAGACAATTAAATATACAGTCGGCTTTCGTTAATTCGAACTCGTCGGGATCACAAGAAATGTTCGAATTATCCGAAGTTCGAATTACGGAAAAAATGTTTAATATGATATTATTACAAAGAAAGTAATGTTATAGTGTTTTTTAAACTTATTTCGTCTGTTATCATTATAATATAATTTAACATTAAATTAGAATGTATAAATTCATAAATTAATTATAAGATTAGAAACAAGCACGATGGAAGAAAAATTTAAAGCGTCACTGATAGACAGACGGGGCACTGAGATAGTGGATATCAAATGCATTGGATTATATGTATACTCGTTCGGAACAATTTTCACAAGAATCAAAGAAAGAAAGTTATTCAAATGATCTGAAATCCGTTAGAAAGAAAAGAAAAATTAAAATTCGGAATTCTAGTTAGTTCGAGTTAAACGAAGTCAAGAGAAAATGAGTTCGAATTCATGAAAATTTTTAGCGTTATTCTACCATTGAAAATTTCGGGACTTCATGTTTAGTTCGAATTAAGCGAAGATTCGAATTATCCGATTTCGAATCAACGAGAGTTGACTGTAGTAGGTTTTTCTAAAACGTAATTGGTTTTATTTAACATACGTAGCTGTGTAAAAAGAAGTGGAGCAGTTTTTTGTTTGAAGCCAACCAAATTTAATTTTACTTCCTTTCATAAGAATGCATAATATAATTTTTAGATTTTCTTCATTGTTAAATGTACTGGAATGTTTTTCTATAATACTGGTAAAAAAAACTTAGATTCTACCTGTTTTTATTATCTTCTCTCTTTGTAAGATAAAAAAATATTTTAATCGAGAAAATTTTAGATTTCCGGTTTTCAACGTATTTAAACGTTATTTTAAGGTTCATGGGAACCAAAAAACATATTTTTATGAAATTCATCAATTCATTTTAGTTATTGAGATATAGCATTTGCAAAATCGTGAAAAAGGCAACTTGGAAGTAACATCTGGCAGGCAAATTAGGCCAAGAAGTAATTAGCATCAGTTAATGTGAGGGATTAATTCAATTCCAAGTTTTAATGAATTCCGTTTATTAGTTCTTGAGATAGAGCATCCAGAAAATCCGTGTCACATACAGCCACATAGACAGACAAACTCAAAGACAATCTCACAGACAGACATTTTGCAAAGATATATTTTTCGGATTCTCATGAAACTTGTAAATCTATCAAAAACCGGAAATCAAAAACTTTCATGTTTAATTTCAATTTAAAATGCACGTTATAGACTAACAGAATCTGAAGTTTGATCGAAGTCTGTGGATTACTTTTTGAGATACATATATTACTTAAATCACAAAAATGCACCATAGAAGCATTCTCTGTTGAGTTATTTACACTGAAAATTAATCACCATTAATTTATATCGGGCACTACCTGTATAGAAGTTTTTATTAAATTCCGTGCATTAATTCGTGAGATAGAACGCCCAAAATTTTTATGTCACACACAGACAGGCAGACAGATAGATTCGCAGACAGACATTTGGGAAAAAAATGTTTTTCAGTTTCTCTGTCCACTAAAACGTGTAAATCCGTAGAAAACCAGAAATAGAAAATTTTCACGAATCCTATACTTTCTCCTTATAAAGATGGATGGAAAAAAAATATATAAATCATTACTTAATAGAAAACAAATCGGGTATGTTTTGCCGTCATAATTTATTACCATAGCAATGAAAATAAAAATAAATTCTAGAAATATAAATCACAACATGGAAGAAACTAAAAATAAATTTAGTTTGCTTCAGACAAATGAAAATCTCTACTTCTTTTTACACAATTACTTCTATTAAATAAAACCAATTGCATTATAGTGAAGTCCACTATATTTCATTATCTCTTCTTTATAGGTTCATGGAGAGCATAAAATTGAAACAAGTTACGAAAAGTTTTTATATTAGGGCCATAAAGTTCATGTTGTGTTAGAGAAAGAAAAGAAACTGTAATTTATCCATTTATGGATTAATTTAGAACGGCACTGTGTTCAGATATTATATTATCAAAAGTGTATTTTAGTTGCGTCAGTATTATTTTTTTATGACGTAATAAACCTTTCAATTTAAAAAAAAAGAAAAATATATAATGATGATGAAACTGCTGCATAATTGAATTTATTGTAATATTTTTAATTTTTCGAACTATATTGCAAAATCTATTATATATATATAATTACAGATTTTAGTTTAATAGAGAAATGTATAGTAAACACGTGGCAAAATAAAGTATTTTTTAAAAATCAAATAACTATTTTAATGTTATTTAATGTAAAAATCAGTCAAGATAATTCAGTTACATGAGATTTGCAGAGCTAAAAAATATGCATGGAAATATATCTATTTTTGGTAGGCATGTGTTTGACCAGATTGTGTGCATGCAGTATCAAACCATTCTTTTGAATTTGTCTTTTTTTCTACGGAATTTTATTATTTGAGTAGAGATCTTATTCATATTTTGAAATAATATCTCTACTCTATTAAAATCTGTGCCCATATTTATGTATCCTTAAAAACGAAGGGCGCAGGGCTATAAAAATTCGGCACACGGTTTGCTGGTAGGTGACTTCTGAACTATTGGGGTCGAAAATTCAAAAAAGTTAAACAGTTTTTATTTATATTTTTAAAGCATTTTTGTCCCTTTTAATCATTTAGAAAATGGTTGTTGTTCTCGTTCAAGAATAGATATATCTGAGACTTATCTGCCATACGTTTGTTGCCACAATGACAAAAATGTATTAAAAACTCAAAAAAAAAAAAAAACTAAAAAACAAATTGAGATATAGATTTCAAACAAATTTAATTTTAAAGTAGATTTTCCCCCCAATACGACGGTGTAAAATTTGAAAATGTGCGATGTTTAGAAGATTAAAATTTTTAGTAGCGAAAATTGAAAAACTGATATTTCATATAAAATTTGTTTATTATTGGTCCAGGAATATTAATATTTAATCCATGGTGTACGTAATATATGACTCTGTTATTACATAAGCCATGCTTTAATCATAAAAAATGATGTTTTTTATTATTCAAAATCTATAATTTTGCAAATAATCAGATATAATTCTATTGCGCATAGTTCATCCTTTTTTTGACGTTTTATTACTAACATAAACAAAACGTTTTATTCAATTTATTCTCTTATTCTAAATACATAGTTTTATCATCTGCGGTCATAACAACAGGATAAATTAAATTTCATGAAAAAAAAAAACTGTAGTCAAAGTTTTTTTTTTTTTTTTTTTTTTTTTTTTTTTTTTTTTTTTTTTTGTTAATCGAATTTTTTGTACGTAGAATGAGTTAAACAGCTAGTAATTTTTATAAAATGTTACATGAATTTTAAAAGCCGAATTAATATAAATATAAACGCATTTTAATAAAAAAAATATATACGCAGGTGAAAATTAAAAACTAAAGATAACTGTAAAATAATTAAATTATTACATAAGGAAAGCGTTTACTGTTTAAAATTACATCGGCAGAGTCAGTGACATTTTTTACTTAACATTTTGTCTACAAGCTTATTTTAAATATAGAATTGATCTGTCTAATGAAAAGCTGTTCTGACAGCTGTGGAGGTGTGTGTGCTTTAAGCACCGAAAATTTTCAAGGTAATGGTAGTAAAAGGCAACTATATTGCATAACATTGCTAATGCACAGAATAACCGATGCCTGGACCGAGTTTGTTGGCCAGTTCCATCCGCCATCTTGTTTCAAAATAGCAAAATATTTAATTTAAAAAAATAAATTTTAAAATTTGATACAAAAAGTAAGAAGTTGAATTTTTTTTCTTTTGTGTGTTTGACCTTGATACAAAGGTTCCAGAGCATTTTTTGTTTCATCTATTTCTATATATTAAAAAATGGCTGAGTTATAGAACTTTCAATTTCTAGTGTGGTTGACATTTTGAAACGGTCTGAATTTTGTCACATGATAATACATATATTTATAAACCGATTTGGATATAATTCCACGTACCCATAGTACAAAAAAATGTCTTGACCAAGTTCATTGGCCAACATCATCTGCCATCTTGTTTCGAACCATTTAAGTTCTTCAAAAATCTTTTAAATGTATAATGATGTACAAACAAAAAAATTAATGAATTTGAAAAGGGTTCTCTCTGAAGTGTTTGATCTTAATACCTGAATTCCGGAGTATTTTTTGTTTTGACTTTATTTTAAAATACACCTGAGATATAGCAGTTTGAATTTCTAATGTGGTTGATATTTTTAAAAAGAATCAATTTGCCCGCGACAGCACTCGTACATAATTAATTGATATCAATGTGAATTGCACATGTGCACACTGGCCAGGCCTGGAAATTGAGCCCCATGAAGACCTCTATGACAGGTTGTGCTCTCAAAGCTGGTAGATGGGAGGTGCTGGGATCTAACCATTTAGAGTTTTCTGTGGTTTACTTCGAACCTTTTATTTCCATTCGTAAATACAAATTAGGCTCCTTTAGAAAGACCTCCTATGGCGGGCACTCCCCCAAGAGCCTATATACCTTGTGAAGATAATCGACCGTTGTACGATATACACATCTTTTTTGAAATGACGTTCTTAGGCATAACGCGCAATGTATCTCAAAAAGTCTTAATATTTATTCATGGAATTTGCAATATCTATATTTATCGATTATCATGTTAGTCATTTCTATTACTTCTTTCTAAATATATCAAACTATATTGTTAACTCATAACAATCTAAAAAAACTACTATCAGTAGTATCACAGCATAAGACCATTTAAACACACTAAAATAAATCCAAGAGACGTAAAAGAAAAACACTTGTTATCTGTTCAACATTTTAATCGACAACTGCCTACATCATTTAATAACATTTTACACACAGATATCATGACGTCACAGAATTAAAACAAAGTGAATACAGTGGCGTCAATCTGCCGGCATTTCAGAATTAAATTATAAACATAAAAAGCAATATATTACACTTAATGTTTTAGAAAATGATTACTGTCTAAATAAATCTTACTCGATGATACAGAAAATTATTATTATGGCAATAAATCTTTTTTAATGATTTAGGAAATTACTTTACATTAGTTTTGATTGATTTATTATATTAAATGAGTATATTAAATGATTCTGCTAAATTATTATGTTAAATTATTATATTAAATTATTAATGTTACCGATAACAATTTCCTTTTTATTGTTCTCACAAAATATTTCATTAACCCCTTGTGGACGAGCGACACGTATACATGTGACGATTTAAGGAGAACTCGAATTATTTCCACTGGTTAAAAAGAAACACACAGTCATGGCAAGCGAGGGAAAAAACGAAATAAATAAATAAATGTAGAAGATCCAATAATTAGTCATAGGCTGCTGTAAATTCATTTATTAAATTCGTAATAATGAGGAAGGAAAAGCTCCTTTTGCAAAAATTCCATCATTATTTCAGCGAGCTGTCCTCATCGAAGAAGCAACCCAAGAAATCTTCTTTTTCATCTCGAGACTTCCACCTTTTTAAACTAAAAAGAAAGTTCTGGAACATTCTGTAACCTCAAACCATCATTCTTTTATGTAAACAGAATTCTTGTCCAGCTATGAGATTATTTTCCACAAACGATAAATTTATTTAAAAAAAAATATTATTTAACCAATTTATAATTGACTCAGAATTTTAAATATCTTAGGCAGACGATTTTTATAAATGATTAATTTTAAGAGAAAAAGAAAAGAAATGAATTTATTAATATGCACACATCAAAGGTTGAGGTAGGAAAAATAAATAAATAGATAAAATAAAATAATGATATTTTTTGAAAGGTATGGTTTTGGAATAAATTTAATAAGACTTTCTTAAAAAGGGTTGATAAAAACATAGAAGAAATCAGTTTTATTTGGAATATTAAGAATAAAGTTTTAATTAAGAATATTTTTAATTTAGAGCCATCTTTTTAAATTTACGCATACTGGAATAATGTTTTTTAAGGCAAATTAAGAATTTATATCGTCTGCATAAGGATTAACAGATTAGATTTAGAAACAAGATTTTAATTTAATAATTTGAAGTAAGTACGGAATATTATTATAAGAAAATTAAGATAGTATAAAGGTTAGTTTTGGCGAAAAAATTTTAAATTTGTAATATACATATAGCAAAAGAGCTTAAGAATTCTCGTTTATCCCTACCATAAAGTTTTACTGTAACATTTGCCTATTTAATCGGAAAATTTTCTCAATTTAATAAGGCACAATTAAAAAAAAAAAAAAAAAAAAAAAAAAAAAAAAAAAAAAAAAAAAAAAAAAAAACCGGTGACAAAGCGTCGCGAATGGGGTTAAGTGATTTCATGGTTGAAAATTTCAAACTTTTCAATTAGCAGTACAGCTTTTTGTTAAAAATATAAAAGTGCTTTAACACTAGAACGCCGGGAAGATGTCAATTTGACACCGATCACTGAACTAAATGTCAATTCGAACCAGAAAAATCTTCAAGAAATAAGTTATATATCAGTTGCAATGAAATGAGCTAATTAAATAAACTACATAACTTCAAATTATTTTTCTGGTTTCAAATATATTTTATAAAAGTTGCGAAAAATTTCCCGGCGTTCTAGTGTTAAATACAAATTTATTAGATTCAACCTCAAGTATAATTAGTCACCAACATTTTCATTCTAGTTTCACTATTTATAATCCTGCATGTAAGCTGTCGTATCAAATTTCTGCAACTTTCAAGCTCTTAGAAATATGAATTCTGCCTTAAAAATATATGAAATTAAAGAACATACATCATATCTTTCATTTCTTTAATAAATGTGTTTTTAAATCATAGACATTAAAGATAATATACTATTAAAAATTGCCTATTTTTAAATTCAATGAATTTTAAGTGTCCTAAGACCTCTTATGGTGTTCTTAAAATCCAAAATCACAATTTTGTTACACAATTTTAATTTATTTTTATTCGGAAATGCATGAAACAAGCAGTTGTTGTTCAGAAAATATCTAATCGCATTCATTTTTCTGGTTTTTTTTTTTTTTTTTTTTTTTTTTTTTTTTTTTTTTTTACGCAATAGATCTTTTAAAACAAGAGGTCAAATTAGGGGCTTCGAATTTCTCGACAAAAGTAGAAAAAGCTCTCAAAGAAGGGAGGGAAAAAGTGCAATCATGTTATCGAAATCGCTCGATAACTCGATAGATCATTTGTTTATCAAAAATTGGAAAACACTATTCGATTCCAAATCGTTTTGCAATGTTATACGGTTCTCTTAAAAAAATGTATTTGTAAATGTGTCAAAACGTTTTGCGCTTGTTGAGTAGAGCAGTTCAGAACAAACAGCCTTAAAAATTTTTGAGCAAAAACCAAAAACCAAAAGCCTAAAGCCAAAAGCGTATCCACGTTCTGAGCGAACACTTTCTTTTATCAAACACTGTATTTTATAATAAAAGAAAACCAGAAAAGCTGTTAAATTTTCATCATAATTACGAAAACAAATCTTAAGCAAATAAAAATTATATATATATATATATATATATATATATATATATATAAACAACTTACTGGATATTAAAAAAAGTTTAACATTGTGTAAGAAATGGATAAAATTAAAGGAGGTGGGCTAATAAGGGCCATTTTTTGCCCATCAGCACCTAAACGTGACATACATTTTTTCATTACCATACCTCCTAACAAGTAAGAAAATAATAATATCTTGAATGAAAGATTAATAATTGATGAAAAAATAAAATATAGATTTAAATAAATATGTGTATTAACGAACATAAACACTATTGTCATTAGTTTTATTCCATATAATCAATAGTAAATATAACTATAAGTGTATATTTAATATGAATGGAGTTTACTAAGTTTATTGTTTCAGTATATGAAATATCAGAAATAATCAATAAATAATAAAAATAATAATAATACAGTTTCTGACCTTTTGGACAATGTGTTTTAAATTATTTTCCTCATCGATTGCTTCACCAGAATCACTAATGGACCATTCAGTGGCCGTGTCTTGTATAGTATATGAACATATTCAATATTTGTTTGTTTTTTTAGGTGCGTTCGTAATGATGTAAATACGTAGCACCTATTGTTGTCGCTCAGTCCGTCCGTGTGTCCGTCTGTCTGTCCGTCTGTCCGCATATAACAACGCAAAAACTACCCAACCGAATCGTTTGAAATTTAAAATACATAATTATAACATAATTTTGTTGAGTCGTTTCAAATTTCACGAAAATCGGATGGATAGATCAATTACAGGGACATTCAAAAGGATTCCGTTACATTACGGTCAATAGGGTAAAAGTTTTAAGTGCATTTTAATCGTTTGAAATTTAAAACATATAATTATTGCGTAATTTTGTCCAGTCATTTCAAATGTTATGAAAGTCGGATGCATAGATCAATTACAGGGACAATCAAAAGGATTCCATTACATTACGGTCAATGGGGAAAAAGTTTCAAATGCATTTTAATGATGTTACACTCATTCGAACATAATAGAATTGGCATGAATCTATGAAATATATATTAAAATATGCATTCTGTACAATCTGTGATGCAAAGAATTTTTATTATTAAATTACAGGGCCACACAAAAGTATTCCACTATATAATGCTATACGGGGAAACATGGTTTGGTACGTGTTTTAATTATATTCAACTATTTCTCATTTTATGAATAAGATATACGTTGCTGAGGTGTAATAAAAATTACTTCCTGCATATTTACAGAAACGTAAAGATTTCGACTACTATACTGTATCCGGAGTACGCTCTACTATATCAGCAAGATCTGAATATTTTTAAAGCTTCGTTATCGTACGAACGCACCTCATTTGCTACGTTCACGTGCAATTTCCAACTTGTTTAATTTTGATTGAGCTATGGCACATTACAGTAGTATTTTAAGCCAGAAACCATAATATGGAAACAACATGCACCCAGCACTCTACGACACTTTCGCGTAATTTACACTGAGAGTTCCATTATGTTAAAATGTTTCGCTGTGTTTTTATCCAAATATTATAGGTTTTAGAAATTGTGCACCGAAAAATGAAATTTTGGTTACAAGAGGTATGCCTTAGCATCCTCTGTTGAAAACTGTTGCTGCTTATTTAAGAATCTTGACGTTTCATGCTCAATATTCATTTCGTTCCAAAAAATCCCGGTAAAATATATCAATACTCTCAAGATCATTTGGCTTCAGCTACTCTCTGATATTATATGAATATTTTTAATGTGTTTGTAAGTATGTTAGTGTAATTGTTCTTTGTTTCCGCGAAGTAAGGAACGAAGACATCCAAATTGTAATTTGAAATAGTGACGAATACCATATGCTTAATGAAAGGTCTTCCTTTGTATAGCCAGAAGCAATGTCTCTGAAAAGAATAGTTCACACTCTTTTGGATATAAATGTACGTGCTATCGAAAGCAATAATCACACTATCATTCTCATCATCCGGAATAAACAATCTTCCTGCTGAAGGCCTCATATATTTTTCAAAAACTTGCGTTCTGGTGATGTGTTCCATTCTACGGTGTTTTGGAACAACGTTCTCAATCAAAGCCTGATTTTCATATTTTACAGAAGGTATTATTATTTTTTTTATATTGAATAATGCAGACAGAACACCATGATAGACACCAGTTCTTTGTTTTATAAGTAACACTGCAAAGCAAGTACGAGATGGCCGCTTATTTGAGGAACGTATTTTGGACTTTACAAGTTTAAAGATAAAGATTAATTCAGACATAAATATACCCCTGAAAATATAATAATAAATTTCGGAAAAATGTCCCGGTATATCAAAATCGAGGCCTTCTTTGCTACATTTCTGATATTGCTTTAAATATTTTCATGCATCGTATTTCATACATCGATGTATTTTCACTTACAGGACTTAAATCTTGCAGAGTCAATTTACCGATCAAGTAATATGAGTTATACAGCATCGTTTTCGCGACAAAATATATATTCTAGTTTCTATAAAGGCTTGAGTTTCAATAGCTTTTGCTACAATAACGAAACAGTTCTTACCTTTACATATTATACAACAAGTGTTAGAGTTGTGCAAATGAGATATTGATTAAATGTACATTAGGTTACTTATTTGTGGTTTCATCAACATTAATCGTTGACGCATAATCTCTTGTTATTACATCAGAAGAAGAAATAGAAGTATTTAGAGCCTGGAGAGAACGAAATACACATTATTTGAATTTAGAGCACTATTTAGAACCGCTCTGTAAATCTCAGTTTTTCGAACATTCAAAAATTCGAACATTAAGTATCAATATAACTTCCTCGTTAGAATATATACGAAAAGTTTCTGCGAGACTTTACAACAATGACATTGGTATCCAAGCATTATTTATTACTAATTTCTTTAATAAATATTTACGAAAACAATTTTAGAAAACAACATTGACATCTGAACAACGTTAATACTTTTTAAGTACGGCAAAAGAAGTCGAAACGCGCTTCGATAGTAGTGCATTTGATTATTTGCACATGATACATTTTTTCTTTTACAGGTAGAAGCGCACACTGAACCCAAATAAAATAATGCTCATATAAAAACTTATAAAGAGTAGAACCATTGCATGTCAAAATTAATTGGGTTCATCGAGCGCTTCTTAATAAAAAATTAATTCAAAGACACAAAAAACGTCAAGAATGCAGAAAAAACCAAAACACTCTATTTTTGGATTATAATTTCCATGACTTACTATTTTATTTATCACGTAAAACTTATATTAAACAAAAATGCATATCTTTAACTATATAAAGCCAAAGAACAATCATCTGAATTCGAAACTTTTTTTTCCGGGTATATGATGGGCGAAAAATAGCCCTTATTAACCCACCTCCTTTGTTCAGTTGTGTTTTTCTTTAATCTACCGATCAAAACCAGTTTTAGCCAAGTTCATCTTATTTAACTTTCTCTTATTTTTAGTTTGATGGGTACCATAAAATAGAGATAAATTTTGGAAAAGTTTCTGGGCTGCACACATAAACTTAACGCTATTACATGGAAGAAAGAATTATGTTTCGAGAATAAGTTCATTGGAGTTTTAACAGTAATTTAATTTTTTGTGTTTATTTTATTTTATTTTATTATTTTTGTCTGTCGTAAATTACGTGTAGATGTTATGACAATAAAAGTGCGCTGGAATTTTAACAATGTTTTAACCTTTCTGAGTCCAAATTATGTAACTTTGGCATTTAAAGGTACGAGGTGGAACCCGTCGAAATTCGACGAAAGAAAATCTTTAAGAAAGAACCGTTTTATTCAAAAAATTAGTTACCGTAAAAAATACATCCTATATTGCTCAGTCTAACTCTCAAGCAAATATTATTTTAAGCTAAAATTAACAAAATCAATAAAATTCAATTATCTAAATTATTAAACGAAATAAAACCGAAATTCACCCGATTTTATAACAGGTGTATTTTAATATATTTTAAAAATAACATACGCATTGTATTTTCTATTTTTTTTCTATTTTAAGATACTAATAATAATACTAATAATATTTGAAAAATAAATAGGGATACAGCTTTGAAATAAATTGCCTTTAAAAGTACATTTTTTTCTCGATACGACAGTATAAATTTAAATGTACGGTGTTTAGAAGTGTAAAATTTGCAGCACCAAAAATTAAAAACCGAAATTGCAAGGAAAAATGTTGCGCAATTTGTATTTTTTTTTTTTTAATTTTAAGAGAAAATAGTGATTCTGTTACCACAACTGCAAAATTGGTACTAAAAACTATAAAAAAAAATTAATATCGCAAAAATAAATTGAGATACAGCTTTCAAAGAAATTGCATTTAAAAGTACATATATTTCTCTATACGATGATGTAAAAATTAAAAATGTGCGTTGTTTAGAAGTGTAAATTTTGCATTAACAAAAACTGCATAATCGAAATTGCAGGGGAAAGTGTTGCCATTCACAAAATGACGTATGCGTTACGCACAGTTACGTTTGGTCTTTATAATATAGATATTCTGAGTATTAAGGGAGACCCATAAGAAAAAACCCAAAATTTTTACTTTCTTCTATCTTCAATAGAAGAAAGTATTGTAATCGAAATTTTTTTCGACTTCCGGTTTTCGATGGATTTACACGTTTTAGGGGTCAGAGATTCCAAAAAAACATGTTTTTACAAAATGTCTGTCTGTCCGTGTGTCTGTGTGTCTGTCTGTGTGTATGTCGCCAATCTACCATCAAAAAGTGTATGAAGTTATGCATAGAATTGAACCAAATTTTTTGTGAAGGTTTTTGGCTCTGGCAAGCAGGTCCTCCTTCAGTTTTGAAATATTCCGCCGGAAGGGGGCGCTGCAATCGCGATTTTTGTGCCATTTTCAATATTGTACCGACCAAAAGTATATGAAGTTATGAATCGAATTTAACCAAATTTTTTGTGTAAGTGTATGACTATGGCTAGTTGATTCCCCCTGAATTTGAAAATAATCCGCCGGAAGGGGGCGCTGCAATCGCGATTTTTGTGCCATTTTCAATATTGTACCGACCAAAAGTATATGAAGTTATGCATCGAATTTAACCAAATTTTTTGTGTAAGTGTATGACTATGACTAGTTGGTCCTCCCTGAATTCGAAAAAAATCCGTCGGAAGGGTGCGCTGCAATCGCGATTTTTGTGCCATTTTCAATATTGTTCCGACCAAAACAACATGAAGTTATAAATCGAACTGAACGAAAATTTTTGTGTAAGTGTATGGCTATGACTAGATGGATCGCCCTGAATCTGAAAAAATCTGCCGGAAGGGGGGAGTTGCAATAGCGAATTTTATGCCATTTTCAATATTGCACCGCATAAAAGTGTATGAAGTTAGTTCTAGAACTGAACTTAAGTTTTTGTATATGATTATTTTTTGGTAAGGCAAGTAGGTCCTCCCTGAATTTGAAAAAAAATCTGCTTATCATTCTATTGTCCATCGGCTCGTGTAGAGACGGAAATTCGTTTTTACTCCGATAATTGATTGAAGCAGAAATTTAAGAGGAAAATCAAAGTTGGTATGGTATTGAATTAAAATTATTAAAGCATTAAAATGAGTAAATATATTTTTTAAATATTAAAATGTACGTATGAGATAGAAGAAAGTTTTGGGATTGGCACATCCGACTACTTATTATTGATTTTAAAGTAATGAATTTTGGTGTACTATTTAAGAATCTTTTTGTAAGGAATAATTAGCAAAAAAAAAATCACTTTTTATTAAAAGGTATATTTTTATGTCGATTTTTCTGATTTTTTTATGGAAAAATACACGTTTTAAAATTACTACTCCTCATGCAATTCTCCATATTTTGGTATTACTGAAATTTCTTAAATAGTGTTATAGTATATGGAAACGACCTAGGAAGAGATATTTTTAATTTTCTATTTTAATCAGCTAAAAAAAGAAGAAAGAAATTACGCATGGTAAGTTTCCTTAAATTTGTTATAATTTTCATGTTTACCAATTTAAGTAAAAATTTCAAAAATAGTTAAAAAAGATCTCTCCTTACTTTTGTTGCAATTTTTTTAAGATTCTAAAAACATAAACACTTTGTTTCTAAACCATTTTACCACTGAGCCTTAGTACTTTGAACTTAGGCAAAATATGGAAAAAGCCATTTTCAGGAAAACACATTTTAATTGGCCGCTAGTCCTTTAAACTATAGTACTATAATTTAAAAAAAGCTCATTTGCTGCCTGTTCCATGTGTCCCCGAGTTCTGAAATTTTGCATGGATATTCGCAAATATGTATTTTATCATTTTCTGAGATAAAAAAAAAAAAAAAAAAAAAAAAAAAATGAACTTTTGATGATTTTTGGCAGAAAATGGGGTTCGGGTCTCCCTTAACCCAATTTTATACTTTAAATGTTCTATATGAAAAAAATTATCATATAGCCTTGTGTGCTTTCATATTATATTGATTCTTCAAAAACTTTTGTTTATTTTTGGATATTCAAAAGTTTTATTATAATATCACTATTTTTTAGCTCACAGGCTATCATAGCCTGAGAGCTTATGTGCCCGTCCGTTCTGTATGTATGTGCGTATGTGCGTAACGCGATAACTCATGATAAAAATATCGGATCCACTTGAAATTTTGTATATAGGTATATCCTGATAAGGCGCTTCCCTGATTAGTTTTTGGAGTTCATTCGATATGTATAAGAGGGGGAACGGGGGGCTCATGCCCCCCGTTAGTTGATATAAATGGGATTTTCATGCAGAATTAAGTTTTCAAAATTTAGATTAGGATCATTCTGATGAGGCGATTCCGTGACTGTTATTAGGTGTTCATTGAATAAGTATAAATAGGGGGAACAGGGGTTCTAATCCCCCCCCCCGTTAGTTGATATAAATGGGATTTTCATGCAGAATTAAGTTTTCGTTCAAAATTTAGATTAGGATCATTCTGATGAGGCGATTCCGTGGCTGTTATTAGGTGTTCATTGAATAAGTATAAATAGGGGGAACAGGGGTTCTAATGCCCCCCCCCCGTTAGTTGATATAAATGGGATTTTCATGCAGAATTAAGTTTTCGTTCAAAATTTAGATTAGGATCATTCTGATGAGGCGATTCCGTGACTGCTATTAGGTGTTCATTGAATAAGTATAAATAGGGGCAACAGGGGTTCTAATGCCTCCCCCCCCTCTTAATTTATATAAATAGGTTTTTCAAGCAGAATTTTCAGATTTCGTTCAAATCTCTGAATCGTTTTGGAAGTTTAATGGTTAAGTATAAAAGAAGGGGATAACTCCTTTTAAATTATATAAATGCTAAATGGGTTTTTATTAAGAATTATCTAATTTGCTCTGAATTTTGGATATAGATTTTTTATATGATAAAGCATGTCTTTGATAGTATAGGAGGTTCAATGATTAAGTATAAAAAAAGAGGAAAGGGGAGAGCTGTTTCCCCTTCTTAATTTTTTTTTCGAACGGAATTAACCCTTGAAAATATAAGGCTTTAATGTACAATTAGTATTTGTAGCCTGTGAGCTCAATGCCATCAGTTTAACTGGGCAGTATTCTTTATTTAAATGATTAATGTTTTACAAGGGGAGATTAAATGAAAAGTTATGAAACGACACGGTGGGTACAAATGTAGACTTTATTCAAGATATTCACCATAGGCTGAACACAACGATTTCACTGATGAACAAGCCGCAGGATTCATTGTTCCCAGAATTCCCGTGGCCGTGACGAGACCCAATTTCTCAGAGCGTAATTAAGTACGTCGTCCGAGTTGAAGCGCATCCCTTTCAAGTGTTTCTTCAGTGGACCAAACACATGTAAATCGCAGGTCGACATGTCCAGACTGTAGGGCAGAGGATCCAACGTCTCCTACTTGAATCTCCATGTCCCGGCCTGCACTAAAATGGGCACTCAATTTTCTGAAAGACTTATCAGAGATACATTTCTCCCTGTAAAGTCACCATGCGGCAATGAATAGCTGCTGGTTTCTCACCTTCCGCAGTCAGAAATAGGATAGAATCTCACTGCTCCTCAATCGTTGAATTTTGCAACGCGAACGACATCCTGTCCTCATACGGACTGCTGCATCATTTGGACGCTGCTTTTGATAAGAGCCTCTGTTCTCTACTGCTCATACCGGCGCCCGCGCACGCTCCGATCCCAGTCAAAGACTCCAATCGCAGCCCGGGATGTCTCGCTACGTTCTCCCATGGCGGAATATGCAAATATTTAACTGTTACGTTTTTACGTCGTTTCTTACCTTTTCATTTAATCATGCCTTGTATATAAAACTTTAGTTTTTCTTTTATATGATAATAATTATTATCCTAAATATTTTATGTTAAATGCATTTAAAATTTACATTTTTCTTAAGTAATTATTTTTCAACATTTTAATTTAGAAATTTGACAAGCAAGTGGAACTATTGGCATTATAAAGTAACTATAAATGTTTAACGCGTAGATTTATTGTAAAATAATATATAATTTAATAATAAGGGAAAAAAATCGTTGCACATTAATTTTCAGTGTGTTTTAAAAACAGTAAAAAGAAAATATTTAATTTTCTGTTAAATCATTGTTCCATATTTTTTTAGCACAGTTATGATATTAAATAAAAAAGAATAAAATGCATATTCGAAATTGTTTTGTTCGGCACTAGAAAAATAAAACAGAAAATCTAAATACAAAGAAAAGCAAATAGACTGTGATACAAAAATATTTTAACAATGTTATGGAAAAAGATAAAATTGAATTTGTTTTTGAGGCCATCCGTCCATAAATGATGACACGCTTAAAGAGATGGGGGGGGTCATTAAATTGTGACGGTTTATCACAAGGGGGGGGATAAGAAGTAATGTGACATCACACATTTTGGTTAAAATGAAAGCAATAAAATACAGTAGATTAAATTATGAAGTATGAAATTATTTTAAATTGTGTTAATAAGGATTAAGTTCATAAAGAGTTATTTTATTACTTACCCATCATACGTAGTATAGGGTAAGTCTTGCAATCGTTTTGAAAATCGAAAAAATATTTTTGACGGATTTTCACGTTTTAGATAGTGGAGATTCCGAAAAACATATTTTTAGAAAAAAAATTTTGCCGTCCGTCTGTCTGTCTGTGTGTCCCTCTGTCTGTCTGTCTGTCTGTCTGTCTGTAAACGCTCTATCTCCCGAACAAATTGAGATAGAGACTTGAAATTTTGTATGTAGTTAGTTTGTAAGAATGGGACGAACCCTATTTAATATCAGCAACCTCGATTATCCGGAACTATTTTTTTCGGACTCTCGAAAAATCCGTTCTGATGAAAGGTATATAAAAATTTTCGAATTTTTTTGTTCTAAGGAATGGACGTAAAAGGCAATAAAATAACACACATTTTGCATATAAAACGAATTCGATCGGATTATTAGTTACCGAGATATTTATAATCATGTTTTCCACATTCTTCGATTTTTCATGACCCTGTATTTCATTCAAATTTCAATTCAGAAGTATATTTTAATTGGAAAATGAGACGCTTAATCCGATGCAGTTAATTGTTAGTTAATAGAATTATTATTTTTGGAGTTATAAGGATGTTTCTTTTACGCAGTTCGGTACTACTTGAGTAGTTTGGCGTTTTATATAATTTGTCGAAATTAGTTCATCAGCAGTTCTTTAATAGAGCATTACTATGTATATTAACAATATTTAAATTTTGTTTATGAATTGCAATGCACTGTATGAATAGTTTTCACATGTTTTATTTTCATATACATATCCATGATGGGTAAGTATTACGGTGGCCCCCAACGACTAGTTTTGTGTTCATAAAGATAATATTTAAAGCCAAATATGTTAAATTCCATTTCAAATTCCAAAATACTACTGTTTTTAATTGCTCTTTCACATTATTAAATTATTTCTATTCTATATTAATTTTTTTTTTCGCTGTTGTAAAGTTTGTTTCAAACAAAATACGAATCACTTATATTGTTCTGCTCACAAATGTCATTAAAACGCATATTTAAAGTTTAAAAATAAAATTTGAAATTTCATCTGAAGCGCAGTGATTTGCTTTTGAACTACAAGTACATTGGTGTGCAAAATTTAAGGACGAGTTCCAAAATGCCAATTTTCAAAGCATTTTCAAGCGGTAATTTTCACGCGAATATTCAAACGGAAGTAATATAATTCGAATAATTAATATCCCTGCATAACAGCTAGTCCATATGACACCTCATTCAGGTCACACATGGTCAAAAGAGTCACAGTCACCACGGCGACACAAAAGTTAGGAAATTCCATGCGTCTTTTTTATGAGTGTCAAGTGACTATTATATGTAATTTCACTGATAAGTCACTGTGACTGCTGCTTTGTGACGAGTCACCAGGTAACTTTACAATGTCGTTTCATTGAGACTCTCGTGTGACTTCTCATCTGGAGACTCAATTTCAAAGTCATTGTGAATCTTTCATTATGATAAATCAACAAATAATGTCACATTAAAGTCACATGATGACTTTCCGTCACAAGACTTTGTCAGATGGGGACAGAGATGTTACTGTGAAGTAGCCAATATAAAAAAATGCAAATAAATGTACTGAAATAACTTTCAGTTGCATGCATATAAATGTCTTTTAAACACATGAAAAATATTTAAGAAAAACATTAAAAGTCATTAAAAATTTTAAAAGTTTCAGCCATTACACGACCACTATCAGAGGGTTTATAAATTTTGTTATTAGTTTTTTGGTGCGGTTATTTAAGAAATTGTTGTAATCTAAATATTGTACGTCAGATGAAAAGGCAGATATAGGTAAGTAAATTTTCTACAAAACAAACTATATCTATTGTGCAGCTGATCTTTCCATATCCCATGAATGTTTCTTGATAGTCCATCGTTGCCATCCATATCTTTATTAGTAATTATTTCAATAGATTCTCTTATAACATATATCCATCAATATTGCAATGAATTGTTGCGTAATAGATGAAAGCTTGTTTACCTGGAAATTTGAATCCTTTATCTGCATTCCCCAGGGGGATACCTTCTTTAGGTATTCACGGGCTTCACAACCCCGGGGCACCTGAGTGATCTTTCTCCTTTCCTTTTCCCCTTACTCCTCTGGTCTTCCTTTCCTCTTTGTTTCACTCTCGTTGTGGTTTCCTCTTCGGAGGTGAGGGCAATTCTGTATGAGCCGATGTCATCCTGCATATCGACTCATGGAGAATTGTAAACCACCCACGTGTTGCCCGTGCATGGCGACCCGTGTCCCTGGAAAGGGGGATCCTGGTAGTTGAGGGAAACCAACACACTACTTTGGCCTCTGCTTCAGGTAGACGGGAGGTGCATTTGGTCCCGTATGCATCAATCGGCTGGTCAGCTGACTTTCGTCACTGGCTCTAGGGATCAAGTGATCGAGCAACTACTAGTCATCTCGTTAAGGGTGGAGACTGACATAGGGTTGTCTTGTGACCGTATGGGCCCTGGTTAGCACTGGTGCACGAATGTGCATCCCCTTGTAGGGCTCGGGAGAGGGTGGTGCGGCCGGGGTCTGAATTCTATTTTTTTTAAATATGGATGGAAACACTTCTTTTCCTTCTACTTCTCTCCCTAGTGGAGAGCAACAAACTGCTCTGTCTTCTTCATTTACTCACTTTTTTATTGTGAAACGTACTGATAGTCACTCTGATTGCTCTTTTAAAAAAACTTCACCATTTCTTATCTCTAAAACCTTTCAGTCTGTCTTGGGAGATGGTCATTCTCTCAAAAAATTACAATCTGGCGATTTGCTGGTTGAGGTTTCTACAACCAAACAATCACAATATCTCTCTAATTGCACTACAATAGGCACTTTTTCTGTTTCCGTACAAGTACATAGAACTTTAAATACAAGTCGCGGAGTAATATCAGAACCTGATCTTTTATACTCAACCAAAGATGAACTTTTAGAAAATTTAAAAGACCAAAATGTCATAGATGTTCGCCGTATCACTATCCGTAAAAACGAGCAAATAATTCCCACTAAACATATTATTCTAACCTTCAATAGCACTACTTTACCACCTAGAATTAAAGCAGGATATCTAAACTGTAAAGTCAGACCCTATATACCTAATCCCACCCGCTGTTTTAAATGTCAGCGTTACGGTCATACTAAAACAAACTGTCGTGGATCTTTAACCTGTGCACGTTGTGCAGAGGTCGGCCACGACAATACCTCATGTGAAAAATCCGAATGCTGCGTTAACTGTAAAGGAAATCATACAGCATATTCCCGCAAGTGCCCTAACTGGAACCGTGAGAAAGAAATAGTTACTATAAAAATTACTCAAAATTTGTCTTATCCTGATGCCCGTAAACTAGTTGAAAATAGAACCCCATCTGTCGGAATTACCTACTCCAGCTTACTGAAGAAACAATCAACATCCGTAAGACACACGGCTACACAAACTGATGTCTCATACACACAAAGTAAATCTACCGTAACACAATCGACAAACACCCCATCCTCTGAACCAGTAAAAATAGTTGACTTAGAGAAGAAACAACAGAAATTGACAGCTCTACCCAATAAGTCATCTCAACCCCAAACTAAGACTAAAGCTGCCACGAATACGGAAATAGCACAGAAACCAGATATCCCCAGAAAACAGAATCTAAAAAAACTCCCTATACAAACAACTAAAAAAACCTCAACTCCAGCCTCTTTACAATGGAAGACTGTGGGGAGGGGGAAGAAAAATTCTGGAATCAGCTCAGTCATAAAAAATATTAAAGATCCAAAGCAGTTGCAGCATTACGTGGATGAGGAAATGGAATCCGACCCCTGTAGCAATGACTCGGATGATGAAAATATTGTATTTGAAGAATTTGTGCCTGATAACTTAGATACACAACAATCCACTTCTGCCAATTCTTCACAAACTGCCTCTCCAGGATCATTACATTCTAATACTTCCAAAATACCATCTCATAACAGGAACGCCCAAATTACAACTAAAACTTCTTTAAGGCAAAATATTTCAAAAACTAAATCTACTATATCTGCAATACCCCCATCAAAAAAGAACAAAATCTCAAAAAGTCAGACACATTCACAGGAAAAAGGCAAAAAAAATCAAAGTATGGAGGATGACGATGCTATGGACCTTCATCCCGAACCGGATGAAATACTGGACGACGGAGACAGTAGCATGTCTACTGTTTCTGATCAAAATGACATAGATACTCATATTTAACTCTCGTAATTATGAATAATATCATCTCATGGAACTGCCGTGGTTATCTTAATAAACATGACGAAATCCGGGACATTCTCTCTGACCATCAACCACTCTGCTTAGCTCTACAGGAAACCCATCTAAAGCCAAAAGACAAAGCAAAATTGCGCAATTACGCTACTTACAGGAAAGACTTCATTGGTAGTGATAGGGCCACTGGAGGAGTGGCCCTCTTCATTTCTCGCTCATTACCTCATTCGCTTATCAGTTTAAATACTAATTTACAAGCTGTTGCTGTCCGTGTCCATATAAACCGTCTTATAACAATATGTACAATTTACTTGCCACCAAACCAGTCCATTCAGTCAGCACATCTAGATAATCTCATTCTCCAACTCCCCACTCCTTTTATCATCACTGGAGATTTTAAAGCTCATAACCAACTCTGGGGCAGTTCTGATAACAATCAACGTGGAGAAATAATAGAAAAATTAATTTCTGACAATGGCTTATGCCTACTCAATAATGGTGATCATACCTACTTCCATGAACCTACACGCACTTTTCATGCAATTGATCTTACTATATGCTCCCCATCAATATATCCATTTTGGAACTTTTGGATCTCAAATGATCTACACGGCAGTGATCATTTTCCAATATTTATTTCTTTGACTACTCCAAGTGCGGATTCCAATAATTATACTAAAAGGTATGTATATGACAGAGCCAATTGGCCAACTTTCACAGCACTTGCGAACATCACGAATAACGTGATAGAGGGTGACATTGACAAAGCACTTGATAATATAACTCATTGTATTATCAATGCTGCTGATGCTAGCATCCCTAAAACTTCATATGTTCATAAAAACAGAAAATCTTGGTGGAATAGTGATTGCCAATTAGCAAAGAAAAAACAACAAAAAGCTTGGGGTATATTTCGAAGGTACCCCAACAACACTAATTATATAGCATTTAAAAAAGCAAAGGCAGAGGCTAGACGAATAAGACGCAAAAGCCAGCGTGAATCCTGGATTAAATATGTTTCAAGCATAAATTCTAACACATCCAGTAAAGAGCTTTGGAAAAGGGTGAAAAACTGCATGGGTCTGTATTCTGAAAGCCATATTTCAATTTTAAAACTGAACGGTCAAACCATCACTTCTACCAAAAACATAGCTGAGACAATAGGGAATACCCTAGCGTCTATTTCAAATTCAGATTCATACCCTGAACCTTTTTTATCCTATAAAAGACAAACTGAAAAGACCAGTATTAATTTTAATAGTCATAACTCATTTTCATACAACAAACCATTTATTTTATCAGAACTTTTAAAATGCTTGCATGACAGTCGTTTATCTGCTCCTGGACATGATGGCATCACTTACGTCATGCTTAAGCACCTCTCTCCACTTTCTCTTAATAATCTGCTTTCTTTTTTTAACAGAATATGGACAGAACACATTTTCCCTAATGCTTGGTGCAGAGCCATCGTTATTCCTTTTCCTAAACCAGGAAAAGATGCTACTGATCCTAATAATTACAGGCCTATTGCCCTATCTAGCTGCCTTTGCAAACTTCTCGAAAAGATGGTCAATTGCCGCCTCATTCATGTCTTAGAAACAAACAACTGCCTTGCAGCTTTTCAAAGTGGTTTCCGACGTGGTAGATCTACTATCGATAATTTAATCCATCTTGAACACTACATTAGAACAGCTTTTCTTAAACGCAGTCATTTGGTCTCAGTATTTTTTGACATGGCGAAAGCCTATGACAGAACATGGCGTTATGGAATACTCCGCGACCTTTTTAACTTGAACTTGCGTGGGAACCTTCCTATTTTTATCAAAAACTTCCTTGCAATGCGAATTTTCCAAGTTCGTATTGGGGGAACTCTGTCTAGTTTTTATGTACAAGAAGAGGGTGTACCCCAGGGTAGTGTCCTGAGTGTCACCCTCTTTTTATTAAAATAAATAATATTCTGAATCAACTACCACCATCTGTAAAGGGTGACCTATACGTTGACGACTTTCGTATTATGTGTATGGGACAGGATATACGATTTATTGAAAGACAATTGCAAATTGCTATCAATCGCATACTGACTTGGACTAATAAAAATGGTTTTCTTATATCTCATGACAAAACTTATTGTGTGCATTTCTGTAGACGTAGAGATCTGCATCCTGATCCTGAAATTTTCATCAATTTAACCCAAATTCCTGTTGTGGACAACGTTCGATATCTAGGGCTGATTTTTGACAAAAAACTAACCTTTTTACCACATATTTTACAATTACGGACAAGATGTGAAAAATCGCTTAATTTACTTAAAGTACTTTCAAATACCTCTTGGGGAGCAGACCGCACCTCACTTCTCAAGATTTATCGTGCTGTGATTCGCTCAAAAATTGACTATGCCTGCCAGGTCTATGGCTCTGCACGAAAGTCTGTTCTTAAGAAACTTGACACGGTGCACCATAGCGCACTTCGTGTTTGCTCTGGTGCATTTCGCACATCACCAGTTTTAAGCTTATATGTTGATTGTAACAAACCTTCACTCTACCATATTCGTGAAAAACTTTCATTAGATTTGTTTTACCGTATCCTTTCTCATCCCGACCATCCACTTCATACTCTAATTTTAAATACTGACAATGATATTCATTACCAGCATCGCCCATCTTGCATCCCACATTTTGGTGTCAGAATGAGAAGCATAACCAACAATAGCCCTCTGAGTAACATTGAGGTGAGTACTTGTCCACTGCATATTTATCCTCCTTGGCACCCACCTGATATTAAAACCCTTCATCCTTTTAAAAATTACGATAAAAAGAATTTACCTGCTGATGCTTTTAAACAATTATTTGCTGCACATCGTGCAGATTATAG